>CM067167.1:162765296-162807796 GCA_034093135.1 Erigeron breviscapus | reverse complement strand
ATGTGTTATAAGTTATATGATGAGCTTGAGTTCTGTCAAACTGTATCACTTCGGTACACTACTATTAACTCCGAAAGGGGAGGCCTGTAGTTAGAGGGTTGCGCAACTAGGAGTTGTCCACTCACCCACTAAAATAGGTAACGGTGGAATGTTGGTTTCCTTTGTGGCCACTTTCATTGCCAGTCCGACCCGAGCGGTGCTCTAATCTACTTTATACTAGGCGGTCGTCTCCATGGCACGATCCCCTTCTTTATTAATTGCACTTGATTGACAGCTTGTGCTATGAAATGAAATATTATGTTGGTTAGGACAGGAAATGGTCTTAGTAGTGGCTCAAGCACAAACTCATCAAATTATGCCTTGGGCTAAATATTATTGATATTATTTATGGTTGGATATTATGGATTGAACATACGGTTTGGGTATTGGACCTCATATGGAATCTTGAAAGTTGTTGAAGTTGGCGATATTGAAATGTTGATGACCGAATGGTTTTGATGTATGACTAATCGATTTACATACTTTTTCTCTCACGATAAATTTGACAAATGAGAACTCTATAATTTACCATGGATTCTCAACATTTTGAAATAACGTTATGGTATTTTGAAAACTTGATGGTTTGATATGGAAATTTTCTCCGATCATACGGTTTGGGTATGTTGATATCTAATAACATGTTTTCTAAGTGTTTAAAATGGTTAGGTAACGAGATTCACTTAAAAACCTATGCACTCACCAACTACGTTTTTGTAGTTGACACTTTTCTTCATGCTTTTCAGGAATTAGCGTAAGCTTTGAGGAATTATATGCATCATGATTATTTGCATTGCACTTAGGAGTCAAAGATCAAACCTTGTGATGGGCAATGGAATCTGCCTTGATCATTGTAGTATATCATCTCATGTATTTGTTATTTGTTTCGTGGACTCAATATCCAAGTATGGTAGACGTATTGTACTTGGGAATTGGTTCACATGCTTGTACATTGTAAAATTATTTTTATCAAATAAAGCTATGGTGAATGTTATCTATTATCCTTTGTTTTGAATACTCGACTTTCTGTACATCTCATCGTTCCGCCTTAGTTGGGGTGTCACAACCTGTGCCTCTCATGTTTGATTTGTACATTGCAATGACACATTTAAAGCTGTCTTCCAACTTTGGAATCTCTTCTGCATTATCAAAAACATCTTCGATAATCAATGTGAAGAATCTGATAAAGGGAATATATTTTCTGTCCTGTACATCTTTTCCCTTTACAACTTGGATCATTTTATCCCAAATTATCTTTGCAAAGTCACATTGCACATTGTGTGTGACTGCATAATAAATCGACAGAGAATGCTTCGTCATAGCATCAAGTCCTTTCTGTGATGGCATCAAACAAGTGCAAAAGCACATTATACATCGTATGCCAGAGAGTTGCTATATTCATCCTTTTAAAGTCTCTCATCGTAGCCAACTCTCCTTCATATCCCAAAGAATGAACTCCAGCCAACATTTCTTCTACAGATGGGAGTTCTTCATATTGTTCAAACTCAGGAAAACCAATTGTACTTCTGAACTCATCCAAAGTAAATTTACATTCGAAATCATTATCTTCTGAATGAAGAGTGAATTTGAAGTAGTCTGCTGTCTTGTATCTCTTACTTCCTTTCACATATTCAATTGTTTCCCACAAATCAAAGATATATTTATCGGGAACAATTGCAGCAGCAGTTAAAGCATTATTCAGATGATGATGGCTCAGAATCTCCGTAATGATTGGAAACTTTGAAGAAAAAGGAATATGTAATGCTTGATTCGCTTGCATTTTCATTGAAGCACCCTCTTGAAACATAACCATCTTTTGTATTTATGAAATTTCTGAAAAGACAAACTGACCAAAAATTTGACCAGAAAATACATTTTAAACACAGAAAAATATAGAACACACCAACATTTAACAAACACATTTATTAGACAAAGACAATGTTTCGCACATATATTAAAAATGAGAAATACAAAGTAGTACACAAAGGCGTTCGATACCTTGCCTCTCACTCAAATATATATACGAAACATGACGATATATAGAATCACATAAGTATTAAAAAATAAGAAAACAAAGGTAGTACACAAAGGCGTTCGATACCTTGCTTCTTACCCAACACTTATGAAATACTATATAGACAAATACAAATACACACATACATACATACATTTTAAAATTTCAACACAAAAAAAAAAAAAAATAAAAAAAAACTTAGAAAAGAAAAAAAATAAAAAAAATAAAAACCAATTTGAACTGTTTGCCGAGCTTAAAGCTCTGCAAACAGTTGATTTTAAAACTTGGATTCATTTTGAAAACCAAAAAGCCTTGAATGCTGAGTAAAATGCTCTGCATCAAGTTGTTTTAGGACTTGGTGAAAAATTTTTTTGTACTTGTTTGCCGAGCACAAAGCTCTGCAAACAGTTGATTTTAAAACTTTGATTCATTTTGAAAACCAAAAAGCCTTGAATGCCGAGCAAAATGCTCTGCATCAAGTTGATTTTAAAACTTGGATTCATTTTGAAAACTAAAAAGCCTTGAATGCCGAGCAAAATGCTCTGCAAACAGTTGATTTTAAAACTTGGATTCATTTTGAAAACTAAAAAGCCTTGAATGCCGAGCAAAATGCTCTGCAAACAGTTGATTTTAAAACTTGGATTCATTTTGAAAACTAAAAAGCCTTGAATGCCGAGCAAAATGCTCTGCAAACAGTTGATTTTAAAACTTGGATTCATTTTGAAAACTAAAAAGCCTTGAATGCCGAGCAAAATGCTCTGCAAACAGTTGATTTTAAAACTTGGATTCATTTTGAAAACTAAAAAGCCTTGAATGCCGAGCAAAATGCTCTGCAAACAGTTGATTTTAAAACTTGGATTCATTTTGAAAACTAAAAAGCCTTGAATGCCGAGCAAAATGCTCTGCAAACAGTTGATTTTAAAACTTGGATTCATTTTGAAAACTAAAAAGCCTTGAATGCCGAGCAAAATGCTCTGCAAACAGTTGATTTTAAAACTTGGATTCATTTTGAAAACTAAAAAGCCTTGAATGCCGAGCAAAATGCTCTGCAAACAGTTGATTTTAAAACTTGGATTCATTTTGAAAACTAAAAAGCCTTGAATGCCGAGCAAAATGCTCTGCAAACAGTTGATTTTAAAACTTGGATTCATTTTGAAAACTAAAAAGCCTTGAATGCCGAGCAAAATGCTCTGCAAACAGTTGATTTTAAAACTTGGATTCATTTTGAAAACTAAAAAGCCTTGATTGCCGAGCTTAAAGCTCTGCAAACAGTTGATTTTAAAACTTGGATTCATTTTGAAAACCAAAAAGCCTTGAATGCTGAGTAAAATGCTCTGCATCAAGTTGTTTTAGGACTTGGTGAAAAACAAATTTGGTTTGTTAAAAACAAGTAGTTGTCGAGCTAAAAGCTCTGCAAATGACTCTTTTGATCCAAAAATTTGTTTGAGAAAAATAAGAACATGTTAACCAGAAATTATGATGATTTGAAGATTATCATGAACAAACAACACATTTGCCGAGCAAAATGCTCTGCAAATGGTACTTTTCATCAAAAAAAACTTTGGTTATTACCCAACCCTTCAAGATTCAAATCCAGAAACAAATCAAACCAGAGAAGATTAAGGCTTAACATTAAGATAAACATCAAGTATAGACCCTAATCATGCAACTAACACAACAACTAATCACAATCAATCATCACAAAATTCATAATAAACAAGTCAGTTCATTCAAGCATTTAATCAAACAGTTTAAGTGCAATAAGAACACAAGAAATCTTACCTCAAAACTGATGATCTGATGAAGATAAAAGATGAAAAATATCACAAGAATGATCACTTGTATAATCCCACTTCGATTATTATGATCAATCAGAAAAAAAAAATTGATTGATTGAAGTGAAAAGGAATTGGTTTTGAGAGAAAAAATAAAGTAAAACTGATTTGAATTTGAATTGAAATGATTTGGCCCGCCCAAATTCCTTTTAAATATCAAATTCGGGTCGCGAGTCTGGGTCTGACCCGCATGTCAACCCGGATCTCGACTAGTCTTGGGCTAAACTTCTCATTTTGGGCTTGTTATGGGTTTTAGGCTCATTTGATATTGGGTTTTAACAAACTAAAAACAAAAAAAACTTATATAAACAAAAATAAGGAAAAAAAAATTTAAAAAACAAAAAAAAATTAAAAAAAAAACAAAACAAAAAATCTTTTTAACTTTTAAAATTTTCAAATTTTGTATTTGGTTTTTTTTCCCCAGATTTTAGAACAAACACACATAAAAAAATAAACAAATAAAAATAAAACAAACAATTAACAAATAAGTAAACAAATATAAACAAATATTCACTTGCATTTGCACACTCCCCCTCAAATTAAGCATATATCAAGACAATAAATTTACAAACTCCCCCTAAAATCATGCATTCTACCCTTTTTCTCCCCCTCAAACATTGCATGTAATAACAAGTAAAACACATCAATGTTTGAAACAGAAAATGAACATAGAATACATGTCATGCAAGCATTTAAGTTTGTAAATCTAGCATTCCCAACTTGGTTTTAAGAAAATTGAATCTCTGTTCATCCAAAGGTTTGGTGAAAAGGTCTGCAAGTTGGTAGTCTGTCGGTACAAAATAGAGTTCGATGTTACCTTTCTCGACATGATCTTTAAGAAAATGGTACCGAACATCTATGTGCTTGGTCTTTGTGTGCTGTACAGGATTGCAAGAAATAGCAATAGCACTCTTAGAGTCACAGTAGATGGGAATTCTGTTGAACTGAAATCCATAATCAGTCAACTGAGTCTTCATCCAAAGAACTTGTGAACAACAGCTTGCTGCAGCAACGTACTCAGCTTCTGCAGTTGATGTAGATACACAATTCTGTTTCTTTGAAGATCAACTGACTAATCTATCCCCTAGAAACTGTACACTCCCAGAAGTACTCTTTCGGTCAAGCTTCCAACCTGCATGGTCAGCATCCGAATATGCAATCAACTGAAACACAGTATCCCTTGGATACCAGAGACCAAGGTTCACTGTGCCTTTCAGGTATCGGAATATCCGTTTGACGGCCTGAAAATGACTTTCATTAGGATTGGCCTGGTACCTGGCACACATACATGTGGCGAACATAATATCCGGGCGACTTGCAGTCAAGTACATGAGTGATCCTATCATACTGCGATATTTCTTTTGATCAAAAGATTTTCCATGTAAGTCAGCATTAATCTTTGTGCGAGCTTCCATGGGTGTCCCAATTGTTTGACAATCCATCATATCAAACTTTTTCAACATGTCAAGAATGTACTTAGATTGACAAATAAAATTACCATTTGACAACTGTTTTACTTGAAGACCAAGGAAAAAGTTTAATTCACCCATCATGCTCATTTCAAATTTCTTGATCATTAAAGCTGAAAAATTCTTGCAGTATTTAGGATTAGTTGACCCGAAAATTATGTCATCAACATAAATCTGGATTAGAATGATGTCACTCCCTTGTCGTTTGATAAACAAGGTAGTGTCAATCGAACCTTTGCTAAAACCAGATTTCACAAAATAAGAGGATAGAGCATCATACCATGCACGAGGGGCTTGTTTCAGACCATATAAAGCCTTATCTAACCTGTAAACATAGTCCGGATGTTTAGAATTCACAAAACCTTCTGGTTGTTCAACGTACACTTCTTCTTTGAGAATCCCATTCAAGAAGGCAGTTTTGAAATCCATCTGGTAGACTGTGAATTTTTTGTAGGCAGCATAGGCTAGAAACATCCGAATGGCCTCAATTCGTGCAACTGGTGCGAATGTCTCATCATAGTCAATTCCATCTTGTTGACAGTATCCCTTTGCAACCAAACGTGCTTTGTTTGGGACAACAACTCCAGTTTCATCCTTTTTGTTCTTGAAGATCCATTTGGTCTTAATTGGTTCCTTATTCTTGTAAGGATTAGGTACCAGTTTCCACACTTCAAGACGTTCGAATTGATTCAGTTCTTCTTGCATCGCTTTCACCCAATCTGGATAACTTAGAGCTTCATTCACTGTCTTTGGTTCAACAATACTCAGAAAATTTACAAACAGACATTCATTCGCAGATGCGGATCTTATCTGAACTCCAGTTGTTGGATTACCAATGACTTGAGAAATCGGATGAGCTCTTGTCCATTTGGTTGTGTGTGTATTGGATCAAGTGGATCACCAGATTCTTCGGAATCAATAAAATCAGGAGAATGTTGTTCAGTCAATTGTTCAAATGAAGTCGCAATTGGTTCAACAAAGTCATCGGGATTATAGTCTTCTGGATTGGTTAACGGATTTGTCACTTGAGAGATATTACGAGGTTGAGTATGCATCTCAGAATTATCATTAGGTGGAGGAGAATCAGATGAAGAATTATCATCTGATGTTTGTGATGGTGAAGACTCATTGGGATCCATTTCTTTTGAATTTGAACTGGATGGTTCATTTGTATTCACTTCAGATTCAGGAACTTTCTTCGGGACTTGGAAAAATTCTTCAAACAAGATATCCAAATCTTGTGTAGTCGGAGTAGAGAATGATGATTTGACATTTGATGCAGTCTTTGTTGCGGAAGCTTGTGGACTTTGAAGTTCGGGTTTTGAACTATGTTGTTCAAGAACCATTCCCGAGAGTTCATCAAATCTAACATTCATACTCTCTTCGATTCTCTTGGTTCTTCGGTTATACACACGATATGCAATGGATTCTCTTGAATAACCGATGAAATATGCCTCATCGCCTTTTGGTTCAAATTTGCCCAGATTATCTCGATCATTGAGAACATAACATACACATCCAAAAATGTGCAAGAAGTTCACATTGGGCTTTCATTTGTTTATCACCTCATAAGGAGTTTTATCAAACCTCTTGTTTATGATTGATCTATTTTGAGTGAAGCAAGCAGTAGCAACAGCTTCAGCCCATAGATTCGGAGGCAACTTAGAATAAGCGAGCATTGTTCTAGCTGCTTCAACAAGAGTTCGATTTCGACGTTCAACAACTCCATTCTGTTGAGGTGTCCATGCAGCGAAAAATTGATGAGTAATACCCATGGACTTGAAGAAAGAATCTATTGTAGAATTCTTGAATTCAGTGCCATTGTCTGAGCGAACAATTCTAACCGATGATTTGAGATTTACTTGGGTCTTCTTGATGAAATCAATAATCACATTCGGAGTGTCACTCTTTGCATGAAGAAAGAATACCCAAGTATAGCGAGAATAATCATCGACTATCATGGATACTTTGAACTTTCATTGGGCCACACAAGTCCATATGAATAAGGTGCAAAGGACCTTCTATACTTAGAAACTTCTTTGGTTTGTGTGTTGCTTTCTTCATCTTTCCAATTTCACAAGCCGGACAAACATGTTCACTTTCATACTTGTAATCTGGAAGACCTTCAACAAGTTGTTTATCCACGAGCACATTAATCGTTTGAAAATTAAGATGAGAAAGACGGCGATGCCATAACCAAGAATTTTGTGCAGTTTCTTTTGAAAGAAGACAAATTTCTGAAGAATTAGTTGGAATGTTGTTGAGATCAATAGTGAACAAATTATTGTCTCTTGTACCAGTAAGAATATCCACACCATCTTCAGTCTGCACTTTGCATTCATATCTCCTGAATAATACTTGAAGATTATTGTCACAAAATTGTCCAACACTAAAAAGATTGTGTCCTAATCCTTCAACATAGGAAACTCTCTTGATAGTGACACCATTTTTAACAATGTCTCCATAACCAAGAATAGAAGCAATATGATCATTTCCGAATCTGACGGTTCACATAAATTTCTCGACAAAGTTTGTTAGAATGGACTTGTTTCCAGTCATATGACGAGAACATCCCAAGTCAACATACCATACACAAATGAGATATTCCTGCAAGAACAAGGAATATGTTTTAGGTACCCATGTAGATTGGGTCCTTGCAGGTTAGAGGGATAACATGCAAGTACACAAAACAAAAATCATAAAACAAAAATGTGTACACAAACAAACATTATATTCAACAAAACAAATAAGCACACAAACGAGTTCAAATGAGAAATACAAATTACAAGCAAAGAAATGTAAAGGTTTATACACAAGTTTTGGTACAAGCAGGACTAGTCCTAGATGTATTAGCACTATCTAGAGAATTTGATCTACGGACAATCCACACTTGTTTGACATTTGTTGTATTCCCATCAAGCTTGACTTTACTAGAAGCATGCAAAAATCTATCCTTAGGAATCCATCTACTGCTACTAGTTAAGCACAAGTCACCTGAAACACGAACATTCTTTTTGTTAGCAAACAATTTGTTATTTCCGTTCTTAACAGGTTTCTTCTTGATGGTTTATATGGTCTTGTTCACTTTCTTGATGTTATTAGGTGACAACCAACCATACTGATCTTTGTATTTAGTCATTCCAGAAACAGTATCTCTAACCCTCTGTAAAGTGCACTTAGGATTCTTCTGAGAATACCTAGGAAAACTAGAATACCTAACCTGCTGAGGTTGTTTGTTACCTAATGAGAAAGTTTCAATCTTGACAATCTTTGGACCACTGCTTGTTTTGACTTCTTTTTGAATCTTAGGTTCAGATTTAACTTTATACTTCTGTGGTTGTTTAGAAGTCTTAGCAACTGTAGGACCTTTGTTTGGTTTCGGTCTTGAATCCGTCTTAGGTGATTGATTGGACTTTGTTTTTGGATCAGTCTTGGGTGATGGTTTGGTCTTTAGTTTTGAATCAGTCTTGGGTGATGGGTTGGTCTTTGGTCTTTGGGTGGTCTTTGGTCTTTGGAACTTATTGAATGGGGAAGGTTGTGAAGAGTGTGACTTTGGAATTTCCTTTAGGAAAAATTCATTTTTATCCTCCTTTTTAACAAAATGTTTTTCAAATTCAGGAGCAAAATCATAATTTCCTTCCAAATAAGTTAACAAATCATCAGTTTCCAATTTCACACTTGCTTCACTTAACTTGAAAGGACAAGGACTTCCCTTGAGTGGAATTGATGCTTTTTCTTTCTCTTTAAAAGATTGAAGTGCAATTTTCTGAAGTTCGAAATCAATTTTCAGTTTATTCAGTTCTTTAAGCACATTCAACTTTTGTTCTTTTTCTTTTTCAAACTTTTGTTTGAAAGCATCAATTTCATTCAAGTAGTTTTGAGTTCCCTCGGAAAATTTGGTAAAGGACTCAGTCTCAGAGGCAGTCGGGAAGAAATAATCATCAACATCATTAACATCATATACATCATCTTGATCACCATCAGTTTGAACAGACACATGAACAACTTCACACTCAGTTTGCACAGATGCATTCACAATTTCACAAATAGAACGGCCAGTTTGAGTTAAAGTTTTCACGACCTCACAAATAGAACACCCAGGTTGTTCACAAACTTTGGATTCAGAATTTGGTTGGTCAATAACACAGTGATTTTGAGTCTTCAAATTATCTATTAAAGATTGCTTTTCATCAAGAGACTTTTTCAAATCCTCTATTACTTTTTCCAAAACTTTCTGTGGAACATAAGGTCTTAAATTCTCCGGTTTTGGAATTTGAATAGGTTCTTCTAAAGGTTTTTCTTTAAAACACTCAAGAATTTCAGGAATTATAGCCTCATGATTTTCTTTTTCGTGATTTTCTTTTTCGATTTTATGTGCAGGGTGACTGAAAAAATCATATGACTCATCCATTAACTCATAGTTAAAATAGACTTTTGCACCCTTCTTTAGAAAATCATCAGACTCAAAATCACTATCATTCGGTCTGACAAACTGGTTGGTCATCCCACATCTCAAATAAGATTCCTTGTATAATGATGGGACTTCTTCTTGTGCTTCGAGCAAACATTTTGGATTGACATATCCCAACCCTGAAGTGAATATTGTTTCTGAGTTTCTTGGCCTATTCAAAAAGATTTGTTGATATGAACGATTAATTTTATACAACTTTTCTTGATAAAACTTGATTTCAGCTTTAAGCTCATCATTTTCTTTATCAAGTTTTTGTTTAAGAGAATCTTTTATACAACACTCATATTTTAGGTCAGAAATTTTGTTTTCAAATTCCTTCACATCAGGGATTGATTCTTTCAATTTCACATTTAAAGACTCAATGTCCTCAGCCAAAGCATTTGCTCGAAACATCTCATTGGTCTTTTCAACTTGTAGTTGTCTGACTGTCTGGCTCAATTCAAGAACTTTGGTTTCGAGTTCTTGTTTTTCAAGATGCAGTTTTGAGTTTGGAGTAAAAGTGATTGCTGCTTTTTCAGATTTCAAATTTTCAAAATCCTTTTGAAGTAAATTAAATTTCTCTTTAGAATTTTGAAATTCATCTTCTTTGTCTTCCAAATCTTTGGTTAATTTTGAAATCTTTTTATTCCAAATCTTTGGTTAATTTTGAAATTCATCTTCTTTGTCTTCCAAATCTTTGTTAATTTTGAAATTCATCTTCTTTGTCTTCCAAATCTTTGTTAATTTTGAAATTCATCTTCTTTGTCTTCCAAATCTTTGTTAATTTTGAAATCATCTTCTTTGTCTTCCAAATCTTTGAATTTTGAAATTCATCTTCTTTGTCTTCCAAATCTTTGGTTAATTTTGAAATTCATCTTCTTTGTCTTCCAAATCTTTGAATTTTGAAATTCATCTTCTTTGTCTTCCAAATCTTTGGTTAATTTTGAAATCTTTTTACTCAACTCCCTGCAATCTTTTCTTGCTGTTTCACTCATATCCATATAATATTTTAACACTGATTTGGGAAATGTTATTACCTGATCATCCTCTGAAGAACTTTCCTCACCATCATCCAACTCCTTTGATTTCTTGATCTTTGTCATAAAGCACACATTCGCTGCAAGTTCGTCTGTCTCTTCATCTGAAAGGTGTAGCCATTTGTCATCCTCAGCGAGAAGAGCAATTCCACTTTCTTCTTGTCTTGCGAGCAAAAGTTTGTACTTGTAGTATTCGGAGTTCTTCTGACGAGGTTTCTTGCAATTGATAGCAAAATGTCCTGGAAGACCACAGTTGTAGCATTTCTTGTCTTCACTCCTCTTATCCATTGCCTTCTTCTCAAAATTCTTCTGATTGTCATATTTCTTCTCACCACCAACATATTCTTTCTTTGTTTCAAACTTAGGAGCGTTTGCATTCTTTGCATACCAAGAAACTGAAGAAGTCCTAAGTTGATTGTTGGTTGGTTTCTTCTTGAAGAATTTCTTTTTGAAAGCCTTTGTGAAATAAGCGAGTTCCTTGTACATCTCTTTTTGCTTCTCATCCAGATCAGAATCACTCATCTCACTCGAATCAGAATCAGTTTCAACTTCAACAAAGCTGTGTCTTGACACTCTTGAAGTCTTCTTCTCAAAATTCTTCTGATTGTCATATTTCTTCTCACCACCAACATATTCTTTCTTTGTTTCAAACTTAGGAGCGTTTGCATTCTTTGCATACCAAGAAACTGAAGAAGTCCTAAGTTGATTGTTGGTTGGTTTCTTCTTGAAGAATTTCTTTTTGAAAGCCTTTGTGAAATAAGCGAGTTCCTTGTACATCTCTTTTTGCTTCTCATCCAGATCAGAATCACTCATCTCACTCGAATCAGAATCAGTTTCAACTTCAACAAAGCTGTGTCTTGACACTCTTGAAGTCTTCTTCTCAAAATTCTTCTGATTGTCATATTTCTTCTCACCACCAACATATTCTTTCTTTGTTTCAAACTTAGGAGCGTTTGCATTCTTTGCATACCAAGAAACTGAAGAAGTCCTAAGTTGATTGTTGGTTGGTTTCTTCTTGAAGAATTTCTTTTTGAAAGCCTTTGTGAAATAAGCGAGTTCCTTGTACATCTCTTTTTGCTTCTCATCCAGATCAGAATCACTCATCTCACTCGAATCAGAATCAGTTTCAACTTCAACAAAGCTGTGTCTTGACACTCTTGAAGTCTTCTTCTCAACTACCAAGGCCAATGGATCGGAATGAGAACTTTCTTCTTTCTTCTTCTAGATCCTCAGAACATCCTCAACATTCAATTTTCGCTTTTCATACAAGGTATGAATTGTTTGTTTTCCAAAATCTGATTGCTAATTGAGTTGAGTGCCATACACTTGCCATTCCTCTTCCAGATTTTTGATGAATTTGATGTTTAATTCCATGTTGGTTCTTTTCACATCATTCTTTCTTTGTTTCAAACTTAGGAGCGTTTGCATTCTTTGCATACGAAGAAACTGAAGAAGTCCTAAGTTGATTGTTGGTTGGTTTCTTCTTGAAGAATTTCTTTTTGAAAGCCTTTGTGAAATAAGCGAGTTCCTTGTACATCTCTTTTTGCTTCTCATCCAGATCAGAATCACTCATCTCACTCGAATCAGAATCAGTTTCAACTTCAACAAAGCTGTGTCTTGACACTCTTGAAGTCTTTTTACTCAACTCCCTGCAATCTTTTCTTGCTGTTTCACTCATATCCATATAATATTTTAACACTGATTTGGGAAGTGTTATTACCTGATCATCCTCTGAAGAACTTTCCTCACCATCATCCAACTCCTTTGATTTCTTGATCTTTGTCATAAAGCACACATTCGCTGCAAGTTCGTCTGTCTCTTCATCTGAAAGGTGTAGCCATTTGTCATCCTCAGCGAGAAGAGCAATTCCACTTTCTTCTTGTCTTGCGAGCAAAAGTTTGTACTTGTAGTATTCGGAGTTCTTCTGACGAGGTTTCTTGCAATTGATAGCAAAATGTCCTGGAAGACCACAGTTGTAGCATTTCTTGTCTTCACTCCTCTTATCCATTGCCTTCTTCTCAAAATTCTTCTGATTGTCATATTTCTTCTCACCACCAACATATTCTTTCTTTGTTTCAAACTTAGGAGCGTTTGCATTCTTTGCATACCAAGAAACTGAAGAAGTCCTAAGTTGATTGTTGGTTGGTTTCTTCTTGAAGAATTTCTTTTTGAAAGCCTTTGTGAAATAAGCGAGTTCCTTGTACATCTCTTTTTGCTTCTCATCCAGATCAGAATCACTCATCTCACTCGAATCAGAATCAGTTTCAACTTCAACAAAGCTGTGTCTTGACACTCTTGAAGTCTTCTTCTCAACTACCAAGGCCAATGGATCGGAATGAGAACTTTCTTCTTTCTTCTTCTAGATCCTCAGAACATCCTCAACATTCAATTTTCGCTTTTCATACAAGGTATGAATTGTTTGTTTTCCAAAATCTGATTGCTAATTGAGTTGAGTGCCATACACTTGCCATTCCTCTTCCAGATTTTTGATGAATTTGATGTTTAATTCCATGTTGGTTCTTTTCACATCATTCTTTCTGAGTTCATTGATCACATTGCAGAATCTGATGTATACCTAATTCAATGGTTCACCTTTTTGTTGTTTGAATGTTTCATACATGTTCAGAACAGTTGACAATCTTATGGTGTTTGATACATCAGATCCTTCCATTTGCTTCTCTACTTCATCCCATATGTCTTTTCCGGTTTCATATGAGTCCACATTGCAATAAATGTCATCTGGAAGTGCTTGATAGAGATATGCAATGGACATTTGATCAGCCTTAACACAATTTCTTTGATCCGTATTCCAACTTTCTTCCGGCAAAGCTTCTCCATTAACTGGATTCTTTGGAATTTCTGGACCATCCTTGTACGATTTCCTTAATAGTTTCCCATTTTTCTGTCTATCTATCCAGTTCAAAAACCTTTTCTTCCATTGTGGATAAGAACCTCTGAATAACACAGGAGGTCTCCCTTCAGAACCGAGAGCTAATGCTTCCCTTGAAGTCATTTCAATCAATTTCCAAAATACTTAGAAAAAAATTTGAATTTTCTATTTCAACTGAATGCCGAGCTTAGACCTCGGCAAATAGAACAAGTAGCCAAATCACAACACAAGTACTCTAATCAACAACCAATTTCAACTAAATGCCGAGCTTAATCCTCTGCAAATGGTACAAGTAGCCAAATCACAACACAAGTACTCTAATCAACAACCAATTTCAACTAAATGCCGAGCTTAATCCTCTGCAAATGGTACAAGTAGCCAAATCACAACACAAGTACTCTAATCAACAACCAATTTCAACTGAATGCCGAGCTTAGACCTCTGCAAATAGAACAAGTAAGATCAAACCAAGCCAACGACCTCTGCAAACACGAGTAATCACTACACGACAAAATAGTCGGTTACTGGTTATCTTCTTCGTTCAGCCAAACCCTCAAATGCCGAGCAGACTGTAAATCTTCGATTTCTCCTTCATTTTTGCGAATTAAAACTCGTATTTTATATCAAAATGATCAGAAAACCAATGCGCACAAATCCTTGAACAAATTAGATGCTAATTTTCACCAGAAATCAAACCCACTCGAATATGTGATTTGCCGAGCTCGATCAAAAACAACTATTTGCCGAGCAATGAGCTCTGCAAATAGAACAAGTAAGATCAAACCAAGCCAACGACCTCTGCAAACACGAGTAATCACTACACGACAAAATAGTCGGTTACTGGTTATCTTCTTCGTTCAGCCAAACCCTCAAATGCCGAGCAGACTGTAAATCTTCGATTTCTCCTTCATTTTTGCGAATTAAAACTCGTATTTTATATCAAAATGATCAGAAAACCAATGCGCACAAATCCTTGAACAAATTAGATGCTAATTTTCACCAGAAATCAAACCCACTCGAATATGTGATTTGCCGAGCTCGATCAAAAACAACTCAAATGATGAAATTAGCTTCTGAAATGGATAACGAAGGATGATATACTGATAATAAATCGATCGGTGCACAAATTTTGAACAAAAACACACTTAATTTGTAGAAATCATTCAAACAGTGGTCTCGACAAATGAACCTTTCAGAAAATAAGCTAAATTCTGAAAATAAGCACAAAATAAGCTTCAACTAAGCTTGTGGATCGTTCAGATATACTGATTGTGCTCTGATACCAAACAATTAATTTCATTAAGGCTAGGATCCAATTGACATACAATCATTTCATCTGTTGATCAGCTAGAAATGACGGTACTCAAAAGGTAATCGACGATCAATAATTGCATTCATGCAATTCCTAGAGATATGGAACTTACAACAACACCTTAAAGGGGTATTAAGTGTTTTGTAAACATGTTTTGTCCCATCTTATGCCACGGGTCAAGGATCTCACCTCTTAACTCCTTTTAAGTCGCCCAATTAAGAACATGTAAATAGTCCACCACCGGTCTCACGGTGGAGTGGTAATTTACCTTGAAGAGATACAATTCGCCTACGGTCTCACGTAGGAGCGAAAAGAACTGGCAAGTGTTCTTAGCAAAGTGGGTGGCAATGACTTAACTTTAAATGGGTAATGCATTTGATGTGAATCAAAAGTTTATGTATGAAGACTCATGCAAATCTTCATAACATAATGTTTAATAAAATCATTTTATAGTCTTAGTAACACAAGAGAGCTCGGTAGCTCCATTTGAACGCACAAAGAAGCGCAAGGGCAAAGGTTTGCGAAGGACTCAATTAAAAACCCGCCCTTTTAGGAGGCTAGCGCACTCCGACTTATACCTCTCTTAGAGTTTGTTCAAATGGGTGAGCCGGTGTATCTCAAGGTTGTAACACTCCAATTTTATTAAAGAAATCTCTATTTCGATAGTTCTTAGTCAAGTTTATTCTTTTCTCCAAAACAATTTTTGCATCACCTTTATAGCTCTTTATAAACACGCAAAAATTAATAAACTTACTAATTACCGAACTAATTTAATCATGTAACAAGTTAAGGTAGGCCACCTAAACATGGTCACTATGGTTCATGCGTATGTTTAAAGCCGGCTCCCCCCTCCGAAGAAGAGGACCACATACATCAAGTTGCCTTGATTGCGTAAGCCTTTAAACAACTTAATTAACAAGTAATTCACATAAACATGCTGACTGGAAATTTCCAGAAGCTTCACGACCTGTTTAGCCCTGTTTCTGGTCCGATTCAGCTTTCGACCAGAACTACAAAGTTGTATCCCTATGTGTCAAGCACCTACTGTCCAAAGCACAACTTCTAACTCATTACAGATTAAAAGATATGATTTTTTTAGTGAACTGTCGCAAATCAGAAAAATCACACGAAAAAATTCACTTAGTCACACAATTATCTAATAATTAACCCTAATTATTGGATCATCATGCTTTGCTAAATATATCTCTATATATCAGTAGAAATCACAAGTAATTTTGCATGAATTCTTGTGATTTTACTTTTATTTAACAACTTTAAATAATTAAGATACACAAAACATGCAATTTATACAAATAAATCATGTCAATTCACTAACTCAAAACTTGCCATGAGGGTTTCAATCTCCATTGAATTAGGTTAATTTTAATTAAACAAAAAAAACTCTTATTTTTATTTAATTTAATCCGATTTTTAATTAAAAAAAATAAGAAAACAACTTTTAATTATTTAACAATTAATTAAAAATCAACCAACCCTTAACCCCCCTTCAAGTTTTGATCTTTGTAACTAATAGATCACATATGTGGCTCGTGATACCACTGTTAGAATATGCGAACATAAATCATATAAATATTCACATAAGCGCAACGGAAGAATCGAATATGCAATAACATTAATTAACAAAGAGAGAATCGAAACGTGTACCTTATGCAAAGCTTCCAATAAAATCAATAATAATAAGATTATTATTGTTGTAGGGTTTAAAGTAAAACCCTCTACGATCGCACACTAGACACCCCTTATACCGTATGCTAGTACCCCGATCACGATCAAACAACCCTTTGCTTGTACCCTCTAAAAGTCGAACCAAAGCAAACCCAAAACCCTTTGACTTGCTACCTACGGCCGAACCAAATAAGAGAGGAAGAGAGGAGATAATTTTTTATGTGAAAGAATGTGAAAACCCTTAGAATTAAGCCCCCTATATATAGGGATATATCTAGGGTTTTTATCCTTGGTGGGCAAGTAATCTCAAGGCTTTCCAAGCCTTGAAATTTTTGGCCCAACCCATTAGGAATTAGAGCCCAACTCTAATTTCCTAATTTCACATTTTAACTTCCTTTTAATTAATTAAATAAAATTAACCCTTTAATTTATTTAAATTAATCATTTCGTGATCAAATTAATTAATATATTACTTTAATATAATAATTAATAGTATAGAGTTACCGTGTCATTTCGTGTGACCCCGTAGGCTTAAATTACTTCTGGACATGCGTTTATTATAACGTGATCACATACCAACAGCTCCCACTTGAGCATGTTATCATAAAGGCAATAACATTGGTTAGCGTCTAGCAACACGCCAATGCTCCCAGAAAAATTTAAGGATAGTTTCTTAAATTATCTTTTGAAATGATTTAGTCTTTAATATCCCTTTGTTTCAGATACCCTTGTTAATTATGAATATGGATCAATGTCATTTCATAATTTAACGATTATGTTTCTCATTTCTACAATTAATCAAGATTACCAAATTAGTCAAGACCGCCTCTTGAGTTCATTTGGGTATGCGCATACAAACATCTTAATTAATCAATGAGGGCGCCAAATGGTATCATACTTTAGTTGCAAATTGAAGGAACAAATCCTATATTGACTACACGTGTTAGTCATGTCGTTTCACTACATTTCTGAAAATAGCCCTTTATTACTACCTTGTTCAGGACAGTTAGAACTATATCTAGAAAATGCAATCCACACATGCATAACCTGCTTGTATCTCAAGTCTATGGATAAATAAAGCAACCATATCACGAATTTCACTTAATGACGCCGATCCATAAAATGACAATTCGTTACGTGGGGTAAGTCCGATATTCACCTCTTTGAATACCATGTGAGTTTGGCAGACCGTCTCCAAATATTCCCTTAAATATTTCAACCAATCTTGTAAAGTCCCTCACACGATGGTTTAACCCACGAGTGTAAAATAACAAGTCAAGTATGAACTAGAATCGGACTAGTATTACTTTAAATATAAATGCAAGAATATAAATAAAGCAACCATTTCACGAATTTCACTTAATGACGCCGATCCATAAAATGACAATTCGTTACGTGGGGTAAGTCCGATATTCACCTCTTTGAATACCATGTGAGTTTGGCAGACCGTCTCCAAATATTCCCTTAAATATTTCAACCAATCTTGTAAAGTCCCTCACACGATGGTTTAACCCACGAGTGTAAAATAACAAGTCAAGTATGAACTAGAATCGGACTAGTATTACTTTAATATAATAATTAATAGTATAGAGTTACCGTGTCATTTCGTGTGACCCCGTAGGCTTAAATTACTTCCGGTCATACGTTTATTATAACGTGATCACATACCAACAGCTCCCACTTGAGCATGTTATCATAAAGGCAATAACATTGGTTAGCGTCTAGCAACACGCCAATGCTCCCAGAAAAATTTAAGGATAGTTTCTTAAATTATCTTTTGAAATGATTTAGTCTTTAATATCCCTTTGTTTCAGATACCCTTGTTAATTATGAATATGGATCAATGTCATTTCATAATTTAACGATTATGTTTCTCATTTCTACAATTAATCAAGATTACCAAATTAGTCAAGACCGCCTCTTGAGTTCATTTGGGTATGCGCATACAAACATCTTAATTAATCAATGAGGGCGCCAAATGGTATCATACTTTAGTTGCAAATTGAAGGAACAAATCCTATATTGACTACACGTGTTAGTCATGTCGTTTCACTACATTTCTGAAAATAGCCCTTTATTACTACCTTGTTCAGGACAGTTAGAACTATATCTAGAAAATGCAATCCACACATGCATAACCTGCTTGTATCTCAAGTCTATGGATAAATAAAGCAACCATATCACGAATTTCACTTAATGACGCCGATCCATAAAATGACAATTCGTTACGTGGGGTAAGTCCGATATTCACCTCTTTGAATACCATGTGAGTTTGGCAGACCGTCTCCAAATATTCCCTTAAATATTTCAACCAATCTTGTAAAGTCCCTCACACGATGGTTTAACCCACGAGTGTAAAATAACAAGTCAAGTATGAACTAGAATCGGACTAGTATTACTTTAATATAATAATTAATAGTATAGAGTTACCGTGTCATTTCGTGTGACCCCGTAGGCTTAAATTACTTCCGGTCATACGTTTATTATAACGTGATCACATACCAACAGCTCCCACTTGAGCATGTTATCATAAAGGCAATAACATTGGTTAGCGTCTAGCAACACGCAGTGGGCTCCACTGTTTGTCAGTCTTCTTTCTCTCAGACTTCAGTCTTTGACTTCAGTGAGAATGTCTTCAGTAGAATAGATCTGGACTGGGGTGAAGTCCAGTGAGCTAATCTGGAGAATACTCCAGATTTCCTATACAAGTATTTGCTCACTGGTCTTCCATTATTTCTGAACAAATCTTCAGAGGGACTCCAGTTTCCAAGTCTGGAGTAGGTCCAGTAATTATCATTTATGGACAGATCTTCAGTAAGGCTCCAGTAGTCGAGTCTGGAGCGAGTCTAGTAAATCTGGACCTAACAAATTCCCCCTATTTGTTTAGAAATAATGCAAGTGTTTTCAAGCTTATATCTATACAACTTTGTATGCTTGAAAAACACAAGTTTTGACTTAGTCTAAAAATTTATTGTTACTGGGAAACACTTTATAGATCATCAGTGTTCCAGTTTCATCTTTTAATACTAACTTAGACTAAATCTGATCATTTACTTTATGAATCAAAATATGCAACTATATTTACAGCCATCAACATAAAGTAAGTTACAATTTTGACAATTTTAAATACAAACAACAAGTAAATGATATAAGAGTTAGGCCCTTCTCTTCGATGTCTGTCCTGGAGCATCTTCAGAAGCCTTTCTCTTTGGTGATGGAGAGGATGGAACAGACACTGGTGGTCTCATACCTAGAACAGCTTCCATCTGTTGAATTCTTATCCAAACCTTTTCAATCCTCTTCATAAATGCCTTTACATCAGGAGACAAATCAGTTTTACCTTTGAAAGTTAATCCTATCTCCTTCAGTTCAGTCCATCCAAAAGCTTGGACTGATGCATTTTTCCTTTCATCTGTAAAGTTACCCTCCCTGGTCAACTTTATATTAAATCTGGTCATGCCTTAATGATTTTCAGCGAGTTTGATTTCAGCACCTATGATCCTTCTGGCATCAGCCCTGAATTTCAATATATCATCATACTTGGCTTTCTGCTTAGCCATCTGGACCATATGTTCAGTTTCCTTGGATATTCTCTGCTGTTCCATGGCAGACTGGAGTTGATCACGATTGATTTTGAGAGAAGTATCCAGAGGAATGAATGTGCTTATATCTGCATCTTTTATTGCTTTGAGCTGTTTGGCAGTAAGTTTTGGCAGACCCTTTATCTTCTTCATGTACTCTATCTCCAGAGCACCAGCATTCTTCCTTATTTTCCTCTGGAGGTTCACCAGTTCCTTCTTTCTTCTTCCTAACTAAACCTTCTTGAACATCAGACGACTTTTCCCCCTTGGAATGATCACCAGTTCTTGACTTGAGATCATTCCATAATTGATCAAGCATATGTCTGTCCAGTTCACCAAACGTTCTTCCAGCCACTGGAGTTGTATCATTCACAATTTTTTTTAAGTGCCTGCACATCCTTTTTAACAAATTCAACTTCTTGAGGCAAGTGCTTTGGCAGCTCAGTGTTAACCATTCTCACAACTTCTGGCAACAGTCCATCTTGAATTGTTCGAAGAACAGACCCAGAAATCTCTTCAGTGATTTCTTTCAGCATACTGTGTCTGAACTTCTTAGCAACCTCATCACTGATGGTGCTAACAACTGCATTCTGATCAAGTGATGGCCTACTCTCCAATGAACTCACCCTGGTAACCATTTTTTCTTTTCCTTTTACAGATTTCAGCGTTGTTGGGATATCTGGGAAAGATTCAAACTGGGGCTCACTGGCATCAGTACCAGCAGCCTCTTCAACCTGCATAACGGCTTCAGTGCCAAGTGTTCTTTGTGCTAATTGTGCACTGGTATCAGTACCAGTCACTTATTTTCGTTGCACGATGCTTTCAGTAGCAAGGGCTTTTTCAATAGCACTGGTGACCACTTCTTTCTTCTTCCTAACTAAACCTTCTTGAACATCAGACGACTTTTCCCCCTTGGAATGATCACCAGTTCTTGACTTGAGATCATTCCATAATTGTTCAAGCATATGTCTGTCCAGTTCACCAAACGTTCTTCCAGCCACTGGAGTTGTATCATTCACAATTTTTTTTAAGTGCCTGCACATCCTTTTTAACAAATTCAACTTCTTGAGGCAAGTGCTTTGGCAGCTCAGTGTTAACCATTCTCACAACTTCTGGCAACAGTCCATCTTGAATTGTTCGAAGAACAGACCCAGAAATCTCTTCAGTGATTTCTTTCAGCATACTGTGTCTGAACTTCTTAGCAACCTCATCACTGATGGTGCTAACAACTGCATTCTGATCAAGTGATGGCCTACTCTCCAATGAACTCACCCTGGTAACCATTTTCTTAACCTCATCTGTCAGACCTGCCAGTGGTTGTACAATTTTACTTTCCACTGCAGTCTGAACAAAACTGACTAGCCTTTCTTCTAATCCCTGGACTGCCACTTTTATATTTTCAGAATTGTTATTTGTGGCCAGTACCAGTTCATCCAGCTTCTCAAAGACAAGCTTCTCATTCCCAGTAAACACATTCATTTCTGAAGCTAGATTATTTGATAATAAAGACTTGAAGTCAGAAATAACCTGGGATGAAGATTGCAGTGATCTCTCCAGGTCCGCCACCTTACTTAAAAGGCCTTGGACCTCGGCTGAAGACGAAGAGGAGGGACCACTGGGAGGATCAAGATTGGAAGTCATTCTAGTCATGAAAGGTACTTGTGTCCAGACCTCTTCAGAAGTAGTTTCAGCAGTTACAACTGTTGAGTCCAGCACACGTGGTTCAAATAAGTCAACTGGAGTTTCAAGTGGTGGGGGTTGAGATTGTGAAATTTGAATTGTTGGTGGAGTGAAGTATGGAGTGGTTTGTGGAATTGAAGGTGGTGGAGGTGGTGGCATTTGTGATTCTGGTGGTGGCAAATTTGTTTCTGGTGGAGGTGGTGGCATTTCTGGTAGACGCTCTATCTCTACTACATCATCTCTAAGAAAACTCATGTCAGTGTCAAAGTTATGACCTTCTGACATGGGTGAATCAGCTTCATCCCAAAAGTTCACCAACAGTCTGATCACCAGTCGGTTCACCAGCTTCAACATTCAAATCGATCTGAGCCTCTTGCTCACCAGTTACTTGTTCATCAGCCTGAACATCTTGTTCTACCTGCTCATCAGTCTGTACATTCTCAATCTGCTCAACAGCCTGTACAACATTCTCTGTCTGCTCAACAACTTGTACATTTTCAACCTGTTCAACATTCTCTTCTGGTTCAACAACTTGTACATTTTCAACCTGTTCAACATTCTCTTCTGGTTCAAAAATTGGAGACCCATCTAAATTCATAACATCACCAGGATGTCTTGTTGGATTCACCTGAACACCATCTCTCATCAGACGCCTATTTGATCTTGGTCGTCTGGAAGGTTCAACATTTGGTTGTTGACCTTCAGGAGCCACTTGTCTTATAGGTTGTACAGCTTCTATAATTTGAACATCTTGGTCACCAGAGGGTCCTTCACCAACTTGACCTCTACCTGGAGCCACTTCTACTTCTTCCTTTTGAAAAGAGAGCATGGACTGAGGAATATCTACCTCATTCAGTGGAGATCTTAGGTTGGTCAGATCCCTCATATACTCACTCATAGAAAAGTGAGTAGTTTCATAATCGTACTGGTCTCCTAGAGCGCTTTTAAACAACAGTGAAAGAAAACGGATATATGGAACAAAGGCTTTTCTACCTTTCATTTTAAGACGCTCTACCAGATCATCAAACAGGATCTGAGCAAAATCCACTCTATAACCAAACCAGAGGCAGTAAGCAATCTGGAGATGAGTCTGATTTATCTGGTCCAACCCTCCAGAACTGCCTCCCAAACATTCAACAATATGCGTGAAGAAGAATCTCCATGAGTCTGTCAGTCTGCTCATGTAGATTGTTCCCTTCCTGGATAGCTGGCCATGCTCATCCATAATTTCTGTGTGCCCCATCAATCTGCATACTTCCCTGAAATTTATACCAGAGGGAAGTTCGATGGGAAACTCATTCTGTTCAAAATAATTCAATTGTAAAACAGACCTGAGTAAACTAACAGAGAAACTCAAGGATCTGGTACCTCCCTTGAGAGTATAAGTAATTGATGAAGTTTCATCATTATAAATTGCAGAGTACCAGAATTCACATAGATAATCGTGGTACATCCTCCCTGGATTTAAGGTCAAAGCACCATATAATGGACATGAGGGAAAGAATGTATTTAGTCTCCCAATAATGGATCGGGCATTATGAACACTAGAAAGTGAGAGTTTTGCCATCCAGTTATTCATATTTATCCTTATGGCCTTAGCTTCAAGAGTAATATGAGGTGCCTTTTCAATATTAGCAACCGGAGCATATTCTGCAGCAAGCAGATTTTTAGGAGAGTTAGATTGTCTTGGTGCCATTTTATGATGAATAGATGAAGATGAAATTGAATATTTAGGGTTTTGATGAAGATTTGATGAAGAATTGAATGGAAATGGAGTAAATATGAGAGATGATTATGATTGGAATTGAATGGAAATGGAGTAAATATGAGTGAAGATTTGATGAAGAATTGAATGGAAATGGAGTAAATATGAGAGATGATTATGATTGGAATTAAATGAAGAAATTAAATGAAGGAATTTGAAAGGATTTGGGAGTAAATATGTTCGAAGTAAATGCAAATGAAATTGAAAGTGGGTATATATAGGAGAGAGAATGTGGAACTCAAACGGTTAATTTGAAATTATCAAATAAAATTTTGATCGGGTTCTGAGATCCGCATTAATTACATCACATCACACATAAATGTGTGACGGTTTACAGCCCACAAACAGTATCAAGTTGCACTTTTTGTCTTCCCAAGGTAAAAATACCATCATTTCTTTGAAAAATTTACATGCCACGTAGATAATAAGATAAATATCAAGATAAATATCTTTTGAAAAAGATTTTGCATACGTGGCACGCACAATGACCAAGTATTAAAAATATTATGACTGGCATATCAATGCATCTGGAGGTTGACTGGACACTCCAGTAAAGTACTAGTGAAAACCATTTTGAAAGAGACTGGTAACCTCAAACATGCACGTCAACTAATACAGACAAATGAGAGGGACACATTTACAAAGAGACAAAAAGTCACCTCAAACATGCACTTCAACCTTTCTAACCAGTGAGAGGGACACATTTACAAAGAGACTGGTAACCTCAAACATGCACGTCAACTAATACAGACAAATGAGAGGGACACATTTACAAAGAGACAAAAAGTCACCTCAAACATGCACTTCAACCTTTCTAACCAGTGAGAGGGACACATTTACAAAGTACCAGTAATATTTTCTGAAGAGTTTGTCCAGTGAGAAAATAATTTAATAAATTCCCCCTGAACTTAAAACATTTTTAAGAGCAAAAATATCTTTCAAGTCTTTCCCCCTGGAATGTTGATCCAGAAATCTATTAATGCAAAGATAGTACACAACGGTGTTCAATATCTGAGCAGTCATAAATTTATAAATCTTTAAATCAAAGATCCTCAGTAGTACACAATGGCGTTCAATACCAAGGTTCCAGATTTAAGGGTTTAACATTCCCAACTCACCAACATGATATTCAAAAGTATTCGCCTTTTATTGGGCCTTAGGGATTCATTCTTTTTACACAATACTTGGCTTGAGTATTCGCCTCCTTCTTTCTCCTCTTGGAAGAACTCTTTTATAGTTCATCCACACTTAGTTATTTTTTTGAGTCGCCGGGTGTGATTCCATTAGAGGCACGACATTTGTGATGCTTGCTTCCAAGAGATTTGGAGGGATAATTTTAGTTGTTTACTATAACAACTAAAAGGTATGTAATTTATTTATTTATTTATTTATTTATTTATTTTCTTTAGTAAGTTTTGATTATTTACTAGAGTATTAGAATTTTATATTATGTTCATAGTTATAGGTTCAATAGTGAAAACATAGATCCTGTTTTAGGTTGCATGCTCCCTTAAAAGTTTAAGTTAGTTTGTAATGCCTAAAACCCATCAGTGGTATCAGAGCGTTAGGCTTGTTTTCAATTGAATTTGCTATAATTGTTGAATTGATTAAATAATCATCGTATTTTGAAAAGTTTTAAAATACACCTTATACTATATGTAAAATTAAAAGCTTAATTATTACTATATGTATAAGAATAAAGTCAGTCAAATCAATAGTAGGCCTCATTCACGAAGCTAGTCTATAAGGGGGGTATAAGGAAACTGCCTATAAAATGGTAGTTGAATGGGTGTCCACTCTCACCCACCGCTTCCTTGATTAGTGGAGGGTCGTTAGCCGAACGGGTTTGATAGGACTATATTAATTCTCATTAAAAGTATAATGATAATAAAAGTAACTAAACCTTTTATTTAAATCCCAATCTTAGTTACTTTAGGAAAAATGTGAAATTGTATGCTAACCCATGAAATTGCACATTACACTTTATAAGTCATTAGTGGAGCGTGTGTGGTTAACCAACACACTAATAGGGACTAATAAAGAGTTGTAATGGGTATCTCATAAATTGTCATTGTTGATGGAGCGTGTGTGGTTTACCAGCACATCAATTGAGATGATAAATAACATTAAGGTTACCAAGCACATTTGCATGGTTATTCACATCTTGTTTGTGATCCTCGGTATCCCAGTCACAAATGGAAGAGCATAATCTAAGATTAAACATGCCATTGAATAGTTTCAATGAGTCTCAAAAGACCTACATGTATGAAATTTGCAATTAGATTACGGCTGTAACACCCGTCATTTTAAAAACCTGGATTTCAAAAACTTTTGCCAAACGGCGTTTAAAACATAGCGGAAAAGGATCACTTAAAAACTGCCCCATCCGTAACGGATGGTACCTTTCATTAAAGTTTGGTGTTACTAATAGCATCATCGTAATAGTCAAAGTAAAATCCAAGTTATGACACTAACATAATTGCCATCAAATCTACAAGAGACATAAATCATAAATAAAGTAGCCGAACATATGGCTATAGGTAAAGTCTAATCATAGGGAGACTAATGCTAATCTTCCTTTATTCTTCTACCCATCTCATGATCCACGCACTTCACTAGCTTATACCTGCTTATCCTGAAGGACACAACATTTTCATAAAAGCAAGTGTTAGCTAATAAAATTAGCTAAGTAACATACACACATTTTGATAAAACGTTCTTCATTTTACTTTCATAAAACTTCGTCATATTTTACTTATCAAAACGTAACCACATTACATATCATCCACAACAATCATAGATCAACTCATACTTCCCTTTTCCCACATTGCATCACATTTCATTTCATATCAACATATACATCTTATCATCATATACCCACATCTTAATCAATACCTTATATCATATCAACATAGACTTACCACTAAACGTAACTTCATATCATATCTTGGCATATCACACATAAACTTGTCACACGTATTCATATTAGTACATATTCTCACGTCAGATTGTGATCTCACAACGTAAAGCACATATACTTCTTTCACACATATCTTATTATCAACTTAATCAGCTTAATCAAATTCATCTCACGTCTTACATATCACACATAAACATATCGCACATATATGTATAGCACATGTAGGATACATACTCCTAATTGTGCCTATGCATCGTTCTTATCACACGTCTCAACACATCTTATTAAATCCCACATCACATTGTAATCCCACGTCTTAAATTACATGTACATCTTTCTCACGTATTCTTATAATTATCTTAATCAACTTATTCCCACATCTTACATCTTTAATCAGTTTACATATTACGCACTAGCTTTACAACTAGCACGATTTCCCACGTCTTAACTTTTAGGAAAGGCAAAGCCATTTCCATAGTATCCCGTAATGCTTTTAACATTGGTGGTTAGTCACTCCACCCGGAAATACTAGTCCCACATAACTATGCCGCAAGGAGCCACTCAAGCGACCACGTACGCACTAGTTTGGCATAAACTAGCACGGGTTAAGCTTAACACTTCCCACATCAATCTCACGTATTTAGCTATAGCATTTCCCACGTATTTATATCTTTCTTACTTTTACGCACTAACACTAAGGCTAGAACGGTTTCCCACATCTCACATTTTACTTTAACATTAGGTATATACATTACCTAACTAGTCCCACATCTACTTTAACGTTTAATCCCACTAACGTGCACAACTCATAACATTTCTTACGTGTATCTAGTGAACTAGACATTTCATACTTAATTCTCACATATAAGCCATCACACATCAACATCAAGACATATCAACAACATTATCAACAATCTATATCATAATCATTTCATAGCAACATCATTAAAGTCATCACACTACTTATGCACACAACTACTTTTACTTTAAACGTCAACATAACAACATAGGTCATTTCTGTGACAACTCGTGATTTATTAACAACGGGTTAGTTCTAATCTCGAGCATTAATATAATTTCGTCTAATTTAGAGATTATGACGTGGAAATTATTAGTTAATTGAACATTTGATATAGTTCAATTAGACGTATCCTTATGACGTAGACTATTAGCTATTTAGACGAATGCCGAGTCTTAAAATATCGTCAAATAAAGATTTAAATGTTATAATTGAACACAGTAAATAGACTGTCTAAACTAAATATTTCTAAAAGTTTAGTTTATTTAATTTTATTTACTTGTCTTAACTAAAATAAGACGGGGGAAAATACCTTTACCTTATATTTTGAATTTTAGGTCAAACGGTAATTTATCGTAAGCATTTTACCAAATTAAGGGTATTAAAAATATCACGAAAGGAAGCCACGTGGGCTTAAATTGGTTTGAATGGCTGGGAGGGAACCACCCATCACCCCCATCACCCTTCTCTCCCTGTTTCTTTCTTGATCATCACACACACACACCACACAAACACCACACACACAAATCACTTAAACATTTCCCAAATACTCTCAATCTCTTCTATCTCCCTTTCTAAATTAGTCTTACAAGAGAAGGAATCATTTGGAAATTTTAAAGGTTTATTATCATCATCATCATCTTCACCATTTTATACCATCTTCAAGAACATCAATTTTTGGTAAGTAAACCATTTCTCAAACTTTTAATTTGATTTAATTTCCATTTCAAGTTTAATTTCAGTATTTCTAAATGAATTAGATAGCCATGGAAACGAAATGAGTTTTTGATTTGGTTAACCTAATTAGGTTTTTGACTTAGAATTAGGTTTTGAGGTCTAAATGATTGAAATGGCGAAATGGTTGGCAAAATGTAATGTTTCCAAGTCTATTGCACTTGTGGAAACTTGTTATAATGAAAGAATTTGTGTCGAAAACGATTTGGGTTATTTCTGCATATGAACTGCTGGTTTTTGGCTGCAGAATGGGGCCACTGCGGCGCAGTGGCGTTGTTTTAGCCCACTGCGGCGCAGTGCCCAGACTCTGGTCTGGTGTCGACTTAAGCCACTGCGGCGCAGTGAGCATGATTCTGGCTCACTGCGGCGCAGTGCTTTTTGACTGCCTGGCATTTTAGCCACTGCGGCGCAGTGAGCATGATTTTGGCTCACTGCGGCGCAGTGTATTGGTACTGTGAAATATTACGCGTCGATATTTTTAAACGTTAATAACTTTTAATCCTTAAGTCAAAATAATTTTATTTACCTTTAGTTGATAAAAATCAATGTTTGTTGATGCATGTTGATGTGACAACAGCAACTGAGATTTGATTATGTCTTATTCATTTATATGTAATTAATAGATTATGGACTTCGTGTTTTAGTAATGATTAATTACATGTTTTGGTGTTTTATATATGTTTATATATGATGTTTGTTATGTATGATATACAAGAACAAACGTAATATATGTTAGGTTCCTTATATGTTAAGTAATTGGAAAATAACAAACGGATTACAGCTAACGAAGATAAACTTCGTTATGCTCGAATGAAGATTATCTTCGTTCTAAGGGCTGGGCTGCTAAGTTCGTAAGAACAAAGCCCAGCAAGCCCAATATCAATTGAACATATATAAACGACTGAAAACCTAAATTGAGTGGAACCAGTCGATTAACACACACACCAATAATCTAAGTTCGTTGGCAATCATTAGCAAACGAAAATAGCATAATTAAGGCTGATTACAATCTTGTTAATTAGCAATAATCTAGATAACTAATCAAACAGTTATCTCGTGAGGATTCCGCACTCACGACATAACCATAGACGATCTCGAGAGCGATCCAGAGCTATCGAGGGATTCACAAGTGGTATCAGAGCCAATCGATATCTTATCGAAGGTTTCAGATCGTCTGTTTGATTATTTATATTCTGTGTCATTCGAAAACCCAAAACTGCTGTTAAGTTCGTTTCCTCAACGAACTTAGCCAAACGAATTTAATATTAAATTCGTTCCTTGGCTTTTGAACTTCCTACGAAGTTATTCATCAAACGAAGTTATCTTCTTTTTCGTTTTGAATCTTTTTCAAACGAATTTAACTTATCTTCGTTCAAATTTTGTCTACGAATTTAGGCCATCTTCGTTTGAACTCTCTTTACGAAGTTAATCTTATCTTCGTTTGGTTTCATCTTACGAACTTAGATTTCCTTACGAACTTAGTTTATCTTCGTTTGAATTTCTATCTTCGTTCCATCTTATCTTCGTTCATCATTTATCTTCGTTCCTTAAGGTTTTTGTTATATTAGCTCATGGCTTCCACATCGTCTGTCAACAGTGCTGTTGCACAATATCTGAATTCTCTGGTTTATCATGATCATCTAGTCGGAAGGACTAATTCTCCACCAAAGTTAGTCTCATTAGCTGATTTCTGGGCGTGGAGAGGTCGTTTCGAGGATTTTATTCAAAGAGAAGACTTGAATATGTGGATTATGATTACGGAAGGATATGAGTGGCCTACTCTTACAGTCAATGGCGTTACTTCGACATACAAGATGGCAGAATTAAAAGGAGAAGAAAAGACTGCATATGCAATCGAAGTAAAGGCTCTTTCGACTCTTCGGATGTGCATTCCACAAGAGTTAGTGCATTTGTTTCCCAAACAAGAATACAAAACTTCAAAGCAGTTGTTTGATGCTATTGAAGCACATTGTGAAGGAGATCCACTACTGAAGAAAAACAGAATCAAAATGCTTAAGAAACAATTTGACTGTTTCAACGCTACCAAGAACGAACAGGTTGAAGATCTTATTCTGAGATATCAACATCTGCTTGCCGAGTTAGCGTATTTTGATCTTAAGTATTCTCCAAGTGAAATTGTGGATAAATTCTTGGATGGTTTACCGAAGGTCTATAAAGAATTTTGTCATGGACTACAAGAAAGAGATGATTATGCTTCTTTGCGTATAGATGGAGTTATATCTACTCTTAGGAACAGATTAATGAAGGACAAAGCAAAGGATCTTCAAGACAACTTCACTCAAGATCCGTCTCTGTATCATGCCACCATGAAGAACCCAACAGCTGATGTAAATGCATTCTATTCGGGAGTTGGTAGTTCTGGTACAACAGAGAATACTGATGGAGATGATTTTGTTGGTTTCATTGCTTCGGATGCTGGGAACAAAGGTAAGAAGACTGCTGAAGGTGTAAAGACTGGAAGTTTAAAGTTCGGTAACATTACATCTTCTGCTGCTGAAAAGGTCGAGAAGACAATTGAAGAGCAGATGAAAGATTTTGAGATTCCTGAAGGAATGACTGTCGATGACTTTGTTGCCTACATGGCAGATTGTAAAGAAGCTGACCAACAGGTATCTTATTCCTTACATACTATTGTTCATGTTTGTAAAATTGTGAATAAAATGTATGATGAAATTGAATCGAAAAATGATCAAATTAGGAATTTAGAATCTGTTGTTAATGCTGCACAATCAGAGAGAGATAGGCTAATTAAAAAGGATTTAACTGTAAATGATAAAGAAAGATTTTTCAAGGAAAAGATTAAGTCCTTAGAGTCTGATCTAAGTGCAATGAAGGACAAAGTCAAACAGTCAGTAGCTGTAGAAAGAGTAGGTGGTGAAGCTTACTCGTTGTTAGCAAAGAAGTGTGCCTCTATTGAAAAAGAACTAGCTGATGCTAAGATAGAGATTTTGGACTTAAATGCTAAATTAGATTCTGCTAGGCATTCTGAACTGTTAATGCATATGAACAAATTTGAGGATTCTTCCACTAAGAGTCTAGACCCAGTTAAGATCTCTTATAAAGATGTTCCTCCACCTTTCAACAACAATTATACCTCCGTTGAACCCAACATTCCTGAAGTTCTACTTCAATCTAGTACTGAAGCTAGTAAACCAAAAGACTTAATTCCCGAAGCCAAGTTGTCTAAGGAAACAAAAGAGTCTGTAGGAGGTTCTTCTCAACCTAAAAAGGAACAGAAATTGAAAGGTATTGTTCAACATAAGTCTAATTCTTTTGGTCAAAAGGATAGTGTTACACACTTTACTCTTCACAAGAGTCATAGGGTATACACTGAATTAGAATTCCCTTTAGAATCTATTGACCCTAAAAGAATTGATAAAGTCTGGGATGTGACTGTTGAGGACATGAAGAAATTAAGTCAGTCACGTCTCACTCCTTTGGCTAGGCAGACTAAACCTAGAAAATCTGAGGATAGATCAGCTGTTGATGAAATAGCTACTAGGACTTTGAAGCAAATCCTTATGCCTGTACTTAAGAAGTCTTCAATAGGTAAGGATGAGATGGATGATGCTAAGATAGAGATTTTGGACTTAAATGCTAAATTAGATTCTGCTAGGCATTCTGAACTGTTAATGCATATGAACAAATTTGAGGATTCTTCCACTAAGAGTCTAGACCCAGTTAAGATCTCTTATAAAGATGTTCCTCCACCTTTCAACAACAATTATACCTCCGTTGAACCCAACATTCCTGAAGTTCTACTTCAATCTAGTACTGAAGCTAGTAAACCAAAAGACTTAATTCCCGAAGCCAAGTTGTCTAAGGAAACAAAAGAGTCTGTAGGAGGTTCTTCTCAACCTAAAAAGGAACAGAAATTGAAAGGTATTGTTCAACATAAGTCTAATTCTTTTGGTCAAAAGGATAGTGTTACACACTTTACTCTTCACAAGAGTCATAGGGTATACACTGAATTAGAATTCCCTTTAGAATCTATTGACCCTAAAAGAATTGATAAAGTCTGGGATGTGACTGTTGAGGACATGAAGAAATTAAGTCAGTCACGTCTCACTCCTTTGGCTAGGCAGACTAAACCTAGAAAATCTGAGGATAGATCAGCTGTTGATGAAATAGCTACTAGGACTTTGAAGCAAATCCTTATGCCTGTACTTAAGAAGTCTTCAATAGGTAAGGATGAGATGGATGATGCTAGAAAGTCTAGGAATTCACCAATTAAACGTGACTCTGATGATACTAGAAAAACAAGTAAGACAGTGGACACTAGGACTAAAATTGATTCTGTAGGTACCGATAAAAAGGTAGATACAAAGAAAAAGGTCAAGGTCCTTTCTTGTTTTGCGTGTCATGAAAAAGGTCATGTTTACAGTGTTTGTCCTAATAGACCTCGGAGATCAGGTTCTCCTTCAAAGGCTTCAACCTCGGAAGGAAAAAGAGGGTTGGGTAATGATAAAATGGTTAATGAGACTAAAGTTCAATCTTCTCCAAAACCTTTTACTATACCTCAACGAAGAGAATCTTCACCAAAAGGTTTTACAGGAAATGTTCATAGGAATTCAACTCAGAAAAGGAAAGTATCTCCTGAATCTAGGAGTATATCACCTAGAGAAGATAGATTCACGACCCCCACTGGGAGTTCGAGTCAGTCTCAAAGTTGTAATTCATTTTATGACCGGGTTCATTCAAGTGTTCGACCTTCTTTTGGCCCCCATTCTCCTAGAACTTCTCCAACGAGAGGTCCGAAGACTTCTCCAGTGAGAAGACAAGATGAGAACGTGTTCCATCCAAGGCTTCTAGCAATGGATATTGGACTGAACTTCTTCTCAAGGATGAGAAGGGACGACCCAAACCAATGAAGGTTTGGGTCCCACACGAAAACTAACTTATCTCATTTTATGTGCAGGGAGTTCCTAGGAAACCAATTCATTTGTGGTACCTTGACAGTGGATGCTCCAGGCACATGACAGGGGACAAGAAGCTCTTGTCCAATTATGTTGATATACATGGGTCATATGTTAGTTTTGCTGGATCCAAGGGCGGTAACATCACCGGACAAGGAGATGTCGTCAATGGACAACTTACTCTAGAACGAGTAAACTATGTGGACAACTTACTCTAGAACGAGTAAACTATGTGGAACAACTTACTCATAATCTTATGAGTGTCTCACAGATCTGTGACAAGGGCAACAATGTTCATTTCACAGAAAAGGAGGCATTCATCTTGAAGCCGGTTTTGTTATTCCTGAAGAATGGATTATGCTCAGAGCTCCTAGGAAGAGAGACATCTATGGTTTAGTTTTAGGTGTTGATAATCCAAAGGAGTCCCTTTGTTTGTTGAGCAAGGCCAATGAGTCGGAATCTCTCCTATGGCATCGAAGAATGGGACATATCAACTTTCGGAAGATGAATGAACTTATCAGTCTTGAATTAGTTGAAGGTGTTCCGGTAAAGAAATTTGGGATGGAAGATAAATGTGTACCTTGTTTGAAAGGGAAACAACATAAGAATCCCCATAAATCAAAGGTGCAAAATTCTATATCCAAACCATTTGAGTTACTTCATATGGATCTCTTTGGTCCTGTGAACATAAGAAGCATTGGAGGGATGTATTACTGTTTGGTGATCACTGATGATTACTCAAGATTCTCATGGGTATTCTTTTTGAAGACCAAGGATGAGACTGCTGCTCGATTTATGGATTTCATTAAACAAGTCGAGAATGTCCATGAGATTAAAGTTAAGAGAATCAGGAGTGACAATGGCACTGAGTTCAAGAATCATACGATTACTGCATTTTGCTTGACGAAAGGAATTCAACATCAATTCAGTGCACCTTATGAGCCACAACAGAATGGAGTAGCTGAAAGGAAGAACAGGACATTGATAGAAACAGCCAGGACGATGCTTGCTGATTCAGGGCTTCCTATTACTTTCTGGGGAGAGGCGGTGAATACAGCTTGCCACATTTTGAATCGGGTTTTAACAGTTAAACGGTTTAAGAAGACTTGTTATGAGCTGTTGCACAACAAAAAGCCCAATTTGCAGAATGTTGAGCCGTTTGGTGTTCCGTGTACTTTTCTGAAAGTTCTTCCTCAAGGGAAATTTGATGCTAAATCTGAGGAGGGATTCTTTTTAGGTTATGTGCCAAGTACACCGATTCGGCGTGTGTACAATCAGAAAACTGGCAAAGTCGATTTTGGTACAAATGTCGTAATTGTCAGTCATAAACCTGCTGTGCACATTGGTCCTGCTAATAACTTTGATTATGATGGTGTTTTCACTTCTTTTCGTGGTCCTGTTTCTTTTACAGGTGTTCCGATTGTGGAAGATGTAGTTACTCTACATGATCCAATTGATGGTGGGCCGGTTCCTGTTTCCACTCCTGCTTCCTCTCCATTCGTTGAGCCTGCTTCCAAATCTGGTGAATCAAGTGGGACAAAAGAAGCAGACTCTACTTTAGATACTGCTCCTAAAAATCTTACTGATCCTTTACATATACCGCTACCTGATGATCCCTTCTATGATACTGATGACACGGAAGGTGAAAATCAGGAAGAGCCTAAAACTCCAGAACATCATGTGCAGACAAACTTGGGAAGTGATCTTACGGTCGATAAGGTTCCTCAGACAAGAGTCAACAAGGATCATCCAGTAGATCAAATTATTGGTGATGCCTCTGCCTCTACTCGCACGAGGAATCAGCATAAGCAAATGTCAAGTATGTTTGCTGAGGTTAAGAATACTGGGGCGATTACTTGGTACTTGTACTATTGCTTCATCTCTCAGGTTGAGCCTAAGAATGTTGGTATGGCTCTTAAAGATCCGTCATGGGTTGAGGCGATGCAAGAAGAATTGGCTCAGTTTCGGAAGCTTGATGTATGGAAGTTAGTTGACTTACCTCATGGTGAATCTCCTTTGTCTACGCGATGGGTTTTTCGTTGTAAAAAGGATGACAAAGGTGTTGTCACTCGCAATAAGGCTCGGTTGGTAGTTAGAGGATTTGAGCAACAAGAAGGTTTTGATTACGATGAGACTTTTGCACCTGTAGCTAGACTAGAAGCTATTCGATTATTTCTGGCATTTGCTAGCTATCAAGGTATAAAGGTGTATCAACTTGACGTAAAGAGTGCCTTTTTGTATGGAGAAATTAGAGAAGAAGTGTATGTAGATCAACCTCAGGGGTTTGAGGATCCAGATTTTCCCAATAGAGTATATCGTCTTGATAAGGCTCTATATGGTTTACATCAGGCTCCTCGATCATGGTATGAAAAACTGTCTACTCATTTGCATGAAAATGGTTTTACTCGAGGTTCTATTGACAGCACGTTGTTCATCAAATGGAAAGGGAAGGACTACTTGCTTGTACAGGTTTACGTTGATGATATCATTTTTGGTTCATCTGATAAGACCATGTGCAAGGAGTTTGAGCAGAGCATGAAGGCTAAGTTCGAAATGAGTGCTATGGGGGAATTAACTTTCTTCCTTGGATTACAGGTGGATCAACTGAAGGATGGGTTCTTTATTCATCAGAGCAAGTATGTTTGCTGAGGTTAAGAATACTGGGGCGATTACTTGGTACTTGTACTATTGCTTCATCTCTCAGGTTGAGCCTAAGAATGTTGGTATGGCTCTTAAAGATCCGTCATGGGTTGAGGCGATGCAAGAAGAATTGGCTCAGTTTCGGAAGCTTGATGTATGGAAGTTAGTTGACTTACCTCATGGTGAATCTCCTTTGTCTACGCGATGGGTTTTTCGTTGTAAAAAGGATGACAAAGGTGTTGTCACTCGCAATAAGGCTCGGTTGGTAGTTAGAGGATTTGAGCAACAAGAAGGTTTTGATTACGATGAGACTTTTGCACCTGTAGCTAGACTAGAAGCTATTCGATTATTTCTGGCATTTGCTAGCTATCAAGGTATAAAGGTGTATCAACTTGACGTAAAGAGTGCCTTTTTGTATGGAGAAATTAGAGAAGAAGTGTATGTAGATCAACCTCAGGGGTTTGAGGATCCAGATTTTCCCAATAGAGTATATCGTCTTGATAAGGCTCTATATGGTTTACATCAGGCTCCTCGATCATGGTATGAAAAACTGTCTACTCATTTGCATGAAAATGGTTTTACTCGAGGTTCTATTGACAGCACGTTGTTCATCAAATGGAAAGGGAAGGACTACTTGCTTGTACAGGTTTACGTTGATGATATCATTTTTGGTTCATCTGATAAGACCATGTGCAAGGAGTTTGAGCAGAGCATGAAGGCTAAGTTCGAAATGAGTGCTATGGGGGAATTAACTTTCTTCCTTGGATTACAGGTGGATCAACTGAAGGATGGGTTCTTTATTCATCAGAGCAAGTATGTTCAGGATCTTCTCACAAGGTTTCGAATGACCGATGCTAAAGATGCAATTACTCCCATTCAGACTAATCATGGGCTGTGTCCTGATAAGCCTAATGATCCAGAAGTCGATGCAACTCAATATCGGGCTATTATTGGTTCCTTGATGTATCTGACGGCTTCACGTCCAGACATTACCTTTGCTGTTTGCATGTGTGCTAGATATCAGGCTAATCCGAAAGAGTCACATATGAAAGCTGCGAAAAGGATTCTTCGTTATGTGAAGGCCAAGCCTCGTCTAGGGCTTTGGTATCCCATGCATGGTTCCTTTGAATTCAAAGCTTATACTGATTCGGATTATGGTGGCTGCAGTTCGGATAGGAAATCAACGTCAGGTGGATGTCAACTTTTAGGGGGGAGAATTATATCGTGGCAGTGCAAAAAGCAGACATCTGTTGCACAGTCTACCTGTGAAGCAGAGTACATAGCTGCTGGTCAATGCTGTTCTCAGGTACTTTGGATACAGCAACAATTGCGCGACTATGGTATGGATATCTCTGACTCTCCTATTTGTATTGATAATAAGTCTGCCATAGATATTACTAAGAATCCGAAAAACTTTAAAGTCACCAAGCACATTGATATAAAGCATCATTTTTTGCGTGACTGTTTTGAGAAAAAGCTTATTCATTTAGAAAAGGTTGTTACTGATGATAACCTTGCTGATCTTTATACTAAAGCTTTTGATAGACCTCGTCATGAGTTGTTATATCAACTCAATGGTATGAAGAATGCCGAGTAGTTTCTCTCAAAGAACTTAAATTTTTTTTTTTTTTTTTTTTTTTTTTTTTTTTTTTTTTTTTTTTTTTTTTTTTTTTTTTTTTTTTTTTTTTCCCTTACTAACTAACTTTTTTTTTTTTTTTTTTTTTTTTTTTTTTTTTTTTTTTTTTTTTTTTTTTTTTTTTTTTTTTTTTTTTTTTTTTTTTTTTTTTTTTTTTTTTTTTTTTTTTTTTTTTTTTTTTTTTTTTTTTTTTTTTTTTTTTTTTTTTTTTTTTTTTTTTTTTTTTTTTTTTTTTTTTTTTTTTTTTTTTTTTTTTTTTTTTTTTTTTTTTTTTTTTTTTTTTTTTTTTTTTTTTTTTTTTTTTTTTTTTTTTTTTTTTTTTTTTTTTTTTTTTTTTTTTTTTTTTTTTTTTTTTTTTTTTTTTTTTTTTTTTTTTTTTTTTTTTTTTTTTTTTTTTTTTTTTTTTTTTTTTTTTTTTTTTTTTTTTTTTTTTTTTTTTTTTTTTTTTTTTTTTTTTTTTTTTTTTTTTTTTTTTTTTTTTTTTTTTTTTTTTTTTTTTTTTTTTTTTTTTTTTTTTTTTTTTTTTTTTTTTTTTTTTTTTTTTTTTTTTTTTTTTTTTTTTTTTTTTTTTTTTTTTTTTTTTTTTTTTTTTTTTTTTTTTTTTTTTTTTTTTTTTTTTTTTTTTTTTTTTTTTTTTTTTTTTTTTTTTTTTTTTTTTTTTTTTTTTTTTTTTTTTTTTTTTTTTTTTTTTTTTTTTTTTTTTTTTTTTTTTTTTTTTTTTTTTTTTTTTTTTTTTTTTTTTTTTTTTTTTTTTTTTTTTTTTTTTTTTTTTTTTTTTTTTTTTTTTTTTTTTTTTTTTTTTTTTTTTTTTTTTTTTTTTTTTTTTTTTTTTTTTTTTTTTTTTTTTTTTTTTTTTTTTTTTTTTTTTTTTTTTTTTTTTTTTTTTTTTTTTTTTTTTTTTTTTTTTTTTTTTTTTTTTTTTTTTTTTTTTTTTTTTTTTTTTTTTTTTTTTTTTTTTTTTTTTTTTTTTTTTTTTTTTTTTTTTTTTTTTTTTTTTTTTTTTTTTTTTTTTTTTTTTTTTTTTTTTTTTTTTTTTTTTTTTTTTTTTTTTTTTTTTTTTTTTTTTTTTTTTTTTTTTTTTTTTTTTTTTTTTTTTTTTTTTTTTTTTTTTTTTTTTTTTTTTTTTTTTTTTTTTTTTTTTTTTTTTTTTTTTTTTTTTTTTTTTTTTTTTTTTTTTTTTTTTTTTTTTTTTTTTTTTTTTTTTTTTTTTTTTTTTTTTTTTTTTTTTTTTTTTTTTTTTTTTTTTTTTTTTTTTTTTTTTTTTTTTTTTTTTTTTTTTTTTTTTTTTTTTTTTTTTTTTTTTTTTTTTTTTTTTTTTTTTTTTTTTTTTTTTTTTTTTTTTTTTTTTTTTTTTTTTTTTTTTTTTTTTTTTTTTTTTTTTTTTTTTTTTTTTTTTTTTTTTTTTTTTTTTTTTTTTTTTTTTTTTTTTTTTTTTTTTTTTTTTTTTTTTTTTTTTTTTTTTTTTTTTTTTTTTTTTTTTTTTTTTTTTTTTTTTTTTTTTTTTTTTTTTTTTTTTTTTTTTTTTTTTTTTTTTTTTTTTTTTTTTTTTTTTTTTTTTTTTTTTTTTTTTTTTTTTTTTTTTTTTTTTTTTTTTTTTTTTTTTTTTTTTTTTTTTTTTTTTTTTTTTTTTTTTTTTTTTTTTTTTTTTTTTTTTTTTTTTTTTTTTTTTTTTTTTTTTTTTTTTTTTTTTTTTTTTTTTTTTTTTTTTTTTTTTTTTTTTTTTTTTTTTTTTTTTTTTTTTTTTTTTTTTTTTTTTTTTTTTTTTTTTTTTTTTTTTTTTTTTTTTTTTTTTTTTTTTTTTTTTTTTTTTTTTTTTTTTTTTTTTTTTTTTTTTTTTTTTTTTTTTTTTTTTTTTTTTTTTTTTTTTTTTTTTTTTTTTTTTTTTTTTTTTTTTTTTTTTTTTTTTTTTTTTTTTTTTTTTTTTTTTTTTTTTTTTTTTTTTTTTTTTTTTTTTTTTTTTTTTTTTTTTTTTTTGTGGCATGAGTAACTTACTAAGTTACATGGTGACTGTCCTTGGCTCAAGTAATACGAAAGTGTCACAAACCATAAAGGAAACTGGAAGTACCGAGTGTTTAAGAGGACAAACATACCGGTAATCGTTGTTGGGTCACTGTTCATAACTAATAATAAGAGAATTATTTCTCACCCACAGGCTTATGTAATTGCTAAACTGATCTAGTCAGCAGTAACCAAGCATCATGTAAATAATGAATAAATGATGAATAAATTCAAGTTAATTAGTGTATAGCTTAGTTTATTATTCTGTTATTTTATTCTGAGTTATTTTTATTTTATTGAGTCAAAATAAGTATTTTCATAAGTTCTTATTGCACGAGAGATTCTATTTGAAATTCTGAGTATATGTTTTGCCGAATTCGTTAATGAGAATTCTTGATGAGGTTGTGTGGTTTGTTTCAAAAGAAGATTTTCTGATATGAACATTAATTTGTTTAAGTTTAGAAGATGATCTTTTAAATTTTGTTTAAAAAGAAGATTTTCTGATATGAACATTAATTTGTTTAAGTTTAGAAAATGATCTTTTATTGTCTTGCCACTGCGAATTCTACTGGTTTTTTCTGGGTGTGTCCCTCTCATAGGCCTTTGAATTTTCTTCGAGGGTAGGAGTCTCCTTGTGGTTTTCCATTTCGAGCTCTTTACTGTGATGTGCGCATTTGAAATTGGTGTCTTCAATTTGGCGGAATAATAGAAATGATATTTTAAGTGTTTGTGAAAAGTCAAAGTTATTTGAAATCTCACAAATTTTCAGTTGTTACAAGTTAAGGATTTATTTTATAACTTGGTGACATTTTAGGGTTTGACGATGAAATGACCTCCCTTGATCTTTTGTTAGATTCATTGTTATTTCGTATCTGTTAACCCTGTTTCTGTATGATTTTAGCTTGAATTTTCTGCATTACTATGTTTTGTTCTCAATGCGTTAATGAGTTTTTGCCAAGTGTGCAGTATTCAGGTTAAGAAGATTAAGTTGGAGTGCTGTTTTCTGCAAATACATTGTTATTCATACGGATGATATCATGGAGATACGATCCTTGGTGTGTAGTGACAATAGGTGTGTTGCAGATATGAGCACGTGAAGGAATAATACATGAACGTGTTTTTGGAGTAGTTATTTACTTTAACAATTCATGTATTTAGTGAAAATAATCAATGTGATACTTGTTATTTTGAATTTTCTATCTTGACTTATGACATGACTCCGGAAATTTTATAAAGTTCTTCATTGAATTTTGGACTACTCATTGTTTGTTAGTTTTGTAGACGGCATCTGGTATGGGACTTAAGTGTTTCAAGATGGTTTGCCGTCAAGCAACTCAGTGATTAGTGAACTGTTCTCCGTCTCATGGTCATGGTTGGTAACTCTGTATGTATGATGATTGATTATTTTCAGGTTCGCAGATGGTTGTTTTTAAATTTTGGATATTTACTCACGATTGTAATGTTCGTTGTATACTTACATTATGATGATGATTTTATATGATGGAAATTCATGGTACAAGGCATGAGCAGGTTGATTTTAACGAGTTTTTTGCTTTGTACAGGATTAGGTAAAGGGTCGTATCGTGGGAAATTAGTGATGGACAATCTGAAATTTTCTAAGTTTAAACTGATTTCTCATGGACTTGGCTGAATCTGGAATCTTCTTCTAACTTCGTTCTGTTTGTTCTAACGAAGATATCACTTATCTTCGTTCAAATAGTTAGAAATTTTTGGTTCCTTTAGTTCTAACGAACTTAATCTTCGTTTCTTTATCTTCGTTTGAACAAATTCGTGACAGGATACCTAACCCGACCCATGTTGATCCACTTCATTGTATATATATATAGAGTTCTTTTTCGTTTTAGGTTATTATACTTTCAAAATTTTCAAACGAAAATAACTCTTTCCAGCACCTCTAACAAATCGTTCCAAATCACTTTCAATCACTCGATCCTTTGATTTTTGTTACAATCAGTATTGTTACTAGTGATTTTGGTATGTTTTTGTTCCATTTTCTTCACAAATTTCGAATTAGATTGGCTGCTTTTATCCTTCTTTCACATGAACTCAATCAGTTTTTCTTATATTTTTGGGATTCTGATGATGATTCCGATGATGATTCTGATCATGGGAATGATGGTGATGATGATGCAGTTGACACAGATGATTATGATAGTGTCGCGGCTGATTCTTCGAATGAAAATCGAACGAAAGCGGTTCATGATGTTTCGGTTGAGTCTGAAAATGATGAAGCTTCTGCGAGTGATCATTCTCATCACTTATCTCAAGAAGGTGTATCTGCTGAGCTACGTAGAGAACGTCGAAGCAAGGCATGTCATGCTTCTCCGATAGTCTCAATCTGTTCATGATAAGTATGATGCAAATGTTTTACTTCCTCCTGAGGTTGCGGCTCAATTTAATCCTGAACTAGCCAGCCTTTTTGAAGATATTGATGATCCGGTCAATGCACCCAGTGCAAGTGATACTTCTCCTTTTGAGAAAGGTGTGAAACGAGTTCGCACTGAAGAGGAGAGTGATCCATCTAATGAACCAGAGGAAGAGGAGATTCCTTTGATAAGACATCAGAGGTACCTGCTCTTGCTACAGTGTCTCCTCAACATACACAAAGTGCTTCGATTAGGCCGGTTGTTCCTATAAGCACTGTGTTTACGACACTTCTACGTCCACTACAACCGCCTTTGATCGGACGACCTCCAGTTTCTACACAATCTCCTACTAGACCTTTTGGAGTCAGACCAACAGTTGAACCTGCGCATATCATGTCAACTCAATTTAAATAATGCTTAGTTGATTGGTTCTGCTTTTTTTTATAATATATATGACTCGATACTTATTATTAG
>CM067167.1:162725630-162753696 GCA_034093135.1 Erigeron breviscapus | reverse complement strand
ACATCAAGGGGAGATTACAATTGGGGAAAATCGGACCCCAAGTTGTGGATTTCAATTTCCTCCGTCCACTTTTTAGTATAAGTTGGTTGATTCATATTATACACTGCATTCTCATGGTTTAATCCATTCACCCTATAGACTTGCAGATATTGTCGAGTCTGTAATTGGTGCTGTAAGTCCCAACTCAATAGATGGTACTACCTGAAGACACCTCTATGTCGATGGTGGAGTTACTTTGCAATATAAACGCTGAACTGGAGACGACCAGCTACAGAGAGTATATACCAAGTTCTAGATAGATTACTTATTTAAGTGACAATAAGTAAAGAAAAATGCAATAATATAAAATACTTGTAAAGTAAATTGGTGAGACAATATGTAATTTTCAAGTGTAATTTATTTATTAACTTTAAATAAATTACAAGGTTGTTGCGGAACCAAGATAATACAAGTATATAAATATCCTAACAACCTATGAACTACAATTGATCTACACTTGGAATTTCTCTGAACAATCGAAACACTTAAAGTTGTGAAATGTTCCTTTTTACGATTGAGAGAATATTGCACAAGTTCACCAAGAATATTGCAGGTATGCAAAGTGTGAAGTGTGTTCTCACTCGCTCATTCTTGTTGTGCAATGACTTGTATTTATAGGCAAAGTTAACATTGGGATGTTAACTTGGCCGTACAAATATGGTTGAGAACATTTAAGGAATAGCATTTAATTCCTTAAAATGCTGTGTAAAGTTGCAGTATAAAGCGACTTTATTCAACCAGCTTTATGTACCTTTTTGTACTTAAATAATAAGATAAATCTTATTATACGGGTAATAGCACATAAAGCATAAAAGTCAATTCCTCGTAATCAGTGTAAAGCTTTGTAAGAGCTTTCCACTGACGGTCTCCAGTTTGTAACTGACTAGAATGTCAACTGGGCTTCGCTGCCATTGTCATTCTCTATCTTCCACTTGTTGTCTTCGACTCCAACTGGAAGGATTCTTCAACTGGTCAGTTCTCAACTGGAGGAAGTCTTCAGTTGCGTTGACTGTACGATGCAACTGGACTTCAATATATTTCTGGAGAAATCTTCTTGGTCTCCAGGTGCAACTGGAGACTGGCCAGTTTCACTGAAACTGGTCCTAACAAATTCCCCTTATTTGTCCTGAAATATTGTCAAGTCTTTTTCAGTTCTTGTATCTGTACAAGTGTGAACTGGAGAGACTTGTTCGATTAAATCTATTTAAGTTTTCCAAGGCATTTTTATAAATCAATAAATGCCTTGGGTTTTTCTTTTTAAGTTTGTTAGATCTAATCTATTATCTACCTTGTGGTTACAAACTGGTAACTTCATTTATACAAGGAAATGAAATTTACACAAGTTACAGAATGTAAATAAAATTACAAGTAGATACATTGAAAAGAGAACTTAATTAGATGGCCCTTCGCCAGTTCGTCTTCTCTTTGACACTGAAGAGATAGGTTGTGAGTCTTCAGGATCAATGTTCAACTTCAGCTCCAGATTCTCTTTGTGTTGAATCTTGCCCTTCAAGAAGTTGACCCATGCTTTCTCAAACCTATTCTTTTGTGCCTTTGCTTCCAAAAAGTTCACCATTTCCACCCATTCAGAGAACCCATATTGCATTGCACCAGGATTGTCAGTTTTAACCAGTGGCCCTCTGGCATAACTCATTTCAACATGAAAGTGCTTGGTGCCTGGCTTGATAGTAATAGACACACCATTAATTACCCCATGGTGTCTTCTGGTTGCCATGATCTGGGAGTAATACTCTCTTGCTTCAGATTCATTTGTTATTTTAATACTCCCAGCTCCAGCAGCCAGTACAGCAGACTTGATGTCATCATTCGATACATCGCCAGTTGGTTCTATGAATGTTCTAAGGTCAGCATCTCTGGTCAGTGGTTTTCTTGGTTGAGGGTTCCTCCTTGGTGGATTCAAAACCTTTTTCACAACCTTCTTTATATTTTCAATCCTTTTCAAAATCCCACTGGCCCTGTTCTCCTTTGCCTTCTCCACTGATATATTAAAATTTCTGGCATCAAATTCAGCTTCATCATCAGGATAGTGCCTGTCCAGTTCAATGTCAAGCATTTCTTTTAACATGCCCACTATCCTGGCATCATCTTTCACTCTAGCATACTCCTCCTTAGTGATTCCCAATAAGTGAGCATCACTAATGTCAAGCAATTTAATCTTGGCCAGATGTTGTCTGGCTTCAGCTTGGTTGGCTTGTTTCATTTTCTTTCTTTCTTTTAATTCATTACCAAGCCTTGCCAGACGCTTGCTATCACTTTCAGAAACTGGAGGAAGTACATCAGCATTGCCAGTTTCCAACATTGGTACATCAGTGGCCGGCTGAGCTACATCAGATGCTAAGCCTTTACCTTTGTCAACAACATTCCCCCTATCACTTACATCACCAGTTTCAACTATTCTTTGCTCACCAGCTTCAGTACTGGCAGCCACAATCATTTCACTACCTGTTTGAGTTCCAGATGGATTACTTTCAGTTTGAATTTGTGCAAGAACTGCACTTCTTTCCCCCTTGGTAGCATCTAGACCTGCCCTAATAACTTCCCATTCAGAATGGTGAGCTGGCAACCGGTCAAGAGGCTGCCACGATTGCATGTTCTTGCATTCTTTGAATATGGTGCACATCATCCTGAAAGATCTCCATAGGTGGTTGGTTTCTTTTGACTGGGTCAGAACATTTGCTGCAACTTGTTCCTGACCAGTTTTCAGTTCATTCAAGGTCTTCGAATCTTCATCCAGACCAGAAACCACCTTGTCCTTCACCTCTTCATTCTTTTTCTTCAAATTATCCACTTCAGTTGTCAGTTTATCAATAGACTGAGAGTGAATGGATACCTGGGTGTTTAAATTATCAATGCTGCCCCTCAACTGGTTGATCTCATTTGTGAGTGGGGCCAGATCAACCTGAGGAGTGGCCAGCTTGGTGATCTCAGCTATCACCTTTTCAATCAATTGTGTTTCCCTTGCGCCCAGTGTATCATCAATTCTCTGACCAACTGAAGTCATCAACTGCTGCCCAAGCTTAGTCACATTTAGGCCAGGTTTTTCAACCAATTCCTTTACCTGCCTTTCAATCTCTTTCAAATCAACCTCTGATTGTCTTACAGTATTTCCCAGCAGGTTAGAGATTGAAGTAGTGACTCTTGACTGAGTAAGGTCGAAGGCTTCCTTTAGAGAAACAGCCAGATTGTTACAGCCCTCGACCAGCTCATTGAGCTTCTTGAATACTAAGTCCTCATTATTAGCAAACTTGTTTATCCCCAGATCAACAACCTTAGAATTTGTTGTTGTATCTTTGTTGTATCTGGAGAGGGACTTGGTATTTTTGTCAATTGCCTTTTGAACATCCTCCACCCTATGAATAAGATTTTGGATGTCGGCTTGAAAGGAGGCAAATTGAGTGTCCAGTGACGGGGAAGAACGTGTCACTGGACCAGCAGCAGCTACTACTGGAGCAACTGGACGAGGCAAATTGAGAGAAGCCTCCCCAGTTGACATTCCAGCAGTTGAAGAAATAGTAGGAGTGGTGGTAGAAGAAAGGACTGGAAATTCAAATTGTTGGACATGCTGAGAATGCTCAGGTGTGTCCAACAGCGGCGGTGGTGGTGGCATTTCTCGAAGGAGTGAGAATTGCCCAGATGGTGATGGTGCCATACGTCTGTTTCCAGACATATAGTTATAAGTGGGAAAAGGAATATTTGTAGGCTCATTTTCTTGAGTTTGTGAAAGTGAAATTGAAGCATCTGGAGGCGAGACATGAGATGAAGGGTTTTGATCTTGTACAGAAGACTCAAAAATCTCAATGTCAGATGCAGTACCATCTGAATCCGAAGACTCAATAAGGATTTCCTCGTCATTAACACCCATGTCCAGATCCATGAATGTAACTGAGGGCTGACCAGATGGGTCAGTCTCCAGATGACCTTCTCCAGTTTCCTGGAAGGTTGCATCTGTTGGAGGATCAGATACCGAGGTATCTTCACCAGGGATAGAGGTCTCTGGGGTTGCCTCAGTTATAGTTGCTCTATCCACAACCATAACATCATCAGCCGAAGAGTTGGGAACCTCAGTCTCCAGTAGTGACTGGCCAGAGACTTCGTCAGTTCGTGCAATAGAAGTGTCAGAAGGGCCGTGGACACTTTGTGCTGACTCATACTCTATTCTGGGTTGGGGTAGCCCAGTTTCATCTTCACCACCCTCTCCTACAGAAATTGCGAGGGTGGCTGCTTGCGGTTGTCCCATTTGACTTTCTCCAGGTTCCTGTTGGGAGGAAACTGGAGGGCTGGTCAGGTTTCTACTGTCAGTGGCAAGTGCTGACAAAGTCCTAATGCGACGTATTCTTGTTGCCTTTGGAACTCCTGAAAGACCTGTTGGGAGGTCTCCAGGGAAAATGGTTGTGGGGACAGACACGCTGGAGCTGGAGGGGTTAGACTGTTGCCCGGGCTCGGCAATGGTCACAATTCCAGCAGACGAACTGGTGGGTCCCTCATTATTTTGAGGCCCGCCCAGTTGTCTTTTCGACTCACCTTGGACTGGTGCATCGGTTTTTGCGAATGCCAGCCGCATTCTATCTGGAATCTCGACCTCTCCAGCTTCAGATACTAGAGAGTCAAGATTCCTCAACAAATCTGGGACAGTGTAAAGTGAATCTGTGCTAAAATAAGCTTCACTGCCCAGAATTTGTAGAAAACAAAGAGAGAGAAACCTGGAGAAGGGGATACATAGTCCCCTGGTGCCCTTCAGTTTTTGAACCAGGCTTCTGAAAAGGATATCAGCAAAATCCACTCTCAATCCATTCCACAAGCAGTATGCCATCTCTGCCTGTGCGGAGTTAATCTGGTCAAGTCCACCAGAACTCCCACCCATACTTTCCACAAGGTGGATGAAAAAGTACCTCCATGAAGGTGTAAGACCCTTCATGGTCATCGCACCTTTAGTTTTCAAAACCCCTTTCTCCAGGCACTCCTTATGTCCCATATCAAGGAGGACCTGGCGAAAATTAATGTTTGGGGAGATGACAACTGGAGATTCACCCTCTCTCCAGTAGTTGAGGTGTAAAGCATCCCTCAACACATCTGCTGATAAGGTACACCGGACTGTTCCACCTTTTAATGTGAAAGTGATGGAAGAACAATCGGAAGAAAGAGAAGCAGTGTACCAGAACTCACACAAGTAGTCGTGAAACATCTTGCGTGGGTTTAAAGAGAATGAGGGTCCAATTGGAGAATCCTTCAAAAATCTTTGGATTCTCCCAATAAGGGTATTGGACCCTTGGGTTCCTTGTAAACTCGCCATCGGATTATTCGGATTTAATTTGATGAGCGTAGTGTTACCAGGAGCACCAGATGCCTGTTTGACATCTGGTGACGGAGCATATGGGACAGATAAGAGATTTACATCTCTTGAACGGGATGATTTAGGTGCCATTGGAAAATGAAATTGAAATTTTGAAATAAAAACATAATTTACCGTGTCAGCATTAAATGCTACGACGGCTTAACTTACCCACGCGCCCATTAATATTTTTATTTAACAAAATCAATTTTGTAGATATTTTTACAAAATAAGTTTGAATTTTGAAATAAAAACATAATTTACCGTGTCAGCATTAAATGCTACGACGGCTTAACTTACCCACGCGCCCATTAATATTTTTATTTAACAAAATCAATTTTGTAGATATTTTTACAAAATAAGTTTGAATTTTGAAATAAAAACATAATTTACCGTGTCAGCATTAAATGCTACGACGGCTTAACTTACCCACGCGCCCATTAATATTTTTATTTAACAAAATCAATTTTGTAGATATTTTTACAAAATAAGTTTGAATTTTGAAATAAAAACATAATTTACCGTGTCAGCATTAAATGCTACGACGGCTTAACTTACCCACGCGCCCATTAATATATTTTATTTAACAAAATCAATTTTGTAGATATTTTTACAAAATAAGTTTGAATTTTGAAATAAAAACATAATTTACCGTGTCAGCATTAAATGCTACGACGGCTTAACTTACCCACGCGCCCATTAATATTTTATTTAACAAAATCAATTTTGTAGATATTTTTACAAAATAAGTTTGAATTTTGAAATAAAAACATAATTTACCGTGTCAGCATTAAATGCTACGACGGCTTAACTTACCCACGCGCCCATTAATATTTATTTTTCCAATAAAAACAGTTGTCATTTACCAAAATAGCTTTAAACACATCAAATGACGATATCAAGTGGGTTAAAACATTCCCAGTTCGCTGATGAGATTTTTAAAGGTTTTCTCATCAAGAGGTTTTGTAAAAACATCAGCGAGCTGTTTGTCAGTGGGGATGAAATGTAATTCAATGTCTCCTTTCATAACATGATCGCGAATAAAATGATACCTGATGTCAATATGCTTTGTCTTGGAGTGCATCACTGGGTTGTGAGATATAGCAATTGCACTGGTGTTGTCACAAAAGATTGGAGTCCTTGTATACTTTTGACCATAATCTAGTAACTGGTTCTTGATCCAGAGAATCTGGGCACAGCAACTGGCCGCAGAAATGTACTCTGCCTTAGTAGTGGACATAGAGACTGACGTCTGCTTCTTACTGGTCCAACTTACCAGTTTTCCTCCAAGGAAATGACAACCACCAGTTGTTGATTTTCTATCTATCTTACAACCTGCATGATCTGAATCTGAATAACCCATTAGATCTAACCCTGAGCCTTTGGGGTACCAAAGACCAAGATTAGGACACCCTTTCAGGTATCTAAAGATACGCTTAACAGCGTGCAAATGTGATTCTTTAGGGTTAGCCTGAAACCTGGCACATAGACATGTTGCAAACATTATATCTGGTCGACTGGCAGTTAAATACATCAGTGAACCAACCATACCACGATAGTCAGTGATGTTCACTGGTTTGCCAGTTGGGTCAGAGTCCAAATTTAATGGTGCTGCAATAGGTGTGTTTTTCGATGGGATTGAATCATATTTGTATTTTCTTAACAAATCTCTGACATATTTTCCTTGGTTTATGAAAATTCCATTTTCAGTTTGCTTAATCTGAAGACCTAAGAAAAATGTTAATTCTCCCATTAAACTCATTTCATACTCAGATGACATGATTTTAGAAAACTTTTTACACATTGCATCATTAGTTGAACCAAATATAATGTCATCAACATAAATTTGTACCAATAAGATATTACCTTTTTCTTTCAAGATAAATAAGGTATTATCTATGCACCTCTTTGAAAGCCATTAGTGCCAGGATAGTATCAAAGGCGTTCGATAGCCTGGCGAGCAAAGATTATCTGGACCTCCTCAACTAGAGAACTTCATCAGTGTCACTGACGCGTTCATAACAAAATCTCCAGTTTTAAGGATTTAACATTCCCAGTTCGCTGATGAGATTTTTAAAGGTTTTCTCATCAAGAGGTTTTGTAAAAACATCAGCGAGCTGTTTGTCAGTGGGGATGAAATGTAATTCAATGTCTCCTTTCATAACATGATCGCGAATAAAATGATACCTGATGTCAATATGCTTTGTCTTGGAGTGCATCACTGGGTTGTGAGATATAGCAATTGCACTGGTATTGTCACAAAAGATTGGTCCTTGTATACTTTTGACCATAATCTAGTAACTGGTTCTTGATCCAGAGAATCTGGGCACAGTAACTGGCCGCAGAAATGTACTCTGCCTCAGTAGTGGACATAGAGACTGACGTCTGCTTCTTACTGGTCCAACTTACCAGTTTTCCTCCAAGGAAATGACAACCACCAGTTGTTGATTTTCTATCTATCTTACAACCTGCATGATCTGAATCTGAATAACCCATTAGATCTAACCCTGAGCCTTTGGGGTACCAAAGACCAAGATTAGGACACCCTTTCAGGTATCTAAAGATACGCTTAACAGCGTGCAAATGTGATTCTTTAGGGTTAGCCTGAAACCTGGCACATAGACATGTTGCAAACATTATATCTGGTCGACTGGCAGTTAAATACATCAGTGAACCAACCATACCACGATAGTCAGTGATGTTCACTGGTTTGCCAGTTGGGTCAGAGTCCAAATTTAATGGTGCTGCAATAGGTGTGTTTTTCGATGGGATTGAATCATATTTGTATTTTCTTAACAAATCTCTGACATATTTTCCTTGGTTTATGAAAATTCCATTTTCAGTTTGCTTAATCTGAAGACCTAAGAAAAATGTTAATTCTCCCATTAAACTCATTTCATACTCAGATGACATGATTTTAGAAAACTTTTTACACATTGCATCATTAGTTGAACCAAATATAATGTCATCAACATAAATTTGTACCAATAAGATATTACCTTTTTCTTTCAAGATAAATAAGGTATTATCTATTGCACCTCTTTGAAAGCCATTTTTAAGAAGATGTTTAGTTAAAGTATCATACCAGGCTCTTGGGGCTTGTCTAAGACCATACAAAGCTTTGTTCAGTCTATAGACGCAGTGAGGATGTTTCTCATTGTTGAAACCTGGAGTCTGCTTAACCTACACAACTTCTTCCAATGTTCCATTAAGGAACGCACTTTTGACATCCATCTGGAAGACTTTAAACTGCAGATGGGCTGCATAAGCCAGAAAAATTCTGATGGCTTCAAGTCTTGCAACTGGAGCAAAAGTTTCATCAAAGTCAACGCCTTCTGCTTGACAATAACCCTGGGCAACTAATCTGGCCTTGTTTCTTACAACATGGCCATCTTCATCCATCTTGTTTCGGTAGACCCATCTAGTACCAATGGGTTCTTTCTTTAACCCTGGTGGACAAGGAACAAGCTCCCACACATTATTCCTTTCAAACTGAACGAGCTCTTCTTGCATAGCTTCCACCCAGCTTGGGTCTGCCATAGCCTCGTCAATCTTCTTCGGTTCAATTAGTGATAAGAAGGTGACGTTTAAGCATTGCTCACTGGTGGCTCTTCTAGTCTGAACCCCACTATTTGGATCTCTCACAATCTGTTCAATTGGATGTGCTCGAGTCCATCTAGTGTATTGACTAGGCTGGTGAATTACAATATCAGTGCAAGTCACCTGTCGATCTTGGCATTTCTTGAAGAACTGGAGAAGTTGGAGTTTGAACTGGTGCTGATATTGGAGTGGCACGTACATCAGATCCAATCACCAATTCCTGTGGTAAATTGAAATTGATGGAGGGATAGAATGAGGTGTCACTGGTGGTGCTTTTCTTCTTAACTGGTTCCAATTTGTTGCAACTGGAAACATCTTTTGGTGAAACAACTGACTGATGAACTTGGTCAGTTTCGCCAAAATTTATTGGAACAACTGGAGAAATATCAAGGCTTGGTCTCTTGTTGATTGCTTCAGTTGATTCGTCGAATGTGACATGAATTGTCTCATGAACCTTTTGGAGTCTATAATTATAAACTCTAAAGGCCTTTCGAATATCTGAATAACCTAAAAATACACCTTCATCAGCTTTTGCATCAAACTTTCCAAGCTGACTGGAATCGTTTAAAATATAAACTGGACAACCAAATACATGAAAATATCCAATATTTGGTTTACGATTCCTGAGTACTTCATAGGCAGTCTTCTTATGTCTCTTGATGTAGACTGACCGGTTTTGGGTGTGACAAGCAGTTGCAACTGCTTCAGCCTAGAAACTGGTGGGAAGACCTGATTCAGATAGCATACTTCTGGCTGCTTCTATCAGTGTGCGATTCTTTCTTTCCACAACTCCATTCTGCTCTGGAGAGTGTGCTGATGAGAAGTTTTGAGAGATGCCAGTGTCATTGCAAAATGTTTCAAGTACCTTATTTTGAAATTCAGTACCATTATCACTTCGCAACTGACAGACTTTTCGAGTATACTTGAGTTCAATTCTTTTGATGAGAGAGATGATTTCAGCAGGTGCATCACTTTTGGATCTAAGGAATACCACCCAACAGTATCTGGTGAATTCATCGACCACAACTAGAGTGTATTTCTTCCCTGCTCTAGTTTGAACATTCACTGGACCAAAGAGATCCATATGTAGCATGTGAAGAGGTTCAGTGATGCTAAAGTTTTGCCTAGTTTTGAAACTGGCCCTTTTCTGCTTGCCCATCTCACACCCTGGACATGGCTTTTCTTTATTAAAAGAAATCTGTGGTATCCCATCAACCAGTTGTTTGAGAGACAACTTGTTAATACTTTTGAAATTAAGATGGGATAATCTTTTATGCCACAGCCAGTTGGTGTCTTCATCAGCCTTGGTATAGAAGCACTGCTCTTTTGGAGCTGGTTCCATATCCATGATGTACACATTACCTTTTCTTGGTGCAACCATCACCACTTTCCAATCCTTGTTAAATATGGTGCCTTGAGCAATATCGAACAAAACTCTGTAGCCATCATCACAAAGTTGGCTGACACTGATCAGGTTGTATTTCAAACCATTCACAAATGCAACTCTCTTGAATTCGACCTGTCCGTTATTGAGCACACCATAACCTTCAGTCTTTCCACTTTGATCATTACCAAACGTCACTGCCGGTCCATCTTGGACAGTGAACTCTTCAAGCAGGGGCTTACATCCGGTCATAGTCCGGCCAGCAGCGCTGTCCAGATACCAGATATTCTTCTTTCGATCGCCCTGCACACCCACAAAAATCATCAGTTATTTTTGTGAACCCATCTTTTCTTGATGGGTTCACTGGACTTCTCTACAGAAGTCACAGTTGATTGTTGTGGTGGTAAATTGAAGACTACATCTGGATCTTTTTCACCAGATCCAGGTGCAGGGGTAAAAACGATTGGTATTTGATACCTGCTCCCCTTTTTCTTATCAGATTTAGTTCCAGATGGAACATTCTTTTGTTTTGGTTTTGAAGGGGTTTAATATTTTGTTTTAAAACTGGAGGTGATGAACCTCCTTCCAGATTTTTGATCCGGGCAGTACAACTCTGAACCTGTCGAGACAAAAGTTGGAGTTGACTTTCCAGTTTAAACAAAATATTGTTTTCATCAGGCTGCTGAACCTTGGACCTTGGTTCAGCTGGAGTTTTAGTCTTTTGGGTCTTGGGCTCCTTAGACTTCTGAGGTAAGGGCTTGTTACCAGTGGCCTTTTTAACTGGAGCACTAGCCTGTTTGGCTCCAGGTTTAACCTCAATGGGGGTGGTCTCAAAGAGTTCAGTTTCAACAGCTTCAGGTTGATCATAAGAAGTTTCAACCCTGAGAGCTGGAGGCAATGCATGAAGATCTGGTATGAGAGCTGCCATTTCCAGATCTCCAGATTTCCATGCATTTTTCTGGGCATCAATTGTTCTAGAAAATGCATCATAGTTCTTTCCATATGCTTTTACCCATGACTTGATAATCATTTGTTCTTTTTCAAGATCAGAAATTAGTTTTTGATTATCAAATTCCAAAGCCTCAATTTTTAAAACTGACTCCTTGATAGCCAACTGGACACTTTGTAAATCATTAAGTTGTGGCTTAATATTGTTTAGTTCAATTAAGATAGTGTCCAGATATCTTTCACTATCTGCTCTAACAGTTTCCACAAAAGCCAAATCACCACTTAATGATTCAGCAAGGTCCAGTTTCAGTTCTGGATCCACTTGATTGTCATAATCACATACCTTCTTCAAAATGATGTCCACCCATCTTCCAGTGATGACATCTTCTTTTGCCACATGCTGCTGTTGATCTTCCAAGGCCATGAAACACATGTCCCTTTCCTCTTCTTCATCAGCTGATGAGTCATCAGAGTACTCCCATTTTCCTCAGTTTGTGCCATCAAGCACTGATCCTTTTCTTTTTCCATGGACAAGAGGGCAATCTGGGCCTTAAGCTTCTTATATTTAGCTTTGTAGCTATCATCAGGCCGATTGAAATTAGGGACAAAGGGACCAGTTTGGTTGTTCATCTGACTAGATCTGCATTCCTTCATAAAATGACCTTTCTTACCGCATTTATAGCAGGTAAGATTGGTTTTATCCAGAGAGCTGGAGCTGGAAGCATTCTTTGGGCCATTAAATCTTTTAGATTTATGCTTAAACCTATTAAAGGTTTTAGCGATCATGGCTACCAGATCATCATCGTCAGTTTCATCACAACTGTCACTGATTTCAGTGGTCAGGCCAGAGTTCAAGAAACTGTTTAACATCTCCTTCATTGAGTGTGCCTGGACACTCTCTGCAGACATTAAAGCAGTACAAGGTCGCTCAGTTACACTAGCAACCTTGGGACTCTGGGCATGGTTCATGGCATCCTGCTCAGCCACCAGTCTTGCAGCATTATTGTCTTCAGTGAATCTGAAGGCTCCATAGAGCGATGCAAGAGTATGGATGTGCAGGGTTTTACCTTGTCTTAAGACAAGAACCATATTTTCCCATTTGGAAGGAAGAATATCACAAAACTTCTCAAGAAGAATATCCTTATCCTTCTCTACACCCAAGCCTCTCAACTGATTAATGAGGCTAGAAAACCTGGTGTAAGTACCAGTTAGACTTTCATTGGGCAAAGCAAAGAAGGATTCATACTTCTTGTTCAAGGCAACCTTTCTGGTGACAATAGTGTCATCACCTCCTTCAAACTGAATAACTAATTCATCCCACATTGACTTGGCACTGGGAACAACACAAGTGTTGGAATTAGATTTTCAGGAACAGCTCCAAGGATCATGTTCTTGAGTCTGGTGTCCAGATCTACAAGTCTATGATCCTCATCAGACCAGTGGTCTTCGAGCTTTTCTCTGGAACCTCTTCTTCCAGTTGGATCGAGAAGAGGACTTACCCCAAGAGACATGGGTATATACGGTCCATCCTTAAGGATTTTCAGCATATACCTCTTTATCCCACCAAAATGCAAAAGCATTCTGGCCTTCCATGTACCAAAGGTCATACTGATTCAAAGGGTTTTCACCTTGACCAGAACCATCTCCACCTTCAGTAGTATTCATCTAAGAAGATCTAGGAAAGTTTATTAGCCTTCTGCTCTGATACCACTTGTAAGTCCCAACTCAATAGATGGTACTACCTGAAGACACCTCTATGTCGATGGTGGAGTTACTTTGCAATATAAACGCTGAACTGGAGACGACCAGTTACAGAGAGTATATACCAAGTTCTAGATAGATTACTTATTTAAGTGGCAATAAGTAAAGAACAATGCAATAATATAAAATACTTGTAAAGTAAATTGGTGAGACAATATGTAATTTTCAAGTGTAATTTATTTATTAACTTTAAATAAATTACAAGGTTGTTGCGGAACCAAGATAATACAAGTATGTAAATATCCTAACAACCTATGAACTACAATTGATCTACACTTGGAATTTCTCTGAACAATCGAAACACTTAAAGTTGTGAAATGTTCCTTTTTACGATTGAGAGAATATTGCACAAGTTCACCAAGAATATTGCAGGTATGCAAAGTGTGAAGTGTGTTCTCACTCGCTCATTCTTGTTGTGCAATGACTTGTATTTATAGGCAAAGTTAACATTGGGATGTTAACTTTGGCCGTACAAATATGGTTGAGAACATTTAAGGAATAGCATTTAATTCCTTAAAATGCTGTGTAAAGTTGCAGTATAAAGCAACTTTACTCAACCAGCTTTATGTACCTTTTTGTACTTAAATAATAAGATAAATCTTATTATCCGGGTAATAGCACATAAAGCATAAAAGTCAATTCCTCGTAATCAGTGTAAAGCTTTGTAAGAGCTTTCCACTGACGGTCTCCAGTTTGTAACTGACTAGAATGTCAACTGGGCTTCGCTGCCATTGTCATTCTCTATCTTCCGCTTGTTGTCTTCGACTCCAACTGGAAGGATTCTTCAACTGGTCAGTTCTCAACTGGAGGAAGTCTTCAGTTGCGTTGACTGTACGATGCAACTGGATTTCAATATATTTCTGGACAAATCTTCTTGGTCTCCAGGTGCAACTGGAGACTGGCCAGTTTCACTGAAACTGGTCCTAACAGGTGCAGTTTATGTCGATACCAACTTATCTAAGGAGAACGATACATGGGAGGTAAATCAGAAATCTGCAGTTCAACGTACCTGATGGAATGGTGGAGAGCAAACATACGGTTCTTCTATTTATGTCCGAAGACTAAAGATAGGTTAGAGGAATGAAGGAACGCGTATAAGTGGGTTGATTAAAACGTGCTCGATTCAATTTCCTTGTTTTTGTTTATTGCAATCTATAATATCTATACGAAAAAATGCATTTTATTTACAAACGTTAATCTATTACATTCTTTCAAATATGAATTATCTTTATAGTACCCCACATATACAGGACAATATGTATGTAAATTGTTGCCAATATATGTATGTAAATTGTTGCCAACAACATAAATATTTGACAACCACATACTGCGTTTTAGTTAAAACGGATCTAAGCATTCGCGCTATATTAAAATGTATATTTTGTTCTTCAACAATCAAATATAATTGTATTAGTTTATTGTAATCTATATTATTTGTACCAACAATTGAATTTCTTTGTATATGGTTAATCTACTACATTTTTTTTAAAACGGAAAAAAAACGCACCGTTTTATATAAAACGGTGTTTGTTGTTGAGGAATAATCTGAAAGTGGCCGACAAGATGCAGATGTTGAGATAGCACCACGACAAATAACTATGTAAATATTTGAAAACCATGTTCCCCGTTTTACATAAAACGGTTATACGCATTATCCCTATAAATAGATAGTTTATTTACTTGACGACCAATCACACAAATGTACATTACCATATTCATCTGCATTATCCCCACAAAGTGAATTTTTCCCTTATATCTCACAAAGTCGTGGTGCCATTTTGAAGATATAGATGGTACTAATAAAAGAACTTCCATAATACATTCAGACAGCGTGACTCAACATCATTCTCTTCAAAAGTACATTTGTTAGGATCAGTTTCAGCGAAACTGGCCAGTCTCCAGTTGCACCTGGAGACCAAGAAGATTTGTCCAGAAATATATTGAAGTCCAGTTGCATCGTACAGTTAACGCAACTGAAGACTTCCTCCAGTTGAGAACTGACCAGTTGAAGAATCATTCCAGTTGAAGTCGAAGACAACAAGTGGAAGATAGAGAATGACAATGGCAGCGAAGCCCAGTTGACATTCTAGTCAGTTACAAACTGGAGACCATCAGTGGAAAGCTCTTACAAAGCTTTACACTAATTACGAGGAATTGACTTTTATGCTTTATGTGCTATTACACGGATAATAAGATTTATCTATGTATAAAGTACAAAAAGGTACATAAAGCTGGTTGAGTAAGTTGCTTTATACTGCAACTTTACACAACATTTTTAAGGAATTAAATGCTATTCCTTAAATGTTCTCAACCATATTTGTACGGCCAAAGTTAACATCCCAATGTTAACTTTGCCTATAAATACAAGTCATTGCACAACAAGAATAAGACACACAAACACATATACTTTGCAAACCTGCAATATTCTTGGTGAACTTGTGCAATATTCTCTCAATCGTAAAAAGGAAAACATTTCACAACTTTAAGTGTTTCGATTGTTTAGAGAAATTCCAAGTGTAGATCAATTGTAGTTTATAGGTTGTTAGGATATTTACATACTTTGTATTATCTTGGTTCCGCAATAACCTTGTAATTTATTTAAAGTTAATAAATAAATTACACTTGAAAATTACATATTGTCTCACCAATTTACTTTACAAGTATTTTATATTATTGCATTGTTCTTTACTTATTGTCACTTAAATAAGTAATCTATCTAGAACTTGGTATATACTAACTGCAACTGGTCGTCTCTAGTTCAGTGCTTATATTGCAAAGTAACTCCACCATCGACATTGAGGTGTCTTCAGGTAGTACCATCTATTGAGTTGGGACTTACAAGTGGTATCAGAGCAGAAGGCTAATAAACTTTCCTAGATCTACTTAGATGACTACTACTGAAGGTGGAGATGGTTCTGGTCAAGGTGAAAACCCTTTGAATACTAATACACCACCTGTTCAAAATGTTAATACAAACCCTCCTCCTCCTACTGCCCCAAACCATGTCCATGTACATTATTCTAACACTCCTGTTCCAAAATTTGATGGAAACAGTGAGACCTTCGGTACATGGAAGGCCAGAATGCTGCATTTTGGTGAGATAGTGAGATATATGCTGAAAATCCTTAAGGATGGGCCGTATATACCCATGTCTCTTGGGGTAAGTCCTCTTCTAGATCCAATTGGAAGAAGAGGTTCAAGAGAAAAGCTCGAAGACCACTGGTCTGATGAGGATCGTAGACTTGTAGATCTGGACACCAGACTCAAGAACATGATCCTTGGAGCTGTCCCTGAAGATCTAATTCCAACACTTGTGTTGTTCCCCGGTGCCAAGTCAATGTGGGATGAATTAGTTATTCAGTTTGAAGGAGGTGATGACACCATTGTCACCAGAAAGGTTGCCTTGAACAAGAAGTATGAATCCTTCTTTGCTCTGCCCAATGAAAGTCTAACTGGTACTTACACCAGATTTTCTAGCCTCATTAATCAGTTGAGAGGCTTGGGTGTAGAGAAGGATAAGGATATTCTTCTTGAGATGTTTTGTGATATTCTTCCTTCCAAATGGGAAAATATGGTTCTTGTCTTGAGACAAGGTAAAACCCTGCACAGCAATACTCTTGCATCGCTCTATGGAGCCTTCAATTTCCGACTAGGACAATTTACTTAGACTTATCTAGGTATCTATCCCTAGAGGTTTATTAAGAGAATTGGCCTTCTAGACATTTCGGCATGGTGATAATTGCCCTCTAGTTCAATGAAGTATTGTAGGTGACTAGCTATCTTAAAAATGCCATGAATAATAACTATAATCATTCAACACAATCTCAAGCTATAAACTAGTTCTAATTGAACTTGACAAAAGGTCAACGAACCAAAAACTTTATTTCGAGAAGTTAAGTTATATAAATAATAATGTGAGTCTCACAAGTTGAGATATCAATCAAAATTCTTATAAATGTCCAACAAATCAATCACCAAACCAATTTAAGTAAATATGACATGAGAATAAAGATTTCTATCTCAAAGCATATTTATAAATTAATATGTACATAAAAGTGTTTAAATAACAATAAGTATATATATATATGCTAAAATAAATACAAGTTTATAAATAAAGGCTTATGTAACAAATTAAAAACACAAAAATATATACATACATATACATATACACGACATATATACATATACACATACTAGAATAAAAATGTACTTACACTACAAACTAATACAATTAACCTTACAAAATACATATACAAACACCTAACTCATACATACATTTTATACAACAAAATTTTACAAAAAAAAGGGGGAAGAAACCCTACCCTTATACTTTGGCCCACTCCCATCCCACCACCTCTCCCTCTCTCACGGCAACATACACACACACACACTTCACTTACTCACTTCATTTCTTACAAACACAACACACACACATTTTCTCTTACACCTCTCTCCCTCTCATTTCTCTCTTACATCTCCATATTGTTCTTCATCTTCTTCACCATCTTCTTCAAAATTTTCGGTTCATACAACACAAAAAGGAGGGTTAAATCTTAAGTAAATCAACTATAATAATAAAGGTTTTTTAAGGTTTAAGCAAGGGTTAATTCAAGATACATTTAAGGGTTATTTTAAGCTTGAAATAAGGGTTGTTTGGAGCCATAAAGGTCACGAAAAATCTGCCCAAAATCATCTTCAAAACCGAGTTCTTCAAGGGTATAAATCTTCATCTCTTTGCTAGATCTATCTTGTTCTTGCTTATTTTTCAGAGATCTTATCAAAAGTTTATGTTTTCTTCTTGTTTTCTTTGTAATATACACTTGATGAAGGCAAGTTGATAGGATCTTTCTCCTCATGCATATGCATGTCGAAATCTATGAGAAAGATCCAAAGATTCAACAAGTTTAAGACCCAAAAGTGTTGTTATAGATTAGTAGCTTTTAAAATGATTATCCTTTTCATAGATCTATATGTTTTTGTATATTTTGAGGAATATATTTCCAAGATTTTTCATTAAAAAGATGTTTTTATGTTGTTGAAAGTTAGATCTATAAAGATTGGTATTGAAAAGTGTTGATTTGAATGAATGCATGTTAGATCTAAGAAAGTTGAATCTTGTTGTTGGATTATGAGATGGATAAGGACTTGTATTAAGTGAAAATATGTTAAAATATGTATAATAATCTGGAAATTTGATGTTGAGAGATATAAAAATAAAGTATTAATCTTGTAAATGATGAACTCAAGTGTTAATAAAGCAAGAATGGTCATTGGTGAGTTGTTTGGACCCAAATACTTTCTGACAGAATTATTATTCTGTCTTTGGACGGATAAACTGAACATGTGAGGGCCGTTTCAAGCAAAACTTTCAAAATAAAAGTTGTAGATAAAGGAGTTAAGTTTAACCTCCAACTGGAATCACTCAAAAATACTAAACCAAACCAAAGATATGATTTTTCTACCAAAGGTGGTCAAAACTGGATTTTTGTCTTAATGTTGAGTCAACTTTGACAATTTTTAATTTCTTAACTAATAGGTTTCAGAAATTTAAACTTGGTGTGAACTGACTTCGAAGTGTCCCTAACTTAAAATAAAATTGGGAGATTTTTCTTAAATGTTCATCATATAAATCTTTTATAAAATATTTTGAGTCGCACAGCAGCTCTTGTTCTGACCAGTTTTGGGTTGGTAATTTTTAGAGGTAGTAAACAATGTCTAAAAATTTAGCAAAAATTCACATAAATATAGGACACATATATGTCTCTGTATAAAAATCATCAACGTCCAAATAATTCAACTTAACCAAGAATGACTACTCAACATTTTATGAAAATAAGTGTTAAAACAGAAAATTTCAAGTAAAAGTTTTTCACAACAAAATAAGCTAAAAGTCACTAGATTGCAACTTTAATCAACTCCAACAATCTCGTAGCAAAAAGTATTACAAACCTACTGAGAATATGTCAAATAAAAGTTATAAAACTTGACTTGGTTATTAAATGGCAAAGACAAGCCTACAAATCACTAATTCGGTTCATATAAGCACTAACCGAAAGCTTTAATTTGCACTTATCACACCACCACCACTATCACGACTTAAGACACCGAAATATAATGAACATTCTGTAAATAATGAAATAAGGATGAAAATCCATTTTGACGCATTTGAATTGCTTGGAAAATGAGGCAAAAATCATTATTTCGGTAAACGATTTATAAGCTTAGAATCCTCAAAATGAGCGAGACACAAGAGAGGTTGAATTGATATGATTTTTCCCATGATAAAAGTTGCCTAAAAGGCCTGGGATTTTTAGCCAAAAATTTATGTGGTGATTTCTAAGAATTTCTATTAATTATTAAATTTAAATGATAATTAAAAAGGTAAATAAATAAATAAATAAATTATATAAATCATGAAATTTGTTAAATAATCACAACCAATGATGAAAGTGACTAAAACCTACTGGAGTAAAATCATTTCAAGTCAAAGAACAAATGTCATATAATTTAGAAATAATTAAGTAAGTGAAAATCACTAATTAATAACTATTTTTAAATTAATAGAAAAATTACATAAATAAATATATATATCACAATACTCTAAGTTAAAGAGCATAATAGTCAGAATATAACTCAACTATAATTATTTATAAATTACAAAGGCAACTATGATCCTTAAAAGTATTTTTAAGAAATTATTTAATTACTAGATCGATAAAATAATTAAGCAACATGGTTGGATTAATGGTAAACACCCTGGTCTCTGGAGACAGAGGTCATGGGTTCGATCCTCATCCCATGCAAAGGTTGGAGGGCATTTTCTACTATTTAGGTAGATAATGGAAGCAGCCTCTCTACTTAGGTAGAGGTAAGGTCTGCCTACATCTTAACATCTCCCACACACCGTCGAGGTATTGGGGCTCAAAACCCGCGGAAGGCGGCACTGAGCAGTTTCTTTCTTTCTTTCCTTTCATCATTTCAAAAAAATCTTTAAATGAGACCATTTTACTCATCAACTTCATTCATTAGTCATTACATTGAACATCACCACCAAATATACCTATAATACCTTTAATTAAACAAATTACAACAAAATTTCTCAATACTTAAATTAAATACATTATCTTTACATCAATTACTTTTATATTAATAGCTACAACACCGCCGCCGACGCCGCCGGTTGTATTTGCGGCGATGTGTTGGTGATGGTGGACTGGTGGTGGTGGTTGCCATGGGTGACGATAACGACGGGTGACGACGGTTGTGGTGGAGGTGGTAGTCGCGGTGGTGAATGTAAAAGTATATGATGTAAAAAGTGTAGTGTAGTTATTTTATTGGTTGAGAAGTCTATTTTGTACATTATTTCATTAAAGGTATTATGGATATATTAGGTCCATCCAATTACTACTTAAAAAAATTCCAATTACTAAGTTTAGTTTTTATGCTTATATCCATATTTTATAACGAAAAAATAGCTTTTGTTAAAATAAAACGAAAGATAAAAACAGAACATGCCCTCACCATAAATCCACAAGTAGCCTGGAATTTTTTTTTTCCTCGATGAGAATTGGAAATAAAATAGCATAACAATTAACAATATTTAAGTTAGGAGGAAAATATTTATTTTGACATATATGAACTTTTTGAACCAAAAAAAAATCGAAACAGTAAAGATAAGTTCATAAAAACATGTACAATGTGCAACTTAATTTTAATGGCATTAGTTCAGACACTTGGTCAGACATTTATATATGTATCATTTGCGTGTTCAACTTCGAACTCAATTTATACGATAGGGCATTCCAAATAAGACAAAATAAAGTGGTAAACACTTTTCGCAGCCTATTCCTATAATAAGGGTAGTAAGGTCAGACATTTAACTTCAACTTCGAACTCAATTTATACAAATACAAGCATGATACCTATGCATAATAGTGAGTAAACATATTATGGGTAAATATTAATTGTGATGCTCGTTGATAATATTTTGTTTGCAATATATAAAGGATATATACTCAAATGTTACATGTTGTCTTTGACAACTTGAAAACCCACAAATGTGTTACATTCAATTCAAAATAAAGTAATAAGGAAACCATCAAACAACAACAACAACAAAACTCAATCCCTGTATGCGAGATATGGGGGAAGTGAAACGTAGACAGTCATGCCTTTACCCATAAGTAGAGCTGCTTCCAAAAGGACCTCCGACCAATAGAATAAAAAGTAGGGGATGGAAAGAGTGTAGTAACCATACCTGTCTGAGTATCACATAAGAAAACCATTAAAAAAGAAAAATGAAATTTAGTGGTACCCACCTCTAATAGAAGTTGCAACTTTTTTTTTCTAAATTTCACATGTTAACATTTTGACCTTTTTGGTGGTACTTACCTCTTTTTTCTCCCACACCCAACACACTCATCTTCAAACAAATCATATGTCATATGGATTGGTAACAAATGACCAAGTTGCCCATTGTATAGAATGAAAATAAATAATCTTGATTTATCGTATTGAAAATGAATGACTCAGATTTTGTCTTACCTTAAAGTCTTCAAATTTTAAATGGAAGTAGTAGAAATGCTTTATATATGAGTATAAATAGACACAACAAATAAGATAATTGATATTCGTATAATTAGTTTTGATTTATTAACTATACAATATAACAAATTGTAAAAGTAATTGATGCATAAGTGTGATTGATTTATTAAAAGTTGTGTTACTCATCTCCCTTATAATAAAAGGTAGTAATATGTATATACATTTTGGTAGAAGTCATGATAAAACATCTCCATTTTTGCTTACAGAAAGATTTTTCAAGTTTTGCTTACCGTAAAAGAACCCTACCACAAGCTCGACCACTTTTTTCACATTCAACAAACTAAAACATCTGTTCCAAAGTTGAATTACTTACTAAACTCTAAAATATATACATATCTTGATATATCATCACAGAAAGTAGAACACGATGAAAACATCTTAAAACAAAATAAAGATTCAATCTTAAAGCAACTTTATAAACTAGACATGCAGGTACACCGTAAATGTTTGGTATCTGAGCAACTTATCAGATTTGGCGACATGCCTTCATCCCATCCTACTACTATCAGTCAGTAGACAGCCGATCATTGCTTTTCGTTGGGAACACCTATAAACTTTTGTAGAACCTATATATCTATATATATGTTTGATATCTGAGCAACTTATCAGATTTGGCGACATGCCTTCATCCCATCCTACTACTATCAGTCAGTAGACAGCCGATCATTGCTTTTCGTTGGGAACACCTATAAACTTTTGTAGAACCTATATATCTATATATATAACAATCAAATGATTAATAAAAAAACACAGTGACATTTTTAGCACATGGTGAATCGGTCTATCACAGCTGGCAACTTCAACTTGTACACTTATGAACGGCTCAATCAAGACCGTGAAATTACCTATAGCAATAGTGCCGATGCTTGCTATGTGACGAGGAATTCTTGGACAGTGCATTAAATGGGTTAACAGAACGAATATACTACGAGAAAAGTTACTAAAATAATATACCGTTTTCTTCCTCTTAAAAAATTGCATCTCCAACCATTACTCTAAAAACTTGCTCTATATTAACTTTTTGCCAAACTAATTCAGCGTTTCACAATCAAAAAAAAAGAAGAAGAAAAGATTAGAATAATAAAGTAGTTTTAGGTGAAATTACCGTATTTGAACTGTACAAATTTTGACCAATTACCCAGACCCGCCCAGACCCGCCCAATTTGCCAGGCTTGTTTATGTGGCAGAAATTAAAACCAATGAAGAATAGAATTATTTAGCCCAATATTTAGATCCAAACTGAAACAAGTTTCTCTATTTTGTAACCACAATTTCTCTGCACCTCCTATGGGTAGCATTTTCTTATTGCTAAATCTGCAATATAAAGAGACAGTAAATTTGCCTTGCCAGCTATCTTTCAGAAGTAGTATACATCTCTTAGTCCTCCTTACTTGATTAGCTAGACTGCCACACGCCACCGGTGTTAAAGCAATGCTTTATTCAAGACCATTGGATAAATGCACTATCAACGTGGTGTTTTATGATTACAACATGAAATCACACCCGTAGTAAACAATATGTAATATCCCCAGTTTCCTTAAACTACAGAACTTTGTATTCTAATTTGCCCTGAACAATGAAACGTTACTATTGCTACACATTTGCAACTTATTCCAAATAATGTGATCCAGTTATTGCAGAAAATCTAGTGTTAGTCAACCATGACATTGTTTGGTACTGACGTGTATAACATGGTTAAGCACACCTTATATGAACTACCGTAAGGATACTTTCAGCTTGATATCCAAAATACATCTTCCTAAAGTGCTTTGCTTATCTTTACTCTCCCGCACCATTACAAATTACACCCTCACTTGCAGCATGCCAGCTAATCATCAAGTATCTAGGAAATGCAACTTAAGTTCTAATACAGAGATATACCAGCATTGAATTTTATGTATGAATGGTGTAAGGAACACATCTAAATTGAAAACATCAACATTTGCGAATTTTAGAGTATGCAATCATAGGGGTGAGTTATTTTGAGAACCACTAAAAAAAAAAACGCGAGAACCAATCTCAGCCCTCCATTCATCAAGATCAGGAAGAAGGGCATGATTGTCATTATGAAAAACTTGTTCAGCTCTCTCTCTTTCTCTCTCCTCTTATTAAATTAAAAAATATCTAATTCATTAAAAAACTTTTATCTCACAAACCGTACATCGTTAGACGGAAAAAAAAACATGGGTAGTCTTGAAATTTCGTCCTCTTTCATTAGAGATGCAATTCGGTATACTTTTGAAGACTTTTTAAATTTCGTTTTTTTTCCATCACGTTCATCCTACACATGTGTAGGACAAGTAGAAACCACTAAAAGGTTCATCCTACACATGTGTAGGACAAGTAGAAACCACTAAAAAGTTCATCCTACACATGTGTAGGACAAGTGAAAACCACAAAAAGGTTCATTTAGTATTTTGTCCTCTTTCATTAGAGTGGTCATCATAAATACTTTCGACGACTTTTTAATTCAGATGGCGGATGGATACGGTACGGGCGGTAGCCCTTAGTCGAACGGGTGTTGCCCGTTCAGGGGGGCTTCGCCCTTCTCGGTAGGCTATCTCGAGGCATTTATAAAGGGGTTGGAAGCCGGACGCATTTGGAATGGTTTGGATTTGATGGGCGGCGATCCATGAGATGGTGGTGGTTGGATACGGTACGGGCGGTAGCCCTTAGTCGAACGGGTGTTGCCCGTTCAGGGGGGCTTCGCCCTTCTCGGTAGGCTATCTCGAGGCATTTATAAAGGGGTTGGAAGCCGGACGCATTTGGAATGGTTTGGATTTGATGGGCGGCGATCCATGAGATGGTGGTGGTTGGATACGGTACGGGCAAAACCCTTAGCCGTACGGGCTCCGCCCATGCAGGACAAGTGGAAACCACTAAAAGGTTCATCCTACACATGTGTAGGACAAGTGGAAACCACTAAAAGGTTCATCCTACACATGTGTAGGACATCAAAGAATAATAACTTACACATGTGTAAGATGAACGTGATGGAAAAAAAACAAAATTTAAAAAGTCATCAAAAGTATGTCGAATTGCATCTCTAATGAAAGAGGACGAAATTTTAAGACTACCCATGCTTTTCTTTTCGTCTAACGATTTACGGTTTGTGAGATAAAAGTTTTTTAGTGAATTAGATAGAATTCTATTAAAGTAAGAGAGAGAAAAAAAAAGGGAGCTGACAAAAATACCCCTCTAGTGTTGAGAGGGGTTTTTTATTTTTAATCTGGTCCATCCATTTTTTTTGATCCAAAGGTGTAAAGGAGTTCTTGAGTTCTTTTTTTTAGGAGTTCTCAAATAACCCCTCCTCATATATATCATAAACATGTTATTCATATGGCATATATATGGCATACTAAGGGTTTAAAAGAGCAGAGGAAAAGTCTTTCTTTAAAGGTGTTATATAAAATTATAGTATGTGCATATATATGGCATACTAAGGGTTTAAAAGAGCAGAGGAAAAGTCTTTCTTTAAAGGTGTTATATAAAATTATAAAGTAGATGCATATTTATATGCAGATAATCATTCAGCCAATGGTATTGATACTTGCTAGTATGAAAGCGAGATACAGATGAACCCATCCAAAACCAGCTTGCTACCCTTAATTGGGACCCCGTAAGCCACGGTCCACGGGTCAGTAACAATTCTTATGCTAGTATGCATAGTACAAGAAACCGCATTGAAAATGAAGAGTTTAACTAAGAAGATTACCGAGTTAAAGATCGATGGATATGCGTGACTCAGCTTTTATGCTCCCAGCCACCATTATGGGGCCAACACCTAATAATAATTACCACAATTAATTGATAAAATTACAATCTATATCTATATTTTATAGTCCTTCAAACCATCTCCAACCATTATCCCAGTTTCATCCCATTTCTCAGCTAGTATGCATGGTACTGAACCACTTTTTATGTCCTACATTCCGTTTCATATCTTGGTTTTATGACCCCATCAAAATAACACTTTTATATCACTTTTTAACACTAAAAAGCAAAAGAAAAAGAAAAAAACTTTTGAAACGCTAACAAATGAAGCAATAAAACTGACCATAGTATGGGGGCTATAATGTATTTACTGCTATGGATGGATAAAACCAGTTTTAACTTTGGCGTTAGAGACACTTTACTATAACATGAACAAATGTCTCAAAATTACAATCTTTTTGAGACTATCATAGGTCGTACTTCATATTCCTTTTCTGCGGAAATATTACAGAAAAAGTAACGTTACCGAACCATTTAACTCCAAAAACAAAATCGTTGAATTCTCAATACCAAAACTGAATGTATCACTTCAAATTGACATATTCAAGCTAACAAATCAGAAAGGATTGTTAAAAGCAATATTACTTGAGAATCCATAAAAAAAACTAGTTCAGAGCCATGAACATTGTGAACTTCATGTGACACTGAACCTTACCAAAGATTTTGTCAAGTTCAGTAGGTGGTAGAACGACTTTCTAACCTCGGAAAGTTTTGCACCACTAAGAGAGATCCTTCCTCTTTTACATCTATCCGTAATGGAAATCTTTTCCAAAAAGGGACATTCACGAGCCAAACCGAATAACATCATATACTTACATATGCATCCTTCAAACATTACGTATGATGATCCCTTTGTGTCATGTATTGAAGTCAATATAGAGAGACCTCATTCTTGTAAACTTTGTCATATAGTCAATCAGTCCATCAACCAATTGAATAAACCTCCGACCAAATATGATAGAATTTCTCGTGACGATGTCTTAATACAGCAAACAAATATACATGCTCACGGTAATTGATCTGATTGGTCTTCCATCGAGATGGAGCATTAAAGTAAATGGTGTCAACTTGAAAGGCGATTTGATAAAAACTTCTGGAAACTTGTTCGCAAATGCGCAAGGCCTGGAAACCTAAACCATGTACCACTTCTTCGCCTGAGATACTTTAAAAAACGCAACTACTCATAAACTCGTTATGATCAAATCCAGAAGTATTATAAATGATCAAACCATTTTGCAAAAGGCACTAAAGTTATAAAATTCTTACGCTAAAGTAACATATATACAAATCGTAAATCTTCAGGGTTTCATTCATAATCAGCACCAAAAACATATACATTTTAAGGTAAATCATATTCATTACTAGATCAATGTATCTAAACAATAGATATCTTAACACAAAAAATTTCGAAAATATTTTAAATTTCAAGAAAGCAATGAATGTAAAAAACTCATATATGACAATGACATCATGTTTAACCGGTCGATTAGGCCCCCAAGTTTTCATGGACTTTCATGGACTGCCACTAACCTTGCACTCAGTGCCGTCTCTGAGGATTTATGTGTTGGATTAGGTGTCTAAGCCATAACTATAATTGATAGAAGCACAGTCCTTTTGGGTTGCCCTCGAGACTCAAAATGAATAGACTTGATAAAGGAGAATAAAATTTCCCTTGGGAAGTTTGTCCCACATCGGTGAGATAGAAAAAGCATGGAGGCTATCCAAGGCTATAAATATGGCCTTAGGGATTCATTATTTTACCATATACTTGGCTTGAGTATTCGCCTCCTTCTTTCTCCTCTTGGAAGAACTCTTCTATAGTTCATCCACACTTAGTTATTTTTTGAGTCGCCGGGTGTGATTCCATTAGAGGCACGACATTTGTGGTGCTTGCTTCCAAGAGATTTGGAGGGATAATTTTAGTTGTTTACTATAACAACTAAAAGGTATGTAATTTATTTATTTATTTATTTATTTATTTATTTATTTATTTTCTTTAGTAAGTTTTGATTATTTACTAGAGTATTAGAATTTTATATTATGTTCATAGTTATAGGTTCAATCGTGATTTATTTATTTATTTATTTATTTATTTATTTATTTATTTATTTATTTATTTATTTATTTATTTATTTATTTATTTATTTATTTATTTATTTATTTATTTATTTATTTATTTATTTATTTATTTATTTATTTATTTATTTATTTATTTATTTATTTATTTATTTATTTATTTATTTATTTATTTATTTATTTATTTATTTATTTATTTATTTATTTATTTATTTATTTATTTATTTATTTATTTATTTATTTATTTATTTATTTATTTATTTATTTATTTATTTATTTATTTATTTATTTATTTATTTATTTATTTATTTATTTATTTATTTATTTATTTATTTATTTATTTATTTATTTATTTATTTATTTATTTATTTATTTATTTATTTATTTATTTATTTATTTATTTATTTATTTATTTATTTATTTATTTATTTATTTATTTATTTATTTATTTATTTATTTATTTATTTATTTATTTATTTATTTATTTATTTATTTATTTATTTATTTATTTATTTATTTATTTTCTTTAG
>CM067167.1:162656834-162724630 GCA_034093135.1 Erigeron breviscapus | reverse complement strand
TGCCTCTCGCGTGTCTGTCCCCACAACCATTTTCCCTGGAGACCTCCCAACAGGTCTTTCAGGTGTTCCAAAGGCAACAAGAACACGTCGCATTAGGACTTTGTCAGCACTTGCCACTGACAGTAGAAACTGACCAGCCCTCCAGTTTCCTCCCAACAGGAACCTGGAGAAAGTCAAATGGGACAACCGCAAGCAGCCACCCTCGCAATTTCTGTAGGAGAGGGTGGTGAAGATGAAACTTGGGCTACCCCAACCCAGAATAGAGTATGAGTCAGCACAAAGTGTCCACGGCCCTTCTGACACTTCTATTGCACGAACTGACGAAGTCTCTGGCCAGTTACTACTGGAGACTGAGGTTCCCAACTCTTCGGCCGATGATGTTATGGTTGTGGATAGAGCAACTATAACTGAGGCAACCCTAGTGACCTCTATCCCTGGTGAAGATACCTCGGTATCTGATCCTCCAACAGATGCAACCTTCCAGGAAACTGGAGAAGGTCATCTAGAGACTGACCCATCTGGTCAGCCCTCAGTTACATTCATGGATCTGGACATGGGTGTTAATGACGAGGAAATCCTTATTGAGTCTTCGGATTCAGATGGTACTGCATCTGACATTGAGATTTTTGAGTCTTCTGTACAAGATCAAAACCCTTCATCTCATGTCTCGCCTCCAGATGCTTCAATTTCACTTTCACAAACCCAAGAAAATGAGCCTACAAATATTCCTTTTCCCACTTATAACTATATGTCTGGAAACAGACGTATGGCACCATCACCATCTGGGCAATTCTCACTCCTTCGAGAAATGCCACCACCACCGCCGCTGTTGGACACACCTGAGCATTCTCAGCATGTCCAACAATTTGAATTTCCAGTCCTCTCTTCTACCACCACTCCTACTATTTCTTCAACTGCTGGAATGTCAACTGGGGAGGCTTCTCTCAATTTGCCTCGTCCAGTTGCTCCAGTAGTAGCTGCTGCTGGTCCAGTGACACGTTCTTCCCCGTCACTGGACACTCAATTTGCCTCCTTTCAAGCCGACATCCAAAATCTTATTCATAGGGTGGAGGATGTTCAAAAGGCAATTGACAAAAATACAAAGTCCCTCTCCAGATACAACAAAGATACAACAACAAATTCTAAGGTTGTTGATCTGGGGATAAACAAGTTTGCTAATAATGAGGACTTAGTATTCAAGAAGCTCAATGAGCTGGTCGAGGGCTGTAACAATCTGGCTGTTTCTCTAAAGGAAGCCTTCGACCTTACTCAGTCAAGAGTCACTACTTCAATCTCTAACCTGCTGGGAAATACTGTAAGACAATCAGAGGTTGATTTGAAAGAGATTGAAAGGCAGGTAAAGGAATTGGTTGAAAAACCTGGCCTAAATGTGACTAAGCTTGGGCAGCAGTTGATGACTTCAGTTGGTCAGAGAATTGATGATACACTGGGCGCAAGGGAAACACAATTGATTGAAAAGGTGATAGCTGAGATCACCAAGCTGGCCACTCCTCAGGTTGATCTGGCCCCACTCATAAATGAGATCAACCAGTTGAGGGGCAGCATTGATAATTTAAACACCCAGGTATCCATTCAGTCTCAGTCTATTGATAAACTGACAACTGAAGTGGATAATTTGAAGAAAAAGAATGAAGAGGTGAAGGACAAGGTGGTTTCTGGTCTGGATGAAGATTCGAAGACCTTGAATGAACTGAAAACTGGTCAGGAACAAGTTACAGCAAATGTTCTGACCCAGTCAAAAGAAACCAACCACCTATGGAGATCTTTCAGGATGATGTGCACCATATTCAAAGAATGCAAGAACATGCAATCGTGGCAGCCTCTTGACCGGTTGCCAGCTCACCATTCTGAATGGGAAGTTATTAGGGCAGGTCTAGATGCTACCAAGGGGGAAAGAAGTGCAGTTCTTGCACAAATTCAAACTGAAAGGAATCCATCTGGAACTCAAACAGGTAGTGAAATGATTGTGGCTGCCAGTACTGAAGCTGGTGAGCAAAGAATAGTTGAAACTGGTGATGTAAGTGATAGGGGGAATGTTGTTGACAAAGGTAAAGGCTTAGCATCTGATGTAGCTCAGCCGGCCACTGATGTACCAATGTTGGAAACTGGCAATGCTGATGTACTTCCTCCAGTTTCTGAAAGTGATAGCAAGCGTCTGGCAAGGCTTGGTAATGAAATAAAAGAAAGAAAGAAAATGAAACAAGCCAACCAAGCTGAAGCCAGACAACATCTGGCCAAGATTAAATTGCTTGATATTAGTGATGCTCACTTATTGGGAATCACTAAGGAGGAGTATGCTAGAGTGAAAGATGATGCCAGGATAGTGGGTATGTTAAAAGAAATGCTTGACATTGAACTGGACAGGCACTATCCTGATGATGAAGCTGAATTTGATGCCAGAAATTTTAATATATCAGTGGAGAAGGCAAAGGAGAACAGGGCCAGTGGGATTTTGAAAAGGATTGAAAATGTAAAGAAGGTTGTGAAAAAGGTTTTGAATCCACCAAGGAGGAACCCTCAACCAAGAAAACCACTGACCAGAGATGCTGACCTTAGAACATTCATAGAACCAACTGGCGATGTATCGAATGATGACATCAAGTCTGCTGTACTGGCTGCTGGAGCTGGGAGTATTAAAATAACAAATGAATCTGAAGCAAGAGAGTATTACTCCCAGATCATGGCAACCAGAAGACACCATGGGGTAATTAATGGTGTGTCTATTACTATCAAGCCAGGCACCAAGCACTTTCATGTTGAAATGAGTTATGCCAGAGGGCCACTGGTTAAAACTGACAATCCTGGTGCAATGCAATATGGGTTCTCTGAATGGGTGGAAATGGTGAACTTTTTGGAAGCAAAGGCACAAAAGAATAGGTTTGAGAAAGCATGGGTCAACTTCTTGAAGGGCAAGATTCAACACAAAGAGAATCTGGAGCTGAAGTTGAACATTGATCCTGAAGACTCACAACCTATCTCTTCAGTGTCAAAGAGAAGACGAACTGGCGAAGGGCCATCTAATTAAGTTCTCTTTTCAATGTATCTACTTGTAATTTTATTTACATTCTGTAACTTGTGTAAATTTCATTTCCTTGTATAAATGAAGTTACCAGTTTGTAACCACAAGGTAGATAATAGATTAGATCTAACAAACTTAAAAAGAAAAACCCAAGGCATTTATTGATTTATAAAAATGCCTTGGAAAACTTAAATAGATTTAATCGAACAAGTCTCTCCAGTTCACACTTGTACAGATACAAGAACTGAAAAAGACTTGGCAATATTTCAGGACAAATAGGGGATTTGTTAGGACCAGTTTCAGTGAAACTGGCCAGTCTCCAGTTGCACCTGGAGACCAAGAAGATTTGTCCAGAAATATATTGAAGTCCAGTTGCATCATACAGTCAACGCAACTGAAGACTTCCTCCAGTTGAGAACTGACCAGTTGAAGAATCCTTCCATTGGAGTCGAAGACAACAAGTGGAAGATAGAGAATGACAATGGCAGCGAAGCCCAGTTGACATTCTAGTCAGTTACAACTGGAGACCGTCAGTGGAAAGCTCTTACAAAGCTTTACACTGATTACGAGGAATTGACTTTTATGCTTTATGTGCTTTACCCGGATAATAAGATTTATCTTATTATTTAAGTACAAAAAGGTACATAAAGCTAGTTGAGTAAAGTTGCTTTATACTGCAACTTTACACAGCATTTTAAGGAATTAAATGCTATTCCTTAAATGTTCTCAACCATATTTGTACGGTCAAAGTTAACATCCCAATGTTAACTTTGCCTATAAATACAAGTCATTGCACAACAAGAATGAGCGAGTGAGAACACACTTCACACTTTGCATACCTGCAATATTCTTGGTGAACTTGTGCAATATTCTCTCAATCGTAAAAGGAACATTTCACAACTTTAAGTGTTTCGATTGTTCAGAGAAATTCCAAGTGTAGATCAATTGTAGTTCATAGGTTGTTAGGATATTTATATACTTGTATTATCTTGGTTCCGCAACAACCTTGTAATTTATTTAAAGTTAATAAATAAATTACACTTGAAAATTACATATTGTCTCACCAATTTACTTTACAAGTATTTTATATTATTGCATTGTTCTTTACTTATTGTCACTTAAATAAGTAATATATCTAGAACTTGGTATATACTCTCTGTAATTGGTCGTCTCCAGTTCAGCGTTTATATTGCAAAGTAACTCCACCATCGACATAGAGGTGTCTTCAGGTAGTACCATCTATTGAGTTGGGACTTACAGCACCAATTACAGACTCGACAATATCTGCAAGTCTATAGGGTGAATGGATTAAACCATGAGAATGCAGTGTATAATATGAATCAACCAACTTATACCAAAAAGTGGACGGAGGAAATTGAAATCCACAACTTGGGGTCCGATTTTCCCCAATTGTAATCTCCTCTTGATGTTGAGTCACTCTATCTGATTGTATAAAACTTTGCACCTAATCGAGGTGACTGTATAATTGTAACTATTGAGGTATGATTATGTGTATGGATTTTCCCAGCCATTTTTTGTGGAAGAAAGAGTTTTCCATGGCAAAGTAAACCATCATACTCGTCTTTTTATAGTCACCATGTCCATCAGCATGTGCTGGTAAGTCAGCGTTTTGTATCAAACGTCTAACATTATCTTAAACTCTACATTTTATATAAAACGTCCCATTTTTTATCTACATATGGTCTTAGATTCCCCTGCGACACATAGAAAACATTGTAGCACATTGAAATTTACAACATATTTCGTGCCAGATGAAAAACATCCACAACAAACACCACATTTTAGGTAAAATGTAGAGTATGGTCGTATGGATTGTTGTCTATGCGATTTGAGCTACATTCATATACAATTTCATTCATATCAAATATCTTATTTCCAATTTTTTTAAATAACTATACATCATGAATACAAATACAAAATAATTTTTTGATCGATCAACCATTGGAAAAAGTAAAACAACTATACTATGCAAATCCTACATAGTATAAATCGATCAACGTATACAAATAAAATAATATAGGAAATCGAAATCCACAATTTGGGAATTATTTTTCCTTTTTTGTAATCTTGTGTTGATGTTGAGTCACCCTATCTGATATTTAGAAAATCCTTCCCCCATTCGAGTGTAGAACCTTAACTATTGTGTGATGTATGTGTTTAGTGAAATTCTGCTTCATTTTAAGTGTAGAAGTATTTTACATGGTAAAGGTAACAAAAATGATCATCTATTTATAGACACTCTGTCCAGGTGAAAGTGTTGGTAATAGTTGACGTTTTATATAAAACGGTAAGAGGCACCATTTTAAACAAAACGGAACATATATTTTAACAAGTATTCTAGTTTAGTTTTACAGAAAATTAAATAAATTAATGTATGTTAACAACAAATCACATTACATAATGAAAAACGGATTACATAATTAAAAACACATTACATGATTAATAAAAGCAATGGATTACTTACGACCCTCTATTGACATACTTCCTATGCCCTGGTGAGCGTTTCGGTCGAGCCACCACTGGTCATGTTTCGGGCATTTGACTTCGTCGACGGTTTTGTCTTCACCGCAATTATCATGGTACGATTCAGCCCAAGTGCATTGTTCTCCCAACGTGTGACCGGCATCAAAAACATCCTTGATCGCGGGCTTGACCCTCTTAATCTCCTCTTGCAAAAAAACGGAGTATTGGCCTTCATGCTTTGAGATCTCACCGTATGGCGCATGTATTTCCTTTATCATTACCTCGCAACGTTTCCTTTTCTCCCGTAAACATCCCATAACCCGGGATATTTCTGTTTGAAGGAGGATGTCTTCTTTGATATCAGCCATGATTAGTGACCTCATCTCATCGACAGTCATGTGAGGTCGGTGAACAATGTTTGATGACGACGCCATTTGAAGTGGAAGAGTGAAATGGAATTGTGAATTGAATTTGGGAGCCCCTAAAATCGTGTTTATATAGTGAATTCAATGTTACCCGCTTAGGGGCTAAAGCTATAATATTTTTTAACTTACTTGCTATTTGAATGTTTTAGGGACTAGTACCATAAATAAATTAGAAATACCCCATTTAACTTACCTATATATATTGTCTTCTTCATCAAACATTCCTTACCCAAATAACAAACTTTTTTATCGTGGAAATGGCTTCTTCATCAAAATTCACTATCCCAAAAGCACCGTTGACTGTCAGCCAAGTGAAGGACTGTATGATGGCCGATATCCTAGACCACTCAACATTTCAAGAGGAATTCAAGGTGGTTATGCAAAAGCTAATTGCGAAAAATAAATGGTGTCGAGAACAATTTTTTATTTTACAAGCAAGAGAATGTTCTCCTCTTGAGTTGCAATATACAAATTATTTGCAGGGGAAGATCGACAACATCGAAATTGCAATTGAACAGCTTGACAGCGCGGCTTTCACATTGTACAACTTGAACAGATCGGCCCGACGACAACATCAGATAGTTTAATGATTTTGTAATGTCTTTTAATTTCTAGTCGTTATCCTTTTTTAAAAAAATAACATGGTACTCTTAAGAATTTCCTTATTGCTGTGTGTATTTTATTTAGTTTTTCTTAAATATTGGACCTAATGTCTGCCATAACATCTAACCAATAACTTTTGTTAGCGGCTATGTTGGCCCATTAATTGGGAGGAGACCCAAATCCTACGTTTGACATAAAACGTATGAAGTAAACGACAAACGAGCTTTGATAAGCATGCATACGGTATGTACAATGACACCATATTTATACCACATTTTGAATAGCAACGTTTTATGTAATACGGTATGTTGCCGACCTCCACACACTCCCTGACATCTTTTTAAATATGTAGTATCTGTCCATCATTCCACATAAAACTAAAACGGTATTCGTAAAAGACAAATACTAAGATATAGTGCGTTAAGGTCCATTTCTATTTAATTGATAGGATAGAATAATGTCATTTACGTTACAAAGAGAAAAGTTTTTGATATAAACAATTTTTTTACGTTACAATTTTCGTCCGTATATGATATATGACAAATAATGTGTACTGTGACTACTAAGAAATACGGGAAGTATATCAAAAAGACCTTTCATACGATAATACACCATGAAAGCAAACGGACAAACACATATAACTATACATTTCATTGACACATTTAAATATATCATGTAACGGTGGTCGATAACAAAGTGTGTAAACATAAAAACCATTATAAATATAATGGAAATAAGACATGTGCTTAAGCCCGACATCAAGAAGAGGTATGTTATATCTCGGTGTATGCACGCCTTCTTTGATACAAAGACAACAGTATTACTTGCGTATGTTTATTAGTAGTAAGCTACGGCCATCTTCGTTATCGGCTTCGTTACCGATATATTGGAGCTTGTGCATTCCCTGTCTCCGATTTCGGGCAGAATATTAGGGTATACAAATGATGTTGAGTCACGATGTCCGAATACAACGTTACTTGTCGAATGCTTCATAATATGGATGGGAGATATGAAGACAACTTTTTTTTTTTTGCCATTTTGGGTGGATACAAATTTTGGCCATGTAAATTTTCGGATTAGAAGGTAAGTATTTATAGTCATGATATAGACCCCGTTTTACAAAAGATGGAGTTTACTGCATATACAATGCTCCGTATCACCTTAAACGCATGATAATAAAATCACATAATAGTATTTACATCCTAATAAAACGTGCATGACAAATGCAACTTTGTGGGTGTCAGTCTGTCACCCACTAACTTGTGTACATAAAGTGATCCGTTTTAACTAAAACGTTACTACTTGAAGGGGAAGAAGACAAAATACAGGTCCGTCTAACGGCCTTTTTGACCAAAACAAGTTCAAAAAAATTACACTTTTGGTCCTTTAACGGCTAGTTTTCCTAAAATCCTATATATACACTTGCATTCTATTAAAAATTTCATACCAGTATTTCATATATTCATAGATTTTTTCCTGTCTGCTATACACAAACACATTTTCGATGGCAAACATGACCATCCGTGATGCAAAAATGGGCATGCAGGGTCACATGCTTGACGATGACAGACACAAGACTGAAGTTAGCAATGTGATTCAGAGCATCACATCCAACAAGGCGGCGTACACATTCGAAATCATACGACTTCAAGGTCGGATTCGTAACGCCGTCGAAGATGAGTATCTTATTTATCTTCGACAAAAAATCGATTGCCTGGATCAAACCATTTTCCAACTTACCGCTGCAACTACCACCTTAAACAACGCTCTAAACCACGCGTTATTCTGGCAAGGCGCTATAGGTGGTGGTCGTCCTGATGATTACGAGACTGACCCGGGGGAGGAGTACGCATCTCCTCAAACCGGTGACGCTGCCCGGTCTCCTGAACCATACCGATACATTCATCGCAACGACGGCGACAGTACGGTGGACTCGGACTATTCCGAGTGTTAGTGTTATGTTTTATTATTATGTAGTGTTGTATTATGATTTTTATTATTATTAAGTGTGTTAATACAATTTTGCGTTTTAGATAAAACGTAGATGGTAAACGACAAAATAGATGAGAATCATGCAGACTTTATCTGACAAATTAATTTTTTTTTGCTTTTTCATTCGTTTAATGTTTCGGATACACAGATAAATGAAAAGTGTAATTAACAACACACACCGTTTGATATAAAACGGTACGTTTATAGGCCACCCACTCACTTGTGTTCATAAGACGCTCCGTTGTAGGTTATACGCTGCTCGTTTCAAAACTTTTTATTGTGTTTAGTTACAAAAATTGTAATAACTTGATTCTACCCGTTTATTTACATCATAATCAACTTTTGTATATAGAAAAGGCAAGGTATTATAAACGTTAAGTATAAATAATAATTAGCACGTAAACCAATTGTTACACTATTACAATACTATTTCAATAATAATTATTATACAACTACGCGTATTTTTTTTATTGTTTGCTAACGGCATTACTTCCTAAACTCCGTATGTACGAGGTTTGTTCCATCTCGGTGTACCCGCGCCTCCTTGATACAAAGACAACAGTACTACTTACATACATGTTTATTAGTAGTTAAATACTGTTATCTTCTGTATCGAGATTGTTTCATCATTGTCGTCCTCAATACCAAGATATATGCGCTTGTTCATTCATTGTCAATGATTCCGATCAAAATTTCATTGTATAAAAATGATGTTGAGTCACGCTATCCGAAGACAACGCTACGTTTTGAATTGGATGGGGGAATATGAAGATAAAATGTTTTTTTTGCTTGTTGGGTGGATACAACTTTTTGCACTGGAAATTTTATAATTCTAAGGTATGTACTTATAGTCATGATACAAGCTCGTGCCAAACTTATTTCTTCGGACCGGGTCCAAGCCATTTGATTATAGAGAGGTAAAATGAGTGAATTTAAAAAATGTAGAGAGGAAAATGGAAGATATAAGTATAAAAAATGAGAAGTAAGTAAGTAGTATTTATAAAGGTTTAAAAAGTTTAATTAAAAAAAAAGAAAAAAAAATAAAAGCCACGTTTTTGGTTAAACGTGGCTTTGTAAACGACAAATATAGGGACAACACATGTGTGGATAATATCGACAGAAAATCTATCCAATAATTGTTTGACCCATTTCCTTGGAGAACACCAAACGCTGCGTTTTAGTTAAAACGTTTTATGTAAACGACAAAAATGATGACAATCATGCAGATCTTATCCGACACACTAAATCCATGCATGCAACGGTGTGGGCGTCAGACTCTCAGCCACTCACTTGTGACCATAAGACGCTCCGTTTAAGGTAATACGTTGTTCGTTCGAAAACTTTTTTTGTGTTTAATTTAAAGAAATCGTAATAACTTGTGGGAGGACATCCACTAACATAGTCACTTCAGTTGGAGGGCTCACATAAGTGACGTTTTTTGGTTAAACGTGGCTTTGTAAACGACAAATATAGGGACAACACATGTGTGGATAATATCGACAGAAAATCTATCCAATAATTGTTTGACCCATTTCCTTGGAGAACACCAAACGCTGCGTTTTAGTTAAAACGTTTTATGTAAACGACAAAAATGATGACAATCATGCAGATCTTATCCGACACACTAAATCCATGCATGCAACGGTGTGGGCGTCAGACTCTCAGCCACTCACTTGTGACCATAAGACGCTCCGTTTAAGGTAATACGTTGTTCGTTCGAAAACTTTTTTTGTGTTTAATTTAAAGAAATCGTAATAACTTGTGGGAGGACATCCACTAACATAGTCACTTCAGTTGGAGGGCTCACATAAGTGACGTTTTTGGTTAAACGTGGCTTTGTAAACGACAAATATAGGGACAACACATGTGTGGATAATATCTGACAGAAAATCTATCCAATAAATGTTTCACCCATTTCCTTGGAGAACACCAAACGCTGCGTTTTAGTTAAAACGTTTTATGTAAACGACAAATATAGGGACAACACATGTGTGGATAATATCGACAGAAAATCTATCCAATAATTGTTTGACCCATTTCCTTGGAGAACACCAAACGCTGCGTTTTAGTTAAAACGTTTTATGTAAACGACAAATATAGGGACAACACATGTGTGGATAATATCGACAGAAAATCTATCCAATAATTGTTTGACCCATTTCCTTGGAGAACACCAAACGCTGCGTTTTAGTTAAAACGTTTTATGTAAACGACAAATATAGGGACAACACATGTGTGGATAATATCGACAGAAAATCTATCCAATAATTGTTTGACCCATTTCCTTGGAGAACACCAAACGCTGCGTTTTAGTTAAAACGTTTTATGTAAACGACAAATATAGGGACAACACATGTGTGGATAATATCGACAGAAAATCTATCCAATAATTGTTTGACCCATTTCCTTGGAGAACACCAAACGCTGCGTTTTAGTTAAAACGTTTTATGTAAACGACAAATATAGGGACAACACATGTGTGGATAATATCGACAGAAAATCTATCCAATAATTGTTTGACCCATTTCCTTGGAGAACACCAAACGCTGCGTTTTAGTTAAAACGTTTTATGTAAACGACAAATATAGGGACAACACATGTGTGGATAATATCGACAGAAAATCTATCCAATAATTGTTTGACCCATTTCCTTGGAGAACACCAAACGCTGCGTTTTAGTTAAAACGTTTTATGTAAACGACAAATATAGGGACAACACATGTGTGGATAATATCGACAGAAAATCTATCCAATAATTGTTTGACCCATTTCCTTGGAGAACACCAAACGCTGCGTTTTAGTTAAAACGTTTTATGTAAACGACAAATATAGGGACAACACATGTGTGGATAATATCGACAGAAAATCTATCCAATAATTGTTTGACCCATTTCCTTGGAGAACACCAAACGCTGCGTTTTAGTTAAAACGTTTTATGTAAACGACAAATATAGGGACAACACATGTGTGGATAATATCGACAGAAAATCTATCCAATAATTGTTTGACCCATTTCCTTGGAGAACACCAAACTGTTAGAAATATAAATATGGTGTTAAATTGTAAATTAGTTATTGTGGAAGGGGTTTTAGTATAAATAGGATGATTTGTATATAAACCCCTAACCACCTCATTATGTAACTAAGCCTTTCAATAATTCCATACTTACTTCTCACTAAATTACTTTCTCTCTCCTCCCTATCATCTTCAACCTCCCTTTCACACACAAACACACTTTTCACACACTAACCCTAAATCCTCCATTGGTATCAATTAAGCTCAAATTCTATACTTTACATTTGGTATCAGAGCATAATCGGTGAATCCGAACGATCCGTAATCACGTTTATAACCGATTTTGTTCGAATTTCTGGAATTTGAGCTTAATTTCTGGAATTCCTGGAATTTCTGTTTTAATGTAATTCGAGGCTGAATTGTGATTCTGACTTTGATTTAGAGGTGGATTATTGTTCAATTAGATAAATCATTGTTTAATTTCGAATTTCAGATCAAACTTTCATTGATTTCGTGATTTCCTGTCATAAGCTCGGCAAATACATATATACATTTTCACGTTTTTCTAGAACAGATAGAAAAGTCAACAGTCAGAAAATTCACATGTTTCTGTTACATTTCAACATCAATTTTCATTAATTAAAAAAAAAAAAAAAGAAGAAAAACAACAAAAATTTTCCAGAACTTCTTTCTTCGATTGTGTCTTCGTTTTTCATCGATTGAAGCTGAAAAACATAAGGATTTCTTCGCGGTGTGATTCTGAACAAGGAGATGTTTTCAATTTTCCGATTGGTGCATTTTTGATGTCAGTTACTATTCCGGTCAGAAAGTGAGTTTTCCGGCAAGTGTCATATTCGAAATTTTTTGGCTAGGGTTTGTTCACGGTGTGTTTCTGAGTATTTTGGTGGTGATTTCAAGCTCTGATTCGAATATTTTAGGAATTAATCGGCGTTTGAAGTTTTCCGGCGAGATTTTTGCAGATTCCGGCAGTCGTGGTTACTGTTCACCGCCGTGGTGTTCATCATATTTTCTGTAGAATTTGTTGCATTTGCCGAGCTAAATTCTCGACCAAATCCACCAACTCTTCCAAAACCCGCATTTGCCGAGTTGGACTTAGCCAAAAATACCAAACCTCGTGTTTGCAGAGATAATTACACGAGCAGAGTGTGTTAACCTCGTGTTTGCCGACTTCATTCTCGGCCAAACCAACCAAAACTTCCAAAACTCGCATTTGCCGAGATAATTACTCGTCCAAACCAACCAAATCAACCCGAACCCCGCATTTGCAGAGAAAATACCTCGGCAACCCATACAAAATCATACTTAGACAAAAAAAAATTCCAATACCTCATTTGCAGAGATTATTCCTCGGCAACCCATACAAAATCACTTAGCCAAAAAATTTTCAAACCTCATTTGCAGATAATACCTCGGCAACCCATACAAAATCATACTTAGCAAAAAAAAATTCCAATACCTCATTTGCAGAGAAAATAACTCGGCAAACCATACAAATTCTCAAAGACAAATCAAAATTTTTCTCCAATCACCTATTTGAAGAGATTTTACCTCTGCAAATCGACTTTTTCCATCACTTAACAATTTTTCTGTCAATTCACCCCATTTGCAGAGATTAAACCTCTGCAAATCCCATTTGCCGAGCAAATATCTCGGCAAATCAACAAAAAATTTCAATTTTTTTTAAGTTTTCACTTACTTGTCAATTTCTTTTTCCATCTTTGGTGTGAAATTTGAAGAAATTTATTTCTGAAAACCCCATTTACCGAGCAAAAAACTCGGCAAATAGCAATTTTGTTCTTCATTTCTTGAATCTTGGCTGTGTGTGTAGTATTTGATTGAGTCTTTTACTTGTCTCATTTCTCAGTGTCTTTAATCTTGTGTTGGATTCACAATATTGCAGTAATATTTCTGGTATCATAATATTAAAAGTTCGAAGTGATTGAGAATTAAAAGGAAGAAGAAAGATTTATTTGAATTGCTTCTGTGAAGTGTGTGAGTATGAATGTGATTTTTGTTTTTGAGTAAAAGAAAAGTTGTCACGAGATTATAGAAAGCGTGCTTCAGATCATTCACGCGTTTTTGTACTGTCACTGTGCTTTGCGTGTGTCAGCGTCTTTCAAAGTGAGCTGTCAAAACGAATCTGGACAAAAGTTTGTCTATATTCAGAAGTTTCATTTGAATCATTTTGAATTGAATTGACTTTTCACGAGAGAGAGTGAACACGTGTGGTGGTGGGATCAATAAGTCATCCGTTTAATTCATTTTTAGTTTCATTTTTTTTTTATTATTATTTTCGTTTCTATTTTTTTAAAATTGTTTTTGTTAGTAAAAGTTTTATTTTAAGTTGTTGGGCTTAGAATTTATTTTAGGCTGAATTTTTTTTGTTAGTTTCTTTTGGGCCAAGATTCATCAAAAGATTTGTTTTGGGCTTAAGTGTCATCGTTTTGGACTTAAATCTTTTAGTTGGGCTGATTTTGATTAGTTGTTGGTCTTAAAATCTTTTTGGACTAAATCTTAATTGCTGGGCTAAATTTTTTAGATTCTTGTCTTGAGTTGTTCTTTAATTGAGTTGTTAACAAGTTTAATTCAAAATGGCTATTAAAATTACGGACAAGTTTGTTGCAAGTGTGGAAGATTTTTTAATGGGTGAAGAACCAAGTTGGGAAGAAATACGTCGTCATGATAATCACATTTGTTGGTGTACCAAGAAGAATAAATGTGCAGTGGTTGTTTTTGACGAAAACAAAGTCGATGTGAATATTTTTAAAACGTTTGTGAGAGAACACCAAAGTTTTCAACTTGAAATTGACCAACTCAAATCTGAGAATAAAGAGCTCAAATCTGCAAATGATCTCATCTTGTCCAACATGGAAAGTCTTCAAAAAGAAAATGATCATTTGCAATCAAACATTTTCAAATTAACAAATGAGTTGGACAATTCTTCCAAAGAGCTCAATAAAATTGTTTTGGACAATCAATCAAAAGAACTTGTTTTGCAACAAAAGATTTCCAAGCTTAACCATGAGTTGCAAAATAAGTCCACCATTTTTGAGAGCAAAGTTGAAGAAGAAAGAACAAAATTTTGTGCTCAAATCAAGTGTCTTGAAGACAAGTGTTTGCAACTTCAGTCAAATGAAACATTTTTGACAAAGAAAATTTTGGACCTTGAGATTGAATTGCAAACACAAACCAAATCTTTTCAGCATCAAAATCATTGCTCTGTCTCTCTTGACCTACCTAAAGAAGTTGTTGAAAGTTGCACTGAACCTGATTGTCCTATATGTGAAGTTGTGGATTCTTCTGTATCAAGTGAATGTGATGTTGTTAATACTGTTGAGACCTCAACTCAGACTGATGTTGAGTATGTTTGTGACAAGACTGAGATGTCCAAAAGTTTTCCAAAATCTATTTCATCAAAACCTAAAGTTGATGTTCCAAAGAGGGTTTACACGGGTAAATCTTCAAAACCTTTTGAAAGAACGGTGTCTCAGTTTACTAATTACTCCTTGCAAAAGGGTAAGAAGTACTCTAAGAAACCTATTTTTGATGGAACAACTACTTTTGTGTCTTTTCTATCATTTGAGGATAATTCTGGACATATTTCACAAGCAAAATCTCAATTGACTAAATCTAAATGGAAACCGATTTCAAAAGATAAGTCAGTTGAGTCAAAATCATTCAAATATTCTTTTTCGGAACTTTTTGATCTTGCACCAAAACCTGTGAAAGCTGTCGTGCAAAAAGTGAATGATTTTGGTTCGAAAGATCAATTTTCAACTCAATCTCTTAAGATTGACAAGTTTTCAAAGAAATCAAATGATTTTTCACCGTTGCTTCCACGAAAACTCTTTTCAACTAAACCACCGGGTTTTAGTTATCCGTGGAATGCAACTTCGATTCATCAAATTGATGAGACTTACATCTGGTCTTTCAAGAATTCAAAAACCATTGGACCTAATCTCAAATGGGTTCCAAAAGTGATTTCCAAGTGATGAATTATGGCTTATACACACTTCAGTGTATAACCCGTGCTAAAACCGTTTTTGTTATTTTCTTATTTTAGAAAAATCCAAAAAGATTTTCATTTTCCTATTTTTGAAAAATCCAAAAAGATTTTCTCTTCTCATAATTTGTTTTATTTACTTTGTCTTTGAGTTTCTCACAATGTATTAGGATGAGATGCAAGGCATCGAACGCCTTTGTGTACTGCCTTTGTAGTCTCATTTTTAATGTTTGTGAGTAACTTTCAAACCTTTTACTCACCCTTTATATGCAAAAACTTTGTTTATATCATGCATATATTTAGGGGGAGTTTGTTTATAAAACCAAAACTTCCAAGTGTTCAAACTCGTTTGCTATTTTCAAACACTTTGGATGATTTTCAAACCATTTTCGATCAAATTCAAAGAAGTTCGGTGTTAGATTTGCACATGAGAGTTTAGGCCACTCATAAAAACTCCATGATCTTGTCATCGCCGATGAGATCTAACCCCGGAGTTAAATTCTCAATTCTAGATTGTGAGGGTATATGAGTGTGATGTTGGTTGTGCAAATAGGACATGAGGGAGTAGTCGAAAAGTGAGAGGTTACGGTGAAATGATGATGTGAGAAAGGGCTAAAAGAAATGAAAGCCCTCCCCAAAATTCTCAAAAAGTCGGGTCAACACGTTCCTATCGGATTTCATTTGTTGATTTCTCGATATTGAAGAAGACTTCATGGACCCAGTGAAGCAATGCACATCTTTACCTAACCACTCAAGTATTTCTTAACAAGCTTGTTTTATTCTCACGGAGATTTTCATATTTCTATCGACTCTTCATTTGGAAGACGTTGATATTGAAAAAGGGAGACACTCTGCTCCGGTCCCCGACTTCATTTGATCACTTATCGAGTCTAGAGCGTACTTGAAATATTCTTTCATTTGACTAGGACACATAGAGTCTTTATATGTCTTTGTGACATTGCATATCTTTGTGATATTGCCGGAACATTCGTAGTGATATCATATGTTTGATATTCCACGATGATCGAATGGAAATCCTACCAATGCTAACATCTTTTCCAACGTTGAACGTAGGTCTCACATTTTCATTTTATGAATTTGTTGAGTAAACGAGAAGTCTATGTGACCTCGGATTTATTTCCCAAAAGTCTTTGAGGATAGTAAGACATGGTTATCGAACGCCTTTGTGACACTGACCATGAATTACATTCTTTAAAGCAATCTTTCGGTTGAAAAGCCATAGACCAAACCATTTAGAGATAAGCTTTGTGCATTTCTCGATGATAATGGGAAGTCCTAAAAAAATAGTAATCGTATTTTTAGGCCACACCATTAATCCTTTTGATTTTTGGTTGTGTCAACGGATCATTATTATCTGGTTTTCATTTCTCTTCACACAAACACAAAGAACACAAACACCATTATAAAATCTTTTTCCAACAACGCAACCTCAAATTCTAGTTCACCAATAGGTTCATTGGGAATTGGGAATTAGGTTGGGTTAATTTGTTTGTTTGTTGTTTATTGTCATCTACCGTTTATGCTATCAATCATTATTGTATGATGAACACGTTTCACATATTCATCATAAGGGGGAGAAAATGATTAAATGATTGATAGATATTGATTGAGGATAATTCATAGTGTTTGGTTGTTCAAAGGATCGTTAGTTTAGGTGAAGAGAGTGAATAATTATCGTGATAAGTTGAAAGTTCTAAGATTGTTTCTAGAAGAGAATACTCAAGATGATTATAGTTTTGGAAAGTTCATGGTCGATAATGGAAAGATTATTGGAAAAATGACCATTGATTGATAAGTAAAAGAGTTTGAGATTGTATAATGATTGAGAAGAGAGGAAAAGTTTGAGATTAGATGGAATTTGTCCTTTTCTTGATAATTGGATAGTTAAGTCCGTTCATAGTTTGAAGAGATTATTCATTTGAGGGGGAGCAAGAGAAAACTCATGATTTGTTAAATATGCTCCGAAATGATTGTTTGTTTGAGGGGGAGCAAGAATAAGTTGATCAAAGAATTGAGTGCTCCAAGATAATTGTTGATTCAAAGACAAGTTCGATCAAGAATTGAAGTTTTAAAGTCAAATCAAATTTCCGCATTCCAAAACCAAGCTTCCGAAATGCAAGAGATTTCAAAGTCAAAACCAAGCTTCTGCATGCTACTCAAAGATTCAAGTTACTTCTCAAAGCAACATCAAGTTGAAATCAACACTCAAAAGTTCAAGTTGTGAAAGCTCAAAAGCTACAAAGATTTCAAAGATGCTTCCAAATTAATCAAAGTTGCAAGAGAAGATCAAGTTTTAGAAAGTCATCATCAAATATATATGTTTATTTGAGGGGGAGCAAGAAATTTGAAGATATTTCGTTTAGTTGATAAGTTGCTCCAAGAAAGAAATGTTTGTTTGAGGGGGAGCAAGAATAAGTTGATAAAAGAATTGAGTGCTCCAAGATAATTGTTGATTCAAAGACAAGTTCGATCAAGAATTGAAGTTTTAAAGTCAAATCAAATTTCCGCATTCCAAAACCAAGCTTCCGCAAAGCCAAAAGAATTCAAAGTCAAAACCAAGCTTCCGCAAAGCCAAAAGAATTCAAAGTTAAATCAAGCTTCCGCAATACCAAAAGAATTCAAAGTCAAAACCAAGCTTCCGCATGCTACTCAAAGATTCAAGTTACTTCTCAAAGCAACATCAAGTTGAAATCAACACTCAAAAGTTCAAGTTGTGAAAGCTCAAAAGCTACAAAGATTTCAAAGATGCTTCCAAATTAATCAAAGTTGCAAGAGAAGATCAAGTTTTAGAAAGTCATCATCAAATATATATGTTTATTGAAGTCAAGGTTGATACAAGACGTTGAAGACAATGAGAAAGCTTCAAAGTCCAATCAACATTGAAGATTTTCAACATATGGGCTCATCATGTTTATTTAAAGATCGAAGACGATGCAACATTTACAATTCAACACCAACGGGGAGATTGTTAGAAATATAAATATGGTGTTAAATTGTAAATTAGTTATTGTGGAAGGGGTTTTAGTATAAATAGGATGATTTGTATATAAACCCCTAACCACCTCATTATGTAACTAAGCCTTTCAATAATTCCATACTTACTTCTCACTAAATTACTTTCTCTCTCCTCCCTATCATCTTCAACCTCCCTTTCACACACAAACACACTTTTCACACACTAACCCTAAATCCTCCATTGGTATCAATTAAGCTCAAATTCTATACTTTACATTTGGTATCAGAGCATAATCGGTGAATCCGAACGATCCGTAATCACGTTTATAAACGATTTTGTTCGAATTTCTGGAATTTGAGCTTAATTTCTGGAATTCCTGGAATTTCTGTTTTAATGTAATTCGAGGCTGAATTGTGATTCTGAGTTTGATTTAGAGGTGGATTATTGTTCAATTAGATAAATCAGTGTTTAATTTCGAAAGTTATTTCATCGATGGTTGGTAATGTAGAGCCAAGATATTCAACATGCATTTCTTCACCCGGGATGATTTTCATACCTCTTTTGTTAATTTGTTTGATTTTTTTGTCGTACACAAGCTTCTTTTGTTCAAGCATAATTTTACAATCACTGACTTTGTGATAAAGTTCATACCTGTCTTCCATGTCTTCTTTACATTGTGCTTTCAATGCATGAAATGTTATCATAGGTGGTGATGAAGGGCCAGAGGAGGATGAGTCAGACATACTGTGTGTTTTATTAAAATTAGGGATACCGGGTTTGTTTGTTGCAAAAAAATATGTAGGGGTCAAAGGGTTACTCTAGTAAAAAAGTGGGTGGCAATTATTATAGCCCCAATGTGGTATGCATTTTAGGTAAAATGGATAATGTATAATAAAAATTTAAAACAATTTATTTAAAAAAGACAAAAAAAAAAAAAAAAAAAAAAAAAAAAAAAAAAAAAAAAAAAAAAAAAAAAAAAAAAAAAAAAAAAAAAAAAAAAAAAAAAAAAAAAAAAAAAAAAAAAAAAAAAAAAAAAAAAAAAAAAAAAAAAAAAAAAAAAAAAAAAAAAAAAAAAAAAAAAAAAAAAAAAAAAAAAAAAAAAAAAAAAAAAAAAAAAAAAAAAAAAAAAAAAAAAAAAAAAAAAAAAAAAAAAAAAAAAAAAAAAAAAAAAAAAAAAAAAAAAAAAAAAAAAAAAAAAAAAAAAAAAAAAAAAAAAAAAAAAAAAAAAAAAAAAAAAAAAAAAAAAAAAAAAAAAAAAAAAAAAAAAAAAAAAAAAAAAAAAAAAAAAAAAAAAAAAAAAAAAAAAAAAAAAAAAAAAAAAAAAAAAAAAAAAAAAAAAAAAAAAAAAAAAAAAAAAAAAAAAAAAAAAAAAAAAAAAAAAAAAAAAAAAAAAAAAAAAAAAAAAAAAAAAAAAAAAAAAAAAAAAAAAAAAAAAAAAAAAAAAAAAAAAAAAAAAAAAAAAAAAAAAAAAAAAAAAAAAAAAAAAAAAAAAAAAAAAAAAAAAAAAAAAAAAAAAAAAAAAAAAAAAAAAAAAAAAAAAAAAAAAAAAAAAAAAAAAAAAAAAAAAAAAAAAAAAAAAAAAAAAAAAAAAAAAAAAAAAAAAAAAAAAAAAAAAAAAAAAAAAAAAAAAAAAAAAAAAAAAAAAAAAAAAAAAAAAAAAAAAAAAAAAAAAAAAAAAAAAAAAAAAAAAAAAAAAAAAAAAAAAAAAAAAAAAAAAAAAAAAAAAAAAAAAAAAAAAAAAAAAAAAAAAAAAAAAAAAAAAAAAAAAAAAAAAAAAAAAAAAAAAAAAAAAAAAAAAAAAAAAAAAAAAAAAAAAAAAAAAAAAAAAAAAAAAAAAAAAAAAAAAAAAAAAAAAAAAAAAAAAAAAAAAAAAAAAAAAAAAAAAAAAAAAAAAAAAAAAAAAAAAAAAAAAAAAAAAAAAAAAAAAAAAAAAAAAAAAAAAAAAAAAAAAAAAAAAAAAAAAAAAAAAAAAAAAAAAAAAAAAAAAAAAAAAAAAAAAAAAAAAAAAAAAAAAAAAAAAAAAAAAAAAAAAAAAAAAAAAAAAAAAAAAAAAAAAAAAAAAAAAAAAAAAAAAAAAAAAAAAAAAAAAAAAAAAAAAAAAAAAAAAAAAATAAAAGAATTGAAAAACAAAAAAGAAAAAAAAAATATAAAAAAAAAAAAAAAAGACAGGGTATATTTTATAACGTTTTCTATCCATCGGACACTTTTACGTTTAACTTTTTGTCTTAGACGCACCGTTTTGTTCTCCTGCCATTAAAGTAGGTGAAATGTGACAGTCTACAGTGAAAGTCACAGAGCTACAGTAAACGTCCCATGCCTGTTTGGGGGTACAATACTCTCCGTTTAATGGAAAACGGAAACTTTTTTTTTTAATATAAATACCCACTGTATTCTTCTTTCGAACAATGACACCATACCACACTTTCAGACGCTATGATAGTCACTGTATTCCCTCAAACTGATGTTGTGTCACGCTATCTGAATACGTGGGGGTTCGAGTCTCTTGGTACCCTAACAGTGTTCAGATATCGTGACACACATCACTTTGAACGCTTGTACAGTTTAATCGTAATCGAAACAAACATAAAAATATATTCATATAGCGTGACTCAACATCATTACGTTTTTGAGTTCAATTCATAGTTGCGGACGTTAATGTAACAAAAGTGTGCGTGGAAGAAGTACTGTGGCGAAGAATTTGAACTTCACCTATTATTATTTTTTATTTTTATTACTTTTATTGTATTCATTCAACTTGATGTTTGTACACGAAAGGTGGGTAGTTTTAAATAGCTAAATATAAAGTTTTTGTATCTACGATTCGTGAAGTGGTATAAGTCATAATGTTATAACAAATGTGCATGTACAGAAGGAACTTATACACATGGCGTCAATGAATCGAGTCCACAATCCCGTGGGACTGACAGAATCTATGTCCCAATCATTGAATAAAACCCAAAACGCTAAGTCTTATATAAAACGTGATTTAGTATACCAAGTGTACATATATATCTGATGACCAGGTAGTCTGATAGGGTCATGCCCTTCCAAAGACACTCCAAAATGTTTCTTTCTATAGGTTGGTACACCAATTAAAAAAACATAATTTCTTACACTTCACCATATACATGTCGTGGTTGTACGACCATTTATTTGGAGAGGAGGACCCATGGCCGCCTAATATTAACCAGGCAAGTTACTTTGTACGTATTTCTAGATATTCATATAAGTCTTCGAAGAAAGTAATGTTGGCCACGTATTACATAAAACGTGGCGTATTAAACTTTACAGATTTGTCCACAATATTGGCAACAAATATTAACGTAACTGTAAATGCAGAAACCAAAAAGTTTATATCAGGGAGTTGTACATAATAACATACAAAATTAAGCAGACCATTTAAGTTATGTTTGAAATATTATACCATATCATTCGATAGTTATACTAATTAGCTACGAACATGCTACGTTTTTAGTATAACGGTGCGTTTTACACAGGGACCTATTGTCGACCGCAACATACACCAACCAGCAGAAAGTTATTCGGATGAAGGAGTCCCAGAAACACCCCCGGAATATTATGCTAGGCAACATCGGAAATCTACTTCAGAACCGGACTGTGAGTCTGAGGGAGTACCTGACACCCCGCCAGAGCATATACACGGGTCGGGTGATAATTATGCTGATTTTCAAACACCTGAGGGTCCATCTTCCTATAATCCAGACAACACACAGAGTGAAGCCCCCGGACGGGCATCTGAAGGCTTGTATCACACCAACCAGGGTTTTGAGACTCAGGAGGAGTTGGTTAGTTGGGCCACCCAAGTAGGTTTAGCAAACGGGTACGTTCTCGTGACACGGCGTTCATCTAGAGGTCGGAGTGACAGGGTCATAAGGGTGGAGATTGCATGCACCCAGGGAGGTAAGCACATAAGCAACGCCACAAAAAGACGTAGCGATACCCAAAAAACAAACTGTCCATTCCTTCTGGTAGGCCTATATAAAGCATTTGACGGTGTATGGCGACTGAGGTGAGAGACGATACACATAATCACGACCCGGCACAGTTTATGGAGACCCATGCATTTGCGAGGAGGATGACCCCGGATCAAGTCAATACGGTGGGGACGTTACACGAACATGGTCTCGCACCACGTAAAATACTATCAGCCGTGCGGAAATTGTTTCCCGGATCTCATGTCATTAGGAAAGACATAAACAACACCACTGACAAGATAAAGCAAGGGAAAAAAATAGGTGATACCCCTATGCAGGTGTTGGAGAATGTACTTCGATCGAGGGAGTACGTATACCACCCATGAGAGGACCCCGAAACAGAAGAGTTGGACATGTTGTTCTTTGTTCATCCAAAGTCGTTAGAAATGTGGCGTGCATTCCCCCATGTGCTTTTGATCGACGCAACTTACAAGACCAACAAGTATAGGTTCCCTCTTGTACAAGTAGTTGGACTGACGTCAACCGGCAAGTCGATATCCGTTGCACACGCGTTTGTACAGAAGGAACGATGGGACAACTACAAATGGGTACTTGATAGGCTTCGAGATATGCTGGATAGTTGCATGGAACCGCGCGTAATCGTTACTGATAGGGATCTTGCTTTAATGAACGCGGTCAGTGACGCATTTCCCAATGCAAGCAAGTGTCTATGTAGGTGGCACATAACCGAGAATATAGCAAAATATCACAAAAAATCTTTTAAAGGGGGTGACTGGGCTAGATTCGAACACTACTGGAAAACCGTATGCGATTCCACCACAGAGACGTTATACGACTACAACGTGGGTGTGCTTAGGAACTTTCTTCACCAACTCGAGCGAGACCGTATGTTATATACATGCTTTATATTGAAGTTTAAATACATCGTAATAAATCATTATAACAGTGTTTTAAATAATATATACCTTTTTTTATTTCTCTTTTCAGGTGTTTGGGATTATGTGTATGACAATTGGTTAGGACTGTATAGAAACATGTTTGTATCCGCATGGACAGACGAACATTTAAACTTCAACCAACGGACGACCAACCGAGTGGAAAGCCAGCATGCAAACCTTAAAAAATTCCTTGAGAACGCAAACAACTCGTTGGAAAGGGTCGTCAATTATGTCGACGAAGTCGTCATGGCACAGTACGTAGCGATCAGACAGACGTTTGGCAGGAGTCTCACAAAGGTAATGGATCATCACAGGCTGGTAAGGAACTGTTATGGCAGGGAAATGTTTGTCGATCTGTATCGAAAGGTGTCACTTACCGCTCTCGACCTTATGGAAGAGGAGAGCAAGCGTATACAGAAGCTGCGGGAAAAAAACGAGAGCTGTAGTTGCCAACTTTACAAAAGTTGTGGGTTACCATGCGCATGTCGGCTTGAACAAATGATGATTCAAGGTAACAAGAATAATTTTACCGTTTTTCGGTTGTTTTGTAGTGTATGCATAAAATGACTGTATCTGTCCTTTCACAGGGACGACAATAAAAATCGAGAATGTTGATGTTTTTTGGCGGAAGCTTGATTTTGCCCCTTCATTCGATGTGCAAGAAGATACTGACTATGCGCAACAGTTGGGGGCGGCCACCCAGGAAATTCTTTCATAGAAATCACCAGCAGTGAAAAAAGGCATGGTATCTAAGGTTTTGTCATCGGTATTCCCATCAAAATCAACAAGGAAAGCTCCAAGAGTACAAGAAGACACACGCGGCCGTCCAACCACAAGTCGACAAAACCAAAGGGCAGTGGATGCCTCTCGGCTACATCCTTCGGACACAGGGTCGCAAGGAACACCTAATCAAGGCAGACATAGCTACGCCGGCACTGTCAGGTCACAATCAACAATGTCCCCTGGTTTCAATCATAGTAGATCAACCGCTCAACGACCAGGCGACATCCCCGGAAACATCCCCGGGTTCCCCTTGATGAATCCAGAGGTGGACGTCATCGACGTTATGCGTTTCGAGAGGTGGATACCATCGATTTTCCACCCATTCGTCTCACGCATAACGGATGTCCCTGGAAATGGCCACTGCGGTTTTGCTTCGGTCGCTGTGGGATTGGGATATACAGAGAAGGAGCATTTTTACGTTCGACAAGAAATGCTTCAAGAGTTGGAGGGTCCCAATTCGGACTGGTGGAAGAATCGTATTGACTATCAAATGACAGGAACTTTTGATTTTGTGCGTTCTCAACTGTACTGGGAAAATCCACTTCAGAGGGCACCTCAGGAAAAGTATATGATGTTCCCATACGCCGGACTCATCATCGCGCAAAGGTTTAATGCGTTGTCCATTTTCTAACGACTACTGGTAGCGAAACTTTTTCCCCCTTCGGAATGCCCCCCCTCAAGATCCGGAAGGGAACTACTACCCGCATCGGTACGTCACAGTCTGTCTAGTCAGCAACTCTCATTTCATCAGCGTTAAACTAGAAGGCGATTACCCCATGCCGCCAGTTAATATGTACTGTGCACACTGGCGGACACCAGAAGCGTGTGAGTGGCAAATAATCTACCGTCATCGTATGGATGAGTACATACGGATCCAAGAACTCAACCGACCTCCGGGAACACGCCGTCAACACGTAGACTTGTGCGACTAGTTATGCGTTTGGTATTTGTAATAAAAATTATATTGTACTTTTGGTATTTGTAATAAAAATTACATAGAGATTATTTGTAATAAAAATTATATTGTATTTCTATATGTGTACTTTTGGTATTTGTAATAAAAATTATATTGTATTTCTATATGTGTACTTTTGGTATTTGTAATAAAAATTACATAGAGATTATTTGTAATAAAAATTATATTGTATTTCTATATGTGTACTTTTGGTATTTGTAATAAAAATTAATTTACATAGTGTATTTTGTATTTGTAATAAAAATTATATTGTATTTCTATATGTGTACTTTTGGTATTTGTAATAAAAATTATATTGTATTTCTATATGTGTACTTTTGTATTTGTAATAAAAATTATATTGTATTTCTATATGTGTACTTTTGGTATTTGTAATAAAAATTATATTGTATTTCTATATGTGTACTTTTGGTATTTGTAATAAAAATTATATTGTATTTCTATATGTGTACTTTTGGTATTTGTAATAAAAATTATATTGTATTTCTATATGTGTACTTTTGGTATTTGTAATAAAAATTATATTGTATTTCTATATGTGTACTTTTGGTATTTGTAATAAAAATTATATTGTATTTCTATATGTGTACTTTTGGTATTTGTAATAAAAATTAATTTATCTATAGTGTATTTTGGTATTTGTAATAAAAATTATATTGTATTTCTATATGTGTACTTTTGGTATTTGTAATAAAAATTATATTGTATTTCTATATGTGTACTTTTGGTATTTGTAATAAAAATTATATTGTATTTCTATATGTGTACTTTTGGTATTTGTAATAAAAATTATATTGTATTTCTATATGTGTACTTTTGGTATTTGTAATAAAAATTATATTGTATTTCTATATGTGTACTTTTGGTATTTGTAATAAAAATTATATTGTATTTCTATATGTGTACTTTTGGTATTTGTAATAAAAATTATATTGTATTTCTATATGTGTACTTTTGGTATTTGTAATAAAAATTATATTGTATTTCTATATGTGTACTTTTGTATTTGTAATAAAAATTATATTGTATTTCTATATGTGTACTTTTGGTATTTGTAATAAAAATTATATTGTATTTCTATATGTGTACTTTTGTATTTGTAATAAAAATTATATTGTATTTCTATATGTGTACTTTTGGTATTTGTAATAAAAATTATATTGTATTTCTATATGTGTACTTTTGGTATTTGTAATAAAAATTATATTGTATTTCTATATGTGTACTTTTGGTATTTGTAATAAAAATTATATTGTATTTCTATATGTGTACTTTTGGTATTTGTAATAAAAATTATATTGTATTTCTATATGTGTACTTTTGGTATTTGTAATAAAAATTATATTGTATTTCTATATGTGTACTTTTGGTATTTGTAATAAAAATTATATTGTATTTCTATAGTGTATTTTGGTATTTGTAATAAAAATTATATTGTATTTCTATATGTGTACTTTTGGTATTTGTAATAAAAATTATATTGTATTTCTATATGTGTACTTTTGGTATTTGTAATAAAAATTATATTGTATTTCTATATGTGTACTTTTGGTATTTGTAATAAAAATTATATTGTATTTCTATATGTGTACTTTTGGTATTTGTAATAAAAATTATATTGTATTTCTATATGTGTACTTTTGGTATTTGTAATAAAAATTATATTGTATTTCTATATGTGTACTTTTGGTATTTGTAATAAAAATTATATTGTATTTCTATATGTGTACTTTTGGTATTTGTAATAAAAATTATATTGTATTTCTATATGTGTACTTTTGGTATTTGTAATAAAAATTATATTGTATTTCTATATGTGTACTTTTGGTATTTGTAATAAAAATTATATTGTATTTCTATATGTGTACTTTTATTTTATATATATATATATATTCGTATGTGTCGATCTGTATTCAATCTCATCATGTAAGTCAATTAGGGTTCATGGGTATTCAGTCTACAATTTCTAACTTACATACGAAAATGTTTTTATAAATCATAAATGTATTTGGTTCGTTTTGATTCGTGTGATAGATCGGTGGTTGAATCATTTTTATAATTTTTTTAATAAATCAAAGGAACTAGGGTTCATTGGATTGGTGGTTGACTAATTTTTTTTGACCCTCCATCACTGCTCACGTCTTATGTAAAACCTCCAGTTTTTCAAAATTTACGGGGTGTACGGATTTTGATGATTTTGTACATTTTACCCCCTGGAAATTAAGAAAACGGAGATACTGTTGTAAAACGGCAAGATGGTCACAAAACGGGGAGGGTCACACAAAACGGAAGCCCTGGTCCCAATATACCAGATCTCATTTACTCTTGTCCCCAGTCTCCTCCTTTACCTTTACTTTCAATAATTCACATTACCTGCTTATTAAGATTGAATATTCTATCAACTTCACTATTTTACTTTTTTAAACTGTAGTTTTCATACAAAATCACACAATACTCCTTCTAATAAGATGATTGATAACCCTACCCACGATATAATTGACAACCATTGTGTCTCTGATATCAGTTCGTGTAACCAGTTGGCTGTTACAAACCCAGGAAGGATTATGAATTTTTTAACTTTGTACGTAACAGTTTGATGTCATTATTCTAGGTGACTAGTTATTATTTACTTGATCCTAATTCTATTTATTTACTTTGGTTGCAGATGGCGGCACCCGAAAACCCCGACCAAATCAACCCCCAGGAGAACGTGGCCCCCCGCTATGAAGAGGTCAACGCAGCTGCAGGTCAACATCAAGATGAAGAGGATACGAATCATGAAGGAGACCATGAGGACTCGTATGATGAACCAGACTCCACAGAGGAAGAGGCCCGACCCACTAAACGACGACGAAAAACAATGCCACAGGCGAAGTGGCCTAAGACTAAGGAAGACAAGCTGCTTGCTGAGTACAAGCACACAAAGTTTAATGACAAGACATGGAAGGCTGAAAGGTTTGAGCGGATCAAAAGAGTGGAGGTGGCGCCCGGTGCTGTGATTTGTTTTCAAACACTTGAAGAATTGAAGTTAAAGGATAGGGCCATGTATTTTCTCGGTGGAGAGAACACCATGTGGTCTCGCTTGTATCAGCAGGACCTGCCTGCGTATCGGGAGATGTGTTCAGAGTTCCTGTCCACGTTCAGGTACCGTCTAAAGGTTAATGGAATACCAGTTTTTTTTCCCGAGTTATTAATAACACCGTTTTTTGGTAAAGGTACAACGAGAAGAAAAAGCGGAACGATCAAGGCGGCCCACCTGAGGTGGGGGAGCGAAACCCCTCCGACATGAGGTGGAGTTTTGTTTATTCGGTAAGGTGTACGGGATGGATCTGTGGGGGTTTGGGGTATGCGCCGGTCTGTACAAAGACAAAGATGAGGAGGAGAGGAAGGAGTTCAACATATCCTTGAAGGATGCGCCAATTGACGTGTTGTCCGACTTTTGGAGGGCGATCGCTCCCCATACTGAAGAAGAGGCCTTCAAGAGGGAACGGGCGACACATATCAAGTAACGCTCGATGTTCATATTCATCTTTATGAATTTTAGTATTCTTTTATATAATGTTTTATGTCGAGTCTTGCAATGTTGTTATATCGAAAATGTACCAGTTTGTTGTTTGTTGAGCTTTGTTATATCGAAAGAGTCAACAACAGTCGGATGATTAAAAAGGAAAAAGATACAATGTGAACAGTCGGGACTGAAAATGAACTTAATTGACCTTTTGAAAAAAAAATAACGAAAGAAGAAGGGGTTAAACGTGTCGGGTAGACTGGCTGGGATTTTTTTGTCTAGTTTGAAGTTGGTAATCAGTTTGTACACGGCTAAAGCCTAGGCCCGGCTAATTGTTTTTCTAGTTTATATGATGATGCATTGCTACGCCATATATACATGATGATGCTTGTTTTTTCCGTGTAAACAGGGACCCTTTGTTCCGCTACTTCCACCGCCTGAACACAAAGACGATAAACGGGCGTAGCCAGGGCGGAGAGCACATGTCCGTGACCGACCTGTTTCTCTTGTACTGTCTTCTGATGCGTAAACCCTGCAACCTGGCCCATGTTCTTGCTCACTACTTTCACCGGTTTTACTCCAAGTACATTTCCCAGCTTCTTAGTATTTTCAATGGCTTATTATTTATGACGTCTTTTATATATTAATTAGTGATATACATATCTGTTGCAGGAAGGATGGCGGGAAGATTGTATGCGGGCATATCATCACCAGGATCGCACAATCGTTGAACCTGCATCAGAAGTACGCTGAACTAAAGATCCCGCCGGTGCTCCCAAAGGCGAACGAAAAGCCCACAATGTATGCGATGGGCATCCTTAAAAAAATAAACAATGTTCCAACTCTGATGACAAATCAAAACAGAAACCTGTGGAAGGGACCGGAGTTGACGGAGATCGTGTTGCCGCCGCCTTTACCGGAAGTGGAGATTCAACAAGTGCACGAGGGGGGTCACAGGGAGGAGGAAGAGGAGCAGGAGCCAGAGTACCGCCCTAAACGCTCATATCAGGTCGTCCGCCTCCCTAAGGAGACTACAGAGAAGGTGGATGAGATCAAGACACGCCTTGACGGTCTCGAGAACCAGGTCCGGGGAATGGCAAGGCAGACAGAGCATATGAAGGCCCTCTTGAAATGGCTCTGCGGAGCAATCAGCCCCGTTCATGGCACTCCTGCTTGTCCGAAAACGCCAGAACATGCTGCTCCCCCCACTGATCCTCCTACAAGGGATGCCTCTGAAGAAGAAGAAACCCCCCCCCCCCGGGTTTTGGCGGCACGAAATTCAACGAGGATCGGCCTGAGACCCCGATTCTGGATCAATCCCTGTTTGATGATGCTCCTGTTAATGACTCCACCCGGTCTGATCACTCCACTGGTCACTTGAATGACTCCACTAGTCCTCCGCACCTTCATCAGTCCCACTATGATACTACTCCGGTTAATGCCTCCAACCCGTTTGATCAATCCACTGTTAATCAGTCGCACCAGTACGATGACTACAATGTTCTTACGCCGCTTGGTCAGAGCTCCAACCACTTTGATGAAACTCCGGGTGATGGCTCCTCACAGTTTCATGGTAATCTCCTTGATACATTTTATGTTAACCAAATTTCGTACACTTTTATCTAGCTATTAGACATATGTTTCCGCCATAATTTGTGATACTTTTATTGTTCCAGATATTTCCTTTTGATTCACCGATGGTAAATTTGTATGTTCTAGTCATGCGTGATACAATGTGTTTTTCATGATAGTATTAAAAAACATGTATTACAATATTTTTATAAACTAGGTAACAAAAATTATAAAAACCAACAATAAAATATATCCATGGTTACTCAACTTGTTTTATTCTTACAAGGGATAATGACCGATGCGTGTAGTTAACACTGCCAAAAAGTATATGTAATTTAACGATCTCAAAGACCTTCTATCCAATGTAACTAAATACGAATCTGTGAATGAAGGAACCAAGAAGAAACCGAGAGTCAAGACGATGGCAAAGAGAAGAAGTGAAAGAGTTTTAAGGAATAAACTTGGCAAAACAACTCCCGGACCAGGATTAACGGCTGAAGATGCTATGGTGGTTGAGTAACAGGTAGGGATGTGCAAATGGCCCGACCCGGCCCGACCCGCGAAAACCCGGCCCGACCCGCGACCCGTAAGTGCATGAAAATCGGAACCGTGACCCGGCCCGTGATGGTTCGGTTCGGGTTCGGGCGGGTCGCGGGCGGGTTACGGGTTTCCTTCACTTTTTTTTTTTTAGCTTTTTTTTTTTTTTTTTTTTTTTTTTTTTTTTTTTTTTTTTTTTTTTTTTTTTTTTTTTTTTTTTTTTTTTTTTTTTTTTTTTTTTTTTTTTTTTTTTTTTTTTTTTTTTTTTTTTTTTTTTTTTTTTTTTTTTTTTTTTTTTTTTTTTTTTTTTTTTTTTTTTTTTTTTTTTTTTTTTTTTTTTTTTTTTTTTTTTTTTTTTTTTTTTTTTTTTTTTTTTTTTTTTTTTTTTTTTTTTTTTTTTTTTTTTTTTTTTTTTTTTTTTTTTTTTTTTTTTTTTTTTTTTTTTTTTTTTTTTTTTTTTTTTTTTTTTTTTTTTTTTTTTTTTTTTTTTTTTTTTTTTTTTTTTTTTTTTTTTTTTTTTTTTTTTTTTTTTTTTTTTTTTTTTTTTTTTTTTTTTTTTTTTTTTTTTTTTTTTTTTTTTTTTTTTTTTTTTTTTTTTTTTTTTTTTTTTTTTTTTTTTTTTTTTTTTTTTTTTTTTTTTTTTTTTTTTTTTTTTTTTTTTTTTTTTTTTTTTTTTTTTTTTTTTTTTTTTTTTTTTTTTTTTTTTTTTTTTTTTTTTTTTTTTTTTTTTTTTTTTTTTTTTTTTTTTTTTTTTTTTTTTTTTTTTTTTTTTTTTTTTTTTTTTTTTTTTTTTTTTTTTTTTTTTTTTTTTTTTTTTTTTTTTTTTTTTTTTTTTTTTTTTTTTTTTTTTTTTTTTTTTTTTTTTTTTTTTTTTTTTTTTTTTTTTTTTTTTTTTTTTTTTTTTTTTTTTTTTTTTTTTTTTTTTTTTTTTTTTTTTTTTTTTTTTTTTTTTTTTTTTTTTTTTTTTTTTTTTTTTTTTTTTTTTTTTTTTTTTTTTTTTTTTTTTTTTTTTTTTTTTTTTTTTTTTTTTTTTTTTTTTTTTTTTTTTTTTTTTTTTTTTTTTTTTTTTTTTTTTTTTTTTTTTTTTTTTTTTTTTTTTTTTTTTTTTTTTTTTTTTTTTTTTTTTTTTTTTTTTTTTTTTTTTTTTTTTTTTTTTTTTTTTTTTTTTTTTTTTTTTTTTTTTTTTTTTTTTTTTTTTTTTTTTTTTTTTTTTTTTTTTTTTTTTTTTTTTCGGGCGGGTCGGTCCGGGCCGGTTCCGGGTTGGTTCTGGGTCGGGTCACGGGTTTCGGTCCAAATGCTCATCCCTAGTAACAGGTGATAAAACTAGTTTAAGTATTTGGACTTGTGTTAAGAAGATTGGTGTACTTGACTACTTTCTTAAGTTACGTAATTTTTGTGTTGGTGATTTTGTAAGGTTCATCCGGTTAAATACATTACGTAGACACAAATTCGTTTTTGGTTGAATTGAATAGACGGCTAGTGAGATATAATACACAAACTTGAGATCTTTCATAAGCCTAGTAACATAATTCCATAATAATACAAACAATTGTTAGTTGATTTCATAAAGTATAAACTTTGTCTATTTTTCAAACCCATACACAATATTTCAATCTTTCATAAGCCTAGTAACATAATTCCATAATAATACAAACAATTGTTAGTTGATTTCATAAAGTATAAACTTTGTCTATTTTTCAAACCCATACACAATATTTCAAACTTTCATAAGCCTAGTAACATAATTCCATAAAAATACAAACAATTGTTAGTTGATTTCATAAACTATAAACTTTGTCTCTTTTTCAAACATATACATTTCAAATAAAAAAATTACTATCTATATTGTAATTGCAAGTGTTATACAAATTCCTAAAAAATTTTACATTAACCATAACAAAACTGGTCCGTTTATGTTACATGCTCCGTTTCTGCTTACAAAACGGCACTGGCATATACACAGTTTTACGTACAATGGACAGTTTTGGAAGTTCACCTAATACGTACCGTTTTGTGTAAAACGGTATTAAAAACGGAAGAATGACACCTGTCATTCCTCTGACATTTGGGTCAGATGACGTGTAATTCCCCTCTGCAATTTTACTATCTACACACCGGGCATACGCTACGTTTTATATAAAACATAGCGAAAAACGTGGCGTTCAACGTAAAACGGGACGTTTCGGTAGTGTGCGCTTCAAACAGTTGATGTGTGTAGATAGCCCGTCCCTTACCTTAACATTCACCATCACACCACCACCTACCGCCGCTATCGTCGCCGTTATCACCATCGTCTCGCCTGCCTGCAGACTTGCATCTAATAATGATGATATATACAGTAGAGTTCGTTATAACATACTAACAAGCTCTTCTAGAGTTATTTTCTAACCGGATTTCTAGAAGTTGGAACAATAAATAAAACGATTTTAAAATAGTTGTAAATTATAAGTTTGTTTTTTATCCTTAAAAAATATAGTTATTACTCCTAGCATTTTAGCAAATGCCTATAGGCATTAGTTAAATCAATCCTAACAAATCTGATTGATCAAAATTATTAAACAATTCATGGTGACCTAATTCCAAATTTGATACAAATAACCGAAATGTTTTTGAATGGATTTGTTTACAATAATTTTGTTGATTTGGCGGATCAATTGGCCCTCCATTTTGTTTTGCACTGTTTGTATTGGTAGTGACAACGGCAGTGACGACTAATCTAGATTATTAATGTAACAAAAAAGATGGTAATATGGTTATTTTTGAAAATAAATGATAAATGTTGTAAATTATTTTATTAAAAATATTTTTGGTATATCAATAAGTGCATGAATAAGTAAAGTGATGAGCAAAATGACCCGATTGAATCAACAAGGAGCATTTGCTTTATATAGTAACTATTCTATTATTAGGTGGAACTCATTTAAATACTATAATATTATCATCCTTGATCCTTGTCGATAAACTTGCTTTCATCATATTATTTGCTGCCATCTTAACCAATAGGAAAGGACGGAATATGATAGCTTAAGTATGAGGAGGATGGATGGTCTACATTTGTTATGAGAGAAATGTAATTTAATATGCCGTTTGATGAGTTTATTGGTTGTCTTCATTTTCTTACAACAAGTTTGTCTTTTTTTTTTTTTTTTTCCTTTTTTTTTGTTCTTTTTTTTCTCTAATTTTTTTTCCCCTTTTCTACAAAAACTATTTAAAAAAATAAAAAAATTTATACTTTTTGCCTCCGTAATTAGACAACTAACTAAAAGTCTAAAACTTTTGCCACCAGAGTTTCATCTTAGCTACTTTTTTTCGCATAACTTCGAGTTTTTTAACTTTATCCACCAAAGTTTCATAACTTTTGCCACGAAAATTTGGTTTTCAACTTAATGTTTTTTAACTTTTATCACGAGAGTTTTGTTTTTCTCCCGGGGCAACGCCCGGGTAGAAATGGTTCTTTTTTTTTCTCTAATTTTCCCCCCCTTTTCTACAAAAACTATTTAAAAAAATAAAAAAATTTATACTTTTTGCCTCCGTAATTAGACAACTAACTAAAAGTCTAAAACTTTTGCCGCCAGAGTTTCATCTTAGCTACTTTTTTTCGCATAACTTCGAGTTTTTTAACTTTATCCACCAAAGTTTCTTAACTTTTGGCACGAAAATTTGGTTTTCAACTTAATGTTTTTTAACTTTTATCACGAGAGTTTTGTTTTTCTCCCGGGGCAACGCCCGGGTAGAAATGCTTGTTTTAACATGATTTTTCAGTTTTTATAAAAAATATATGACTTTCTTTAACACTTTTAGCAAATGCCTATAGGCATTAGTTAAATCAATCCTAACAAATCTGATTGATCAAAATTATTAAACAATTCATGGTGACCTAATTCCAAATTTGATACAAATAACCGAAATGTTTTTGAATGGATTTGTTTACAATAATTTTGTTGATTTGGCGGATCAATTGGCCCTCCATTTTGTTTTGCACTGTTTGTATTGGTAGTGACAACGGCAGTGACGACTAATCTAGATTATTAATGTAACAAAAAAGATGGTAATATGGTTATTTTTGAAAATAAATGATAAATGTTGTAAATTATTTTATTAAAAATATTTTTGGTATATCAATAAGTGCATGAATAAGTAAAGTGATGAGCAAAATGACCCGATTGAATCAACAAGGAGCATTTGCTTTATATAGTAACTATTCTATTATTAGGTGGAACTCATTTAAATACTATAATATTATCATCCTTGATCCTTGTCGATAAACTTGCTTTCATCATATTATTTGCTGCCATCTTAACCAATAGGAAAGGACGGAATATGATAGCTTAAGTATGAGGAGGATGGATGGTCTACATTTGTTATGAGAGAAATGTAATTTAATATGCCGTTTGATGAGTTTATTGGTTGTCTTCATTTTCTTACAAACAAAGGTAGTTGATAAAAAATGCCCTGACCAACTATGAAAATTATTTGGTTGCTGTCCATCTTAAATATCAGCGTTCATGTAACTTTTCATTTAATATGTTCTAAAACATGTACTCCTTATGTTATTACAAAAGATATTCTTTTTTAATTAAATGATTAAAAAACATTTTCTTGTTAAAAAAATCTTACTTAACTAAAAAGATTTTGTATTAACGATTATTTACATTTTGTGTTTATCGGCAATTTTAAATTGAAAGAAAAAAATAAAATATTTATGTTTTGGTTTAAAAAAAAATTAAGACTAAGCTCAATTCTTTTGCAAGCCTCTATACATATGGGCCAATAAAATCCATATTATTTTTTTGTTTTCTGTCGAGAGTCGAGACTAAGCCCAATTTAGTTGTAAATACAAGTTTGAATTTCCTAAAAGCCCATGTCAACTATTTGTTTGTTAAAAACATCTTTTTTTAATTTATTGCCTTTTATCATTTATAAATTGCCATTGTAAATATGAATTATTTAACATTACAAAGTACAAACAAGTTGAAATTTTTTTTTCTTTATAACAAAAATGAAACTTATCTAAAAAAAACATTTGTGAGCGCACTTTTCGACTTTTATGGCTATTATATATCAAATATATGTTTCTAAGGTAAATGTACGAAACAAATTTATATTTCCGGTCTTTGAAGTAGACCATTTCTTTCTTTTTAGTGTATGGATTCATAATGGCCACACTGAACATCTGTATTAATATAACCTAAAGAGTTCATGGATATATTACAAGTATCTAATCAGCTTCAAGCCTTCAAATCAAAAATATCGATTTGAATCATATAACTATATGCAGTGGATTCATAAAGACACATCATAGTCATTTTTGATCTAGGACTTATACTAGTGGCCTTATCTTCTTATACAATATACAAAAAATAATACCTATATATTCCATGTCTTCAGAAACGGGTCAGTATCCTTTTCTACAAACCGAAAGCTCGGACACAAATAATGTGAAGAAATGTAAACAAATCAAAATTTGAGATACAATACAAAGAATTGTGAACCTCCTTTTGTAGACAAGATCTCTGCACTACCTTCTGATTACAACCATGTTAGTTGCTTTCAACGCTTTTGCATCCTAAATGTGGTTTGTTGATTTTTCATGACTAACATTACCTTGGGAAAAATTGAGTGTGATCAACAGTTGCAACTGAACCAGAATCATCCCGGTTAAAATAATAATGCAACTTTTGTGTGATTTCGTTGAGTTCCATGGTTTTCTCGTCTATAAAGGGGGGATTTGAGGGGGTTGGTAGAGGTTCGTCATCTTTTGCTAACATTATAAGTACCGTTGACATGGATGGTCTTAAAGATGGATCTTCTTGGCTGCAAAGAAGTCCCACTTGTACCACTTTGATGGCCTCTTTCTGCTGATTGCTATTAGGATAAAGATGCATCATAAGGTTTGGGTCGACGATTTCATGTACCGTATCTTGCTGGAAATGTCTCCATGCCTGTTTCATCCAAAAGTATTACAACACGAATACTCACTTTAAATAACTCAATTTGGTGTGAAACTCAGCAACAGTGTATTTCTAACTTGAATACTAAATCATAATTATAAAAATTAAAAAGTCTTGTGGTACTTACAATAGCAACTAAGCTGTCAGTATATTCCATGGTTTTGCTTTTGTTGTTTTCCATTCCAGTAACGATCTCTAACAGTAACACACCAAAGCTATAGACATCAGCCTTTTCAGTCAACTGACCATGGGCTAGGTATTCGGGCGCCATGTATCCCCTGTTGATGAAAAAAATAAAGAATAAATTTGCCTTCTATTTTGTAGATCTAAATGAGGAATATAAGGTACTTACAGTGTTCCTGCAATAGCAGTGCTAATGTGGCTCTTGTCGTCCTGAAAAGATCTGGCCAACCCAAAATCAGCTATTTTAGCTCGAAGCCTCAAGTCTAATAAGATATTAGCAGCTTTTATATCCCTGTGAATAATCCTGTTTTTGGTATTCTCATGAAGGTAAACCAGGCCTTCTGCTGTACCAATGATAATATCATATCTCTTTCCCCAGTTTAGGGCCTTGCCTTTAATTGCATCTGCAAAATTTAAAGGCAAATATATATACATCGGCTTCAAGATCTCAGAATAAGGAATGTCAATTGTTCACCAGCATTAAACATACCGAAAATGAAGCGATCAAGACTCATGTTGGGTAAATATTCATATACAAGAATGCTTTCAGGTCCTGAACAGCTGCATCCTAACAGTCTGACCAGATTTTTGTGTTCAACACTGCTAATCATGTTAACTTCATTATAGAAATCAGCTGCTCTGAATCTGTTGTTGAAGAAAAGCCTCTTTACAGCTATTTCTCGTCCATCTTTAAGGACCCCCTGAAAGTATGATCGTGTACATTAGCTACCAAAAGTATGAACAGAAAATTTGATCTTGAATTCTATCAAGCGTTGAAAGGGACTGGAAAAATGAATATTTAGTTTAAATGGAAACGACCCAGCTGTACTCATCGTGCACAAAACTGTTACCTTGTAGACAGTCCCAAATCCTCCTTGCCCGAGCTTATTAGACTCATCCCAGTTTTCTGTGGCTTTCTCAAGAGTTGAGTATTTGAAGTTCAAGCTACTGTCTTTAAGTATCTTTGCCAGTTTCTTGGCATCATAAGAACCTAAAAACATTATGCAATCATTACTTTTTTGTTCGTTACACCAACTGGGTAGATACTGTATGTTAGTAAAGTTTAGACAGTTGCATAATGATATATACTTGACATTCTAAAGTAAGAACCAGAATAGAGTAAAACGCCTTCTACCTTTTCTCTTCTTCTGTACATATCTGTGTTTCCAGATATATAAAGTAATCATCAAAGCAACTGTGAGAACCGCCACAGAACTAACAATTGAAACAACAATAGCTATTATCTTTCCTGCAAAAACCATAAATAAGAAAACACCAATTATGATATATAGAAAACTTGTACCTTGCTGAAGTGTGTAATATGAAACTTATTCCTAATAATGAACAATTTGAAAGACGCTCTCTAGTACCTTTACAAGTAGATGTGTGGTTCTATAGCTAATGTGGCTCTATCTATCTAGTGCATTACAACCTCTTAAATTGTGACCATATTCAACAAAACAATCAAATCATCAAAGTAAAAACAATATCCAGCTAAGTGATCAGAATTCATAATCATAGCAATGACGATTATCAAAACTAGAGGTCCATTTATTTACATATGGGTCAAGTTGGGGTATATATTAGCTCTAACATATACAAAAATGACAGGAATCAAATGGGTCGAACCATCGTAAAAGGTTTAGTTTGATGCAAAAACGTCCCAAGAATCAAATGGGTCGAACCGTCGTAAAAGGTTTAGTTTGATGCAAAAACGTCCCAAGTAATCTTAGTCAAATTATTATATCATAACTGAAATAATACAAATTTTCTAAACATATTTAAGATGCTAAATTATTACTCTATTAGATATTCTAAACAGCAAATTAGACAAAACTGTTCCTGGTCAACCCATTCAACCCATTAAAAGAGGCAACTTGACCTGTTACCCAACCCATCTATTTTTCCATCTCTAATCAAGATATAAGCAATAACCCTATACTTTGATTTAATGTAATGAACTAATGATTGTTACCTCTATTGCTAGTGCTTGCAACCGGTATAGGGTTGAGAAAATTGGTATCAGAGTACCGCATGAAACATCCCGTGTTCAGTACACGGCCCTCTGACCAGGGAAAGCATTTTGATATTGTTGCAGATGCATTCTCCAAACACGCCCTACAAGAGCTCGGGCTCAAAGTCTTCCAGCAGTCTGCAAGCACATACACCGACTCGTTCCCACTACCAGACACTAGCATTTGTTCCCTAGCAAAGTATTCATTGTTTCTTGATATATACGTCACAGCATTCGACACTGCCTGCTTAACCGTATCTTGAAACAATCCACTTTTCGTTGTCGTATTGCCACAAATAAAAGTGTCATTAGGCCCTGTATACTCCTTATAAAAGCTATAGTTCTGAACTCTCATAAAGCAACCATCGAGAAAAATACGCCCACCATTGTTGGGAAAGCAGCTAGGAAGAACTGTACGAGCTTCAGCATAACATAAGATACAATCTTCAAAAGTTAGATCACCGTAACATTGGGCGAGACCATAGTTACTATCGGCTCCAGTACCCACAAGTGCTGTTCCGTTAAGTGAGCTTCGCATTATGGTCCCAATTACTCCCATCATTTGGACAAAGTTTGGTATGAATTGTGTTTGATTGTTCTCTCTCTCGTGATCACAACTCATTTTAATAATTCGGGTTCTGGCTTCACCATCTATTCGTGATACTAGTTGTAGAAGTATGATCAGAACGATGAAAATCGATAATGTATGTGCCGATTTCTCCATCTTGGAAGCAAGTTTGTTTAGCTTGAGACTAGATAGGTGTTCAAGATTGGAAACAGAATAATGGCATGTTATTCATTCACATTTTGTGTGCATGAAACAATAACTAATAAAAGAATATTGCAGTGTTATTTAAGAAAGTGTATATATATATATACAAATATATGATAAGGATATATCATCTATATATATATAAATAACAAAAAATAATGCTATAAAAATGAAATGTGTTGCAAGGTGTGAAAGTTGGGAAATCATGAACATTATTTAAATTAGCTCATTTTGTTGGTTTGGTAAGTATAATAAAGTCAACAAAAACACCGACTCGGCGACTCCAGCCGTATATATTTATCAGAGCTTTGACCATTTCTATTTAACACATTCGAAGTAAAAATTTTCTTAGTACCATATATTTATAATTATTTTTATATCTAGAAAACAATTATTCTTGTCAAATTTTTAACTTTAAGTGAGGTATCATAGTCGTGTCCTGATACAACCTCAGAAGTCACATTAGGGTCATATTATTTTCTCATTATAGCATTTTTATCTGGTTATCGATATATGACTACCCAGAACAACTAATAACACTCCTTATTTTACACTAAAAATTTATAAAAACTTAACTTCTAGAAAATATATCAAGTAGACCCATCAAATAAAAGGATAGAAACAATTTGTAGTAAAATAAAAATATAAAATAATAAAATATTAATGTTTTAATCAACGTTTAATTGTTACATGTACAACCGACTGCACAATTATTATAATTAAATGGGTTAGCATGTTTGATGTGTCTTGGTAACTTGATTAGTGATGTAATTAAAATTGTGGGTCATGTCACATTGTCACATGTTCACATGATCAAGTGAAGTATAAACAAGTGGACAACAATTCAAGATACGATATGTATTACACTATATATGTATGTCAACTACCCAACTTATGTTTATAAAAGATTGTGGGCCAGTGTTTGACATATATGTGCCAATCCGCATATATGTGCTGTAAATATTCTGTAAATATTTTCGTTTAACGTATATTATATTCTTATTGTATGATTGAAAGTTCGTTTCAGATTACAACATTTCCACATGATACAAATTAAATACCAAAACTTGATACTATCAATTATATATCGTATCGGGTAATAATAATAAACTTAAAATTTAGACTTAAAAATGTACCTACTTCATACTTTATATATGTCATTAACTTTTCTCTCTTTTTTTTGACAAATTTACCTTTAATTTTGTTACGTATTTCAAATTATCACTTTATCAGGCATGTTTTTAAATACACAACTTAAGTGTTATATAATATTTCATCCTTATTATACCTCGAGTTTTATACTAAATCTACAATAGGATAAATAAAATATCCTCAAGTATTTCTTACATTAAACATCATTAAACATAAAACAACAAGATCACTATTTAGGACTATTAAAACCGTATACGAGTCATACCAGTGAACTACTCAATCGAGATTTTGAATTAAGCCTAAACATTAAGACTAGAAAACATAATATAACCAAAGTTGGCTCTCATACCACTTTTGCTTTACCATGAAATAGAAACGGTTATATATGTTAACAAATAAAAATACCGACACCTAACCTAGAGGATGCGCCCCGCTCAACTCATCGGGTAGACGGGTATAACAGCTAATGTAAAAAGACCGGTCGTTTGATGATAGTCTAGTTGCGGTGATAGGTGGGGTTATGCGTGTTGACATACCAAGATACCCAAGTATGTTTAGCGCCGAGTTTTTCTTTACATTAAGAAAATCTGAACCATTAGAATAAAATTAAAAGTTAAAAATCAAAATGTTACTTTTAATTTTTATTGAAGGGTTCTCAACTTATGAATCCGGGCCCACATATCAGCTAATACAAAGTGGACACTTTTAACACTCAGGGTTATAAAAATTGACATGAAATCAATTATGTCTCAAAATCCCAATTATTTAAAACGAGAAAGATATCCGCGCGTTGCGGCGGTGATGGCGGGGTGGTGATGTAATGGCGGTGGCGGTGATGGGGTGATCTACCTGACGGGCTCCGCCCTTAGCCGTACGGGCTCCGTCTTCGGATTTAAAAATTCGTCGAAAGTATATCGAATGACCTCTCTAATGAAAGAGCATGAAATTTTAAGAATACCCATATAATTTTTATAATTTATCGATGTACGGTTTTTGAGATAAAAGATTTTGAATGAATTAGAGGAATAAAATGATTTATGAAGAGAGAGAAAAAAAATGAGTGGTTGAGATTTGAGGAGAGAGAAATGGTATTATAGTTATTTTAGGTAAATATAGAATAGATAGAAGCAACATTTTGGAGAAGTAAATGTTAGAACTTAAAATTTAGATATGAAATATTTGCTTTATAATATAGTATAGATTTTTTTTTGAAAAGTATAATATAGTATAGATAATTATTTTAACAGTCGACAACAATCAAATCATATACTAACACTAATTAAAGATAAGAATTCTTGGCAAATTTTAACTATATTTATGAGATTTCAATACAAAAAACACATACTAATATACATATATATTTTCTCATAATCATATAATGAAACTCTCATCCAATAAACACAATCAAAAATAAATCAACATCACACATTTAATAATCATAAATCAGAATGTTTGATAAAAAAAATAGATCGGAATTCATACCTGTTGAGTACATTTGAGTCATCAAATCAAGCTTGGATATATACGGATATACACTGATTTATTTATATTTTATACTTCCGGGAATTTGTGATAGTTTGGATTAAGTATATATATATATATAGGTGAGAAGTTGTATATTCATAAATAGATACAGGATCTATATGTATAGGTTTGTATCAAAAAGATAGAGAATAATCTGTATGATGATGATGACGGTGGTGTGATGCCTGTGAGGGAGAATTTGACTTGCGCCTCCAAAGCAGCAGGTGTCATGTTTAGGTGGTACATACATATATATGGTAAACTGGTTGGATGCCGATGTTTATGGGATTTTGTGAATTTGTGTGTGGGACCTTTATCTCGAAGATCTTTAAATGTATTGTTTTTATTATTGGATGGGATTTTGTGGAATTTTGGTTGGAAATGATCGGATGGATTAATGGTCGGTCCGTTTTAATTTATCATTAAAAAAATAATTTCAATGTGTTTTTATTATGAACGAAAATACATAAATCACAAGTATATATTCACAATTTCACGAAAATTCTTTTGTTATTTTATTTATTTTATTTTGATATTTATTTTTTTTTAATTTCAACTATATATATTTGTTAAGGTCAGCTCGGGAAAGCATGACCAGCTCCCTTCCCCGAAGCCAAGAAATAAGTCTAGTATATGCTTCGAAACATGATCCTTTACTCGATGAGCTTGAAAGACATGGCTCAAATTTTTTGGATATCAGGTTTCCCATCAAGTTTCATGATTTTTTTTTTCAATCCGTAGTTAGGAAATTATTATAAGGATGTTGTGTACTCAGAATATTATTTGAGAAATGATAAATATAGCATTGGGCTAACACACTAGGGTACTTTTAATCATAGACCGTAAATATAGAAGATGGTTATGCTTAATATGCAAGTCATTTATGAATGTAACTAGATTATTGTCCGCATAATACGCCGGTTATATTATTAAGTTATTGTTATAACTTATAATAAAATTAATAAATATAAATAAGACATGTTGAGATTTGATGATACTTTTATTTTAAAAAATATTTTGTGTCAAAATTTATTGATAGGATAAGTATGTTAAATTTATCTTTTATAAAATAATGGTATAAAGTTAGATGCAAATACTACCTGCTGAAAATTTTCATATATTAGAGATCATAATTGACATGTTAAAATTTTAAAATATCGCATTTTAACAAACTTAGATAAAAGATGTTGAAAAATGGTGATGTTTTCATTTTTACAATCTTTTTTTATTATTATTTTAGGCATCATATACATATCGGTAATATCATCATAAGATATTAATGATATAAAACTAGATATTTATAACCAATATTTATTATATTATATGATAAAAATTATATATAAAGTCATAATTTGATAACAACATACCATAAAACAAAAGAAATGTTGAAATAAAAAAATAGAAAAAGATAATATAAAATTATGTCATTGTGGTGTTTCGAATGCTAACTGTTAACTACTAACTCGCTGTTAAAAAAAATTGTTTACCATATAATATCATTAAAGTAATTATTTTTATAATTATAAAATGTAGGAAATATTTTCATAATTAATGACCATATTTGAATTTATTAAATTAAAATTAAAATTTAAAAAATATAAAAGGTATATGACATCATATTTGATCTAATGTTTAATTAAAAGTTAAACTTTACTAAAAGTTCAGACTTCTCAAATTATAAATTAAGGTTTCTCTTTTATTACGTATTATTATGGAATTATAGATAATATACTAAACATAGGCCTAGAAGCTATATTTACCATTTCTCATATTATTTTTGATCATGTACTCCATTTTACTTAAATAAAGGTATTGTGTTTTTAGTTTTGAAAGGCCTATAATATCTATACTGCTTATTAAAAAGAATAGATCCCTTGTTGAAAGTTACAGAGGGCATATCAGAAATACCTCCATTAATACAACACACCTAAAATACAATACACCTTCACCCTAAATGAAATAAATACACCATCAGTCCCTCAACTTTTAAAATAACTATATTAACCTTTATATTAATTACATTTACATCAATAGCCTACATTACTCGTCGTCACCACCATCAGTCACCGCCGGCACCGATCACCACCGCATTGCCGTCACCGTCGCTGCATTGCGCAGACACCATGCTAGTTTATGCTATAAACCTACATGAAATTCAATTAAACTTACCTATTAATCAAGAATTCAAAAAGAATAATAATTGTAAGTGCACGTTTTGGTGCACAATTTGTGTCCGATGCATCTCAATTAAAGGGCTGTTACTTTACAGAGATTATCCAGACAACAGGACAAACTCGTGTAAACAGTACCACGAGTTTGGACAAACTCGTGTGAACAGTAACACGAGTTTGGCCAATCACGTGTTACTGTAGCACGTGTTTGGTCCACGCGTTTGGAAGCCCACGAGTTTGAAGCCCAGCCCATTTCTAGCCTATATATAGTGTTCTTAGGTTTCGGTTTTAGGAAATGATTTTAGTTGCAACAGATTTCATTCACGGCAGGCTGAGGTATGCGCAAACCTCAGTCCGTAAGTCCACCATATTATTCGATTATCAAGAGTCGTCTCGTTGATTGTAATCCGTAATCATCGTAGATGTATTGTAAACGGATTTATTCATTGTAATCATTCGACTAATGATAAAGGAATTCTGTTTTTATCTCCTGTTCTTATTGATTTCGTGTTTGTTTCATTCAATTACCTCAATAACGATTATGTTTGGATTCCGCACTTACATAGTCGTAGGAATCTCGAATCGATCGGTCCCCTGCACTTTCAAAAATTACAATGATTCAAATAAATTATTTTGGTAATCTATCAACTACAATAATTAGTTATGAGTTCTAGTCTCAAGATGAATATTTTGTAAATATTGAGAAATTTGTGTGAACTTTGTAGTTGTTTTTTCTGTTAAATTTCAATAATGTTAAAAAAATTATAAATACCAATTACTAGTAGAGCGATCTAAATGAATAAGAATACATATTAAATTATTTTTTTTATTTTAAAATACATATTATTTTGATGACTTTAATAAATTAAGTTATTATTGCAAACCTCATGAAGATAGTATTGTGTTGAGAGATTTACAAAAATCTATCAATTCTTTCTTCATCTCCTTATGAAGATTTGAAGAATTGCCAAACCTACGAAGGATTGCCAAACCATTTGAGAAATTTACACGACAATTGACATGCGGACCACATAATCCAATGTAGTTTGAGCATGACCTCCAGCTAACTCTTTATTTGGTACTGTGATATCTAAATGGATAAGGGTCTTTTAAAATTGTAATAATTTTATAGGTAAAGTTGGAGGTATCTCAACCATTGAATTAAGATCAAAGTTCAAGATTCAAATTTGATTTTTGAAGTTTGACCTTTGCTTTCAATCAAATGGTTAAGATTGTCCAACTTTACCTCTAAAATTATTACAACTTTAGAGAATCTCTATCCTATCGGAGTGGAACATTCTAGAATTACTTTGTTTAATTTTGACTCTTGAATTTCTTAATGCATTTATTTTCTTAGTTATGTGTAACACCCCATACTTTAAAAAGATAAATAAAGTGATTTTTATTAAAGTTTTACCTTTAAAATGATTTCCTAGTATTTAAATTTAAGAAATGGGGTTGTTTTAGTTGGAACTTTAGTGGCTAGCGGGTATAATACCCTTTTTAATTTGACAAAAACGTGGCTAAGCAGGATGTTGCCACCATCCTCTCTATTTTATGATTCATCCTTCCACTCCCACCAACTTCTTCTACTTCTTCTTTTCTTTATCTTTAAACCTTTTGTTCAATGTGAGTTTAATGTCAAATTCAACCAAGAAAAACTCTAAGAGAAAACAATAATAATAATGGCATTCATATTATTCTAGCAAATTGATTGAGAGTTTGAAGAGTGTGTGTGCGTATGAGGCCGAATTTACAAGAAAGAAAGAAGGAAGATTGTGATTTCCATTTGTTTGTTAGTCAATTTCTTCATTGAGGTAAGAAGTTAACCTAGATTAATTGTTATTGAAATTAGGGTTCTTAGAAGATCCCAATTTTGAGGATTTTAGTGAAATATATCATTTTGATTAAATTCAAGCTAGAGTTCTTGAGATTAATGAAACTTGAGGGTTGTTATATAAAATGAGTTATTTTGATTAAAGTCAAGATATGTTCTTGGAGTTTGATAAAATTGGGAATTTTGGTGAAATGGGTATTTTACCCTAGAACATTATGTTGTTGGTTCTTTAGAGACATGCAAGGATGTTATTGTTTTCCCAACTCTAATATAGTTGATTTTGTTATTGAGTTGCATTGTTAATTTTGATAAGAAATGTTATTGTAACTTTTAATGTTAAGATATGGAAAATGAGATTTTAGTAAAATGATGGGTGGTTTAATAGTGATGATTTTGAAAAGATGAAATTATGTAAAATGATATTTTGAAATGAACCAACTAAATAATATAATGGGAATTGAAATGGGTAAAAAGAATGCTAGGGAAATTAGTGACTATGGATAGATAGTCTTGTATGTGATGGGTTACTAGATGACCTTATATGCATATTGTGATTATTGCTAGGTTGAAAGCGATAATATGAGTTCATGTGATCATCTTGGATTTGGTAGTTCGTCATGGAGGTGAGTACTTTTATATATAACTATTCACATGTTGGGTCAATTACATGATGATGGTAGAATCTATATGACGTAGTTAGATGATGGGATAAAGACCATACGGGATGTGGCATATTATGAAAGACCATACGGGGTATGGCAATGTTATTTGGATGTGAATGAAATGTTTAGTTGGTTGTTTGAATGTATAGAAGTATATAAATTGTGTAATTGTGTAGAGTTGCAAGAATTGAGACCCATGGTATCATGATGGGTATATGGATATGTTGATATAAGACCATATGGGATATGGCTATGTGATTTGATTGCTGGTTAGTATGTTTTATTTGGTTGATTGATTACATGGTTTCAAATATTGTGTGTTGATGTGAAGGTATTTTTGGATGAGATGTTTGTGTGGTAATATAGGTTCTATATCCTATGTTTATGTATTGTTTCCTATATGTGCATATTTGTCTATAAACGTACTCACTAAGCGTAAAGCTTATCCTTTTAGTTGTTTACCTTTTTATAGGTCTTGAAAGTGGTGTAAGTCCCTATTGTCGTATAGATCGTTAATAAGAAGTGATTCGTTATGTCAAGAGTGCGGAATCCTCTTGAGATAACTAGATTGCTATTGACTTTTGTCAATTAATGAGCAATTAATCGACCTAAGGTTATACACGAAGTATAAGTTCGTGTAGGAGTATTCATGAGCAACAATTCGACGTAATTTCACCAATTCGTTACTTAATTCGTAACTAGGTTCGGTATTTATACTTGTATAGTTATAGTTTGTGTGGGCTTGGGCTACCAAGCGGATTCCCCCAAACCACCTAGCCTTCGTGCTGACGTCATCACGAAGCCAATACAACGTGCTGATGACGTCAGCACGAGGTGCGTTTCCTTGAACCCTTATTTTGACTTGTACACAATGTCCAGCTATCGTTTAAGTGTTCTACAACACTTATAACCTTGGCTCTACATCCTTGTACCTGCAAAACAATAAATATAACACACAAACATAACAATTATCATAAACACATCTCACATTGAAGTTCAAACGTAATCATTAAACACAAACATATGTCCTAACGACTTATTATTCAACGATTACATATAAATTCCTAAGAACAAAAACGTTAACCAAATCTACGTTGCTACTGTCACACAAATCTGCATCTACAGACTCCCCCTTGACATTAGCGACTAGATTTCTTTAACTTGAACTTCAAGCTTGATCATCAAAAAGTAGTCTACGACTATTTGCATGAATTCTCTGAGCTAAACAAACTCCTAGAATCTTGCGATAGCGTACAACTTCAGTCTTCCAAAATCTAACAGCTGAACAAGGTGTCTCAATCAATCTTCTTTGATCATCTCTTGACAAATTGACAACTTGCATAGGATCATACATGCGAAGCAACATCTTGTTCTTTGAATCATCAACAAACATTTGTGCTTCACCTGACTTGATATCTATCTGCCAATAAGTCATTGTCGTCAGCATATCTTGATCCCATTTGATGGCAGGAACCCTTTTAACACATTTGATTGGTCTTTGAACAAGATCAATAGTGCCATTTGGCTTTTTAATCTTCTTCATAGGTCTAGGTTTAATCAACCTATCTTCAGGTTTCAAACCTCTTTCACCAAAATGCCATCTTCTTTCTCTCTGAAATCTTTCCCAGAAATAATTAGCATTTCCATCATTCTGAAGATTAACAAACCATCTCTTTCCCAAATCCATCAAATCTGATTCATTCAAACTTTGGAAATGTCTTAAACTTACTGACATGTACTGACAACCCTCTTTTCTCTTGATAACAAATAAGCTAATTCTTTGATCATAGAACCAACTTTGTATCACTGAGAAATAAGTAGGTGCATCTATGTCTGAGATAAACTCCCAAAACACTGATGGCTTGAAACAGTTACCCATCGGTAAGCCAGTACGACTTCTATATGCTGGAACCCAACGATCAATACAAAAGTTAGGATCTTGCTCCGCCGGAGGTAGATTATATTCTCTTATATCAAACTCTCGCGTAGCATCAATTTCCCAGCCAAGATCAACAATATAATCATGTTCTTCATGAACTATCTTTGCAAATACTTTGAATTTTAACTTTGCAGCATTCTTTGGTTCATCTGGACTGTCTCTGACTGGATTAAGTCTGAAATGTTCCTCTTCACCTCTTGGTTCTGTTGGAATGTCACCAAACACTCTATCAAAATCATAAGGTTTCTTCAGCAATTCTGTCCATGCTGGATTAGGAACGAGTTCACCTTCTTCCAAAACTTCTTGAGTAATACTGTCTAGATCATCATCAGTATCATCAATATCGTCCAAAGCACCTATCTTTTGAAGCTTATCTGCAATTTATATTTCAAACATACAAAGATAAAGAACATAAAATATATAATCAATCACAAATATAAAACAAGTATAAATACACAAAACAAGATAAAATAATATTATATCATAAATATAATGTAACTACTTAATACATTAATATTTATCTTATAATTATTATCCATTTCAAATACAAAAATCATTAACCCAGGTTGATAATTTGAATCTTCAGAACTAGAATCAAAATTAGACGGCAAACGACTCAAAATCTTTTGTCGTCTCTTTTCTTTCTTCCGACGATCTGAATCTGACCATTGATCACTATCAAGGTCAATTTTAGCATGATCAACCTCTGTGTTAAGATTTCCCCATATATGTGAAGCTGCATCAACCCTATGATGAGGATCATTCCCAAACTTTTCATCCAGTTCCCATTCTAGTCTTTCCTCTTCTAATCTCACACTTAATGGATTGTGATAATCAGGACTTTTACTTGAATAACTAGATTTAGAATTACCTGAATTGGAATCTTCCTCATCTGACGAATTATCTGGATCATCAGAATCTGCATCAGGAGCAACCATCACAGCTTTTCCTTTCTGAGTCCCAGAAGTACTAGCACCAGCTGTACCAGCAATCTCTGACTCTCTTTGTCTTGGAAACTCCCCCTGAATATCTGCAGTCTCTGAAGCCATTAACTCTGCAACATCAGCATCTTCATCTTGACCTCGATTCTCTGGCTCACTAACATCTCTGGGTTGGTCTTGAGTTGGATCTTGATCTTCATGATCATCATCTCTTCTTTTTCTTGTCAACTCATCATCCTTACAACCAAGTCCATCTTTATCTCCCCCTTGAGACAATAATCGATCAAGTTTATCACCAAGAGAATGAACAAGTGCAATCATTTTCTCCATCTCTTTCTGATGTTCTTCAGCCTGAATATTCAATCTCTTCTCCATGGCTGACAAACGAACCTCTAACAACTTCTTCTCAGAAATCACACGATTCAGCTGAACTTGTAAAGGAAGCACTGAACCTGAAGTAGAAGCAATGTTAGAAGTAGAAGCAGGCGGTGGCATCATAGTCTCAAATGAAGGCATACGAGCATTAGTAGTTCCTTGAGGAGACATCTGTGGCCTTTGAAGTGGTGCCAACAGACGATCCATCACTGTAGCAACCGGAACTAACGCCTGAACTGGAGTAGAACGAGGCCTAGGAGCAGGAACTGTCGGCTCTTGCTCTTGACGAACTGTAGACTCTAGAGCTCTAGTAGTCGTAACAGTCGGAGCATCAGTGACAACTCTATCTTGAGAACCACTTCCCTTAATCACAAACTTGGTTCTCGGCCTTTTCTCTCCAACAGAAGTACCAACAGAAGTAGTAGACACCAAAACATGTACATCAGTAACAGAAGCTCTCAAAGCAGCAATTGAGGGTGCATCAACTGGAATGGGTGTATGAGACATCTCCATAGCTGTAACACCCGACGTTTAAAAATATGGGTTTTCAAAAACTTTCACCTAACGGTGTCAAATTGCGGAAGAAAAGACTTTAAAAGTCAAAACCGATAAAAACTGTTCGGTTCTACGTTTAGTTGGTGTTACATGCAATACCATCAAATATTTAAAATGAAAACCCAACGGTTGCCCAACACAAAACAACCGTTCAACAATACTACATAAATTCGACATCAAGTACGAAATGTAAATAAATGTCTAAATAGACAATCGTCTATGGGTAGCTAAGTCCTCCTGCATGCATCTACCCAACTCTCACTCTTATTCCTGCATCAACTAGTCCTTCAAGCTAAACCTGAGGGAAACAACCACATTTAAGAAACAAGTGTTAGCTAACGAATTAGCTAAGTAAGATATCACTATGTTATTAAAGCATTTGTCCAATTAAAACAATCTTCATTATTAGACAAGTTTATTCGGCACAACACACATCACACGTTCACACATAACTGCATATCAACTTCATATCAATTAGGGTGAATCCCCTAAATGTGCCTATCCTTCATTTTATTCACACATTACCACACATATCTTCGTTAACTGCATATAAGTGTAACATAAGTCACACTCGACTAGATGCTTAACAAAAAGGCTAGTCATACTTCGTCGTTAAGGAATGGCAAGCCAATCCAAGAGTAATCCGTATGGAGGTTGGTCAAACCCCTCGTATTACTCGCCCTGCATTATAAAGACCATGTTGCAAGGAGCCACCCAAGCAACAACTGCGTCAACGCACTCGTCCGGCTAAGACTAGTACGGGTTAAGCTTAACACTTTCCCTGCATTATATTTACGAGCTCGGTTTCACACATATGGTTTAGGTAACACACATTCCTAAACCGTCACACACATATAGTCTAGATAACACACATTCCTAGACATTCACACACTTTATCTTCATTACGTTTGGATCCTTAAACATGCAAGTGACATGGCAACCTAATAAGTCTAGTGAGCTAGGTGTACAAGCCATGTAAGCATGCATATATCACACATCAACTTCATTTCTACATTTCATGCATAAAGAGATACTTCGTAATACTACATAAACTGCATAACAATACACTACATTAAGCAATACTTCATTTCACTACATTAGGGACTGCATTTCAGGTCTCATGGTCAACTACATAACCCATAATACCTCCCATGTAACCCCATATGCCCACATGCAATATAAAGATACCAAATGGAAGTATTTATGATTTGAAACCAGCTTTTCGTTGAATCCCCCAGCGTGTCAAAGTAGTGTATCTTACCTCGGTGTAGTTCACAACAATCAACAACTAGTCACTGTGTAAAGCAACTATGCTCGTCTACCTATAATTAGTAAACGATTATTAGACAAGCTACATACTCACGTCATTTAAGGCCAATAGCTAGACCCACACACAATAATGACTCACTTTAGTTTCAGGTCTAATCTACATGTCAAACGACGTTACGGTTCAAAAGTTAACATTTTCTGAAAACTGGTGAGTTGCGCCGCAACATAGAGTTGTGCCGCAACTCACACCTATCGTTGCGCCCAATTGCGCCGCAACTTATCTTTCTGGAAACCAGTTGCGCCGCAACTGGCCCCGATTCTGCACTTTTACAAAAATCGTTTTTCAAACCATCACGACCCTATTCGACTCCAGGTCTAAATTACAGATCCAATACATCATAATCCTTCATATTTAGACCATTACAAAGCATTTCAATCATTAATTACACCATATATGGCTTTAATCCATCAAAACCACTATTAATCTTCATTAAACGATTCCCCCATAATCCAATAATTAATCCTAATGACTTATAATATCAAAAGGACCAGAAAAACAATGATTCAATACCTGCTATACCTGTAGATGATAAAAGGGATGCAATATTCCTGATAAATCACACCCGAATCACACACAAAGGGACTTTTCGGCTTGCAATTTGATGGAGGAATGCTATGGGAAGGCTTAGGGCTTGTTTAGAGAGTGTTATGGCTGCAAAATATGATCTAATGACAACCTCTAATTCCTTAATCCCGTTTTTGACTTTGCCTCCATGTCAAAACTAGCCCCTAAGCTTCCTAATGCTTCATTATTAGTCACAAACTACTCTATTGACCATATACAACATTAATCCTTCATTAAATGTCACTACATAGACATTAATCTTCATATTTCACGCATTTATACTACATTAACATTTAGGCTTTCAACCTTCACACATAACACACATTAACTACATATATGCCTAAAATCTACAATAGACTTAATGACACACACAATATTGACTTAACGACATTAGTCAACTGTTAAATAAAAAGTTCGGGATGTTACAATTACCTCCCCCTTAAGAGGATTCCGTCCCCGGAATCTCATCATTAAGGAACAACTCGGGATATTTCTCCTTCATCACTGCTTCAGTTTCCCAAGTCAAGCTTTCTCCATGATTATGCTTCCACTTTATCAAGACAAGATCTATCACCTTCCTGCGTAACTTCTTTTGCTTTCTTCCAAGTATCGCTACCGGTTTATCTACTATTCTCTTCATTGGGTCAATACTCACGTCTTCAATGGGAATCACACTTGACTCATCGGCTAAGCATTTCCTCAAGTAGGATACATGAAAGGTGTTGTGAATTCCATCCAATTCCGGTGGTAATTCCAACTGATATGCCACATCTTTAATGCGCTTCAGAACTTTAAAAGGTCCAATAAATCTTGGACTCAACTTGCCCTTCTTTCCAAACCGGATAACTCCTTTCCATGGCGACACTTTCAGCATCACTAAGTCACCAACATTAAACTCAATCGGTCTCCTTTTCTTATCTGCATATGTTTTCTGTCTTTCTCTTGCCACACGTAAAGCTTCTTTAGCTACATTAACTCTCTCCGCTGAGATCTCTATAATTTCAGGACCCGTGATTTGCTTTTCACCGGGCTCCATCCAACAACTTCATTATCCTACATCTCCTACCATAGAGCATTTCAAATGGTGGCATTCCAATACTTGCATGGTGACTATTGTTGTAAGCAAACTCAATGAACCTCAAATGATCATCCCATGCTCCACCATATCCTCCAATGTTTGAATAGTTCTCTCACTTTGCCCATCGGTTTGAGGATGATAGGCGATACTCAAATTTATTCTACTACCCAACTCCCGTTGAAGACCCTTCCAAAAATTGGACACAAATCTAGAGTCTCGATCCGAAACGATAGATAGAGGAACTCCATGTTTCGAAACTACTTCATCAATGTACATCTTTGCCATCTTCGTTAAAGGCACATCTTGTCGGGTAGCTAGAAAATGGGCACTCTTCGTCAATCTATCTACAATCACCCATATCATATCATTCCCTTTTGGCGTCTTTGGTAGCTTCGTTACAAAGTCCATAGTGATATGATCCCATTTCCACTCGGGAATGTCTAATTGATGCAACAAACCATACGGCTTTTGATGGTCCGTTTTCACACGTGCACACGTCAAACACTTTGCTACAAAATGAGCTACTTCTCCTTTAATATCCGGCCACCAATAATCGGCTTCAAATCTGCATACATTTTGGTGACACCGGGATGAACCGAATATCTACTTCTATGGGCTTCCTCAAGGATCAATTCTCGGTTACCACCAAGCAATGGCACCCAAATTCGACCCTTGTATGTTCTGAACCCACGGCTATTAGTCTCCATCACAAGACGTTTCTTCTTTCCAATGCTTTCTTTGTCAATATTATCCTTCATTAATGCCCTCGTTTGTGCTTCTTTAATTCGATCAAGTAGCCCCGACTTGGCTTGAACTTGCATGCTCATCAACTTACAAGAAGAACTTTGCACCTTCCTACTTAGTGCATCCGCCACTACATTGGCTTTACCCGGATGGTATTTGATTTCACAATCGTAATCCTTTAGTAATTCCATCCACCTCCTTTGTCTCACGTTCATCTCCTTTTGATTAAAGACATACTGCAAACTTTTATGATCGGTAAACAAGGTGCATTTTGTACCATAAAGGTAATGTCCACAATTTCAATGCAAATACAACTGCTGCCAATTCAAGATCATGGGTAGGGTAATTCTTCTCATGTGGCTTCAACTGGCGTGAAGCATAGGCGATCACCTTGTCCCTCTGCATCAGTACACAACCCAAACCCGTAATAGATGCATCACTATACACAACCAAATCATCGGTACCTTCAGGCAAGGCAAGTATAGGAGCTTCACACAACTTCTTTTTCAATGTTTGAAAGGCATTCTCCTGCTTATCGGTCCACTCAAACTTCACTCCTTTCTTCGTTAGTTCAGTCATAGGCTTGGCTATTCAGGAGAAATCCTGAATGAATCTTCTATAATAACCAGCTAAACCAAGAAAACTTTTAATCTCAGTAGGAGTCTTTGGCTGCTCCCACTTTGAAACAGCTTCAATCTTTGAGGGATCTACTTTAATACCTTCTGATGAAATGACATGACCAAGAAACTGCACTTCTCGAAGCCAAAACTCGCATTTAGAAAACTTGGCATACAACTTCTTCTCTCAACACCTCCAAAACTGCTTTCAAGTGCTCACGGTGCTCATCTTCTGACTTAGAATAGATCAAAATATCGTCAATAAACATAATAACAAAATGATCTAGAAAGAGACGGCATACCCGATTCATTAAGTCCATAAATGCGGCTGGAGCATTAGTCAACCCAAATGGCATGACCAAGAACTCATAATGCCCATATCTAGTCCGGAAAGCTGTCTTTGCTACATCCTCCTTCTTAACCTTCAATTGATGATAACCGGACCGCAAATCTATCTTTGAAAAATATGAAGCACCATGAAGTTGATCAAAGAGATCATCAATTCGTGGGAGGGGATATTTATTCTTAACCGTTCGCTTATTCAACTCACGGTAGTCTATGCACATGCGCATAGATCCATCCTTCTTTTTAACAAAGAGAACCGGAGCTCCTCAAGGCGAGGAACTAGGTTGAATGAACCCTTTGTCAAGTAATTCCTGAAGTTGGGACATTAACTCTTTCATTTCCGTAGGAGCTAATCGGTAAGGTGCTTTAGCAACAGGTGTAGCATCGGGAATAATATCTATCTGAAAAGTAACTTCACGATCGGGAGGAATACCGGGAAGATCATCGGGAAACACATCGGGAAAATCGGATACTACATCAACACTAGCAATAGAAGGCTTCTCCTTTCTTACGTCAATAACATAGGCCAAGAAATGACTCTTATTCTTCCTTATACATTTAATAGCCTTCATCATACTAATGATCTTTATCCCCCCTCTCTTCTTATCTCCATAAACCGTTACCACTTTACCATCGGGTGTAGAAAACCGAATAATCTTTTGTGAACACAAAATACTAGCTTCATTTCTAGACAACCAATCCATACCAATCACTACATCAAAACCGGCTAAGGTAGTAGGCAATAACTGGACCGGAAACAAATGACCTTCAATCTCAATGTCACAATCATCATATCCCACACGTATATCACTAACCGTACCATTAGCAATCTCTACCTCTATCGAGCAATCTAAAGGGTAGTGACTCTTCCTAGCTTAGGAGCAAATAAAGTAGACACAAACGACCTATTTGCACCCGAATCAAATAAAACAGAGGCAGGTTTTGAATTAACAAGGAAAGTGCCACTTACCACCTCGTCGTTGTTCTTAGCATCATCAACAGTCATCTGCAAGGCTCTCACTTTTGTTGCTGAAGTGGCTGCTTTCTTCCCGTCATTCTTCATTTGTGGACAATCGGCAATGAGATGACCCGTTTCTTGACACTTGTAGCAACGAGTCTTGTCCCTACATTCTGTTGCAAGATGTCCCGACTTCCCACACTTATGACACCTTCTTGTCTTGTCGGAACATTGACCTTCATGAACATTCTTGCAAAAAGCACACCAAGACCCATTCTTCTTTTTATCTTTGTCACCACTTGAGCTAGAATTTCCACGGAACTTCTTATTATTATTGTTGTTATTAGATGACCAATTTGCCCTTCTTTTGAACCCTGCTTTCTTGTCATCAACTTTCTCCACAACTTTCTCGCTTTTGAAGTCATCATCCAACCTCTTTGACTCCTTAATAGCCGCCGACAAAGTCACATGCTGCCTACATAATCCACGATAACTAGCGGGGAGACCATCACAATAAGCCTCAATTTGGTCCTCCTGCCTTCGAACCAAGTGCCTAACAAACTTCAACTTCTCCATAAATGAATGTGCATATTCAGAAATTGCACCGGGTTTCGCAACCAATGATCTAAACTCCTTTTCAATCAATCTTAACTCACGAGTCCCCACATACTCCTCTAGAAACTTCTCCTTAAATGTCCCCCAAGGCATAACTGCAAGTACCTTAGGAGCCATAGAAACTGTAGTAGCCCTCCACCAATTACGGGCATTCTTCTTCAACATCCTACTTGCACACAAAACCTTCATATCATCGGGACAATAGCATGAAGCAAAGACTACTTCAATGTCATCAATCCACTCCATAGCACTCACTGCATTTTGGGTACCATCAAACTCCTTGGCACCACATTTCTGAAAGCTTTCATATTTGAAGTTATTAACACGAGGTGCATTAACAACTCCAAGTCCTCCACCATTAACTCCATTAACACCCACGGCTGCTATGGATGGTGCACCACTTTGGGAGGGATTAGAGTAATTCCCTTCCGAACGTTCCCCTCTACTTCTCTCTGCATCTCTTTCGGCTCTCATTTGAGCCAACTCTTCTTCGTTCCTCATCAAAAGAGCTCGGATAGCTCTCAACTCTTCATGTAATTCTGCTTGGTTGGGAACCTGTTCAATCACCGGGTTTGCCCTATCTACTTCAGAGGCGGTTAGTGGATCACCAAGACAGTGATTTTGTACACGGGGTGGCCTTTGCTCCACTTCATTTCTAGCCCCGTTTCCATTAGGAGGAACACCACCACCATTTCCTCCTCCTCTCTGGTTACTAGCTCTAGTGTTTGCCATTAACTCTACAAGGCAACGACGACGGTTAGCAAGAGTTAAAGTGAGACTACATTTATCAAGGCCATACATCATTTAGCTACATTATCACACACAATATTCAAGCCTTAAATTTACACTCTCACTCACTCCCCAACCCGTCCTATAGTACTTCATCTCAAAGCTAGGCACACCTGCATAAGCCTAACTTATCCTACATCAGTTTAAGTCCAAAATCCTACGGTCAAAGTCGAATCTTGGTTCACTTAAACCATTTCTCTGATACCAACTTGTAACACCCGACGTTTAAAAATATGGGTTTTCAAAAACTTTCACCTAACGGTGTCAAATTGCGGAAGAAAAGACTTTAAAAGTCAAAACCGATAAAAAATGTTCGGTTTCTACGTTTAGTTGGTGTTACATGCAATACCATCAAATAGTTTAAAATGAAAACCCAACAGTTTCCCAACACAAAACAACCGTTCAACAATACTACATAAATTCGACATCAAGTACGAAATGTAAATAAATGTCTAAAGAGACAATCGTCTATGTGTAGCTAAGTCCTCCTGTATGCATCTACCCAACTCTCACTCTTATTCCTGCATCATCTAGTCCTTCAAGCTAAACCTGAGGGAACAACCACATTTAAGAAACAAGTGTTAGCTAACGAATTAGCTAAGTAAGATATCACTATGTTATTAAAGCATTTGTCCAATTAAAACAATCTTCATTATTAGACAAGTTTATTCGGCACAACACACATCACACGTTCACACATAACTGCATATTAACTTCATATCAATTAGGGTGAATCCCCTAAATGTGCCTATCCTTCATTTTATTCACACATTACCACACATATCTTCGTTAACTGCATATAAGTGTAACATAAGTCACACCCGACTAGATGCTTCATCAAAAGGCTAGTCATACTTCGTCGTTAAGGAATGGCAAGCCAATCCAAGAGTAATCCGTATGTGGAGGTTGGTCAAACCCCTCGTATTATTCGCCCTGCATTATAAAGACCATGTTGCAAGGAGCCACCCAAGCAACAACTGCGTCAATGCACTCGTCCGGCTAAGACTAGTACGGGTTAAGCTTAACACTTTCCCTGCATTATATTTACGAGCTCGGTTTCACACATATGGTTTAGGTAACACACATTCCTAAACCGTCACACACATATAGTCTAGGTAACACACATTCCTAGACAGTCACACACTTTATCTTCATTACGTTTGGATCCTTAAACGTGCAAGTGACATGGCAACCTAATAAGTCCAGTGAGCTAAGTGTACAAGCCATGTAAGCATGCATATATCACACATCAACTTCATTTCTACATTTCATGCATAAAGAGATACTTCGTAATACTACATAAACTGCATAACAATACACTACATTAAGCAATATTTCATTTCACTACATTAGGGACTGCATTTCAGGTCTCATGGTCAACTACATAACCCATAATACCTCCCATGTAACCCCATATGCCCACATGCAATATAAAGATACCAAATGGAAGTATTTATGATTTGAAACTAGCTTTTCGTTGAATCCCCAGCGTGTCAAAGTAGTGTATCTTACCTCGGCGTAGTTCACAACAATCAACAACTAGTCACTGTGTAAAGCAACTATGCTCGTCTACCTATAATTAGTAAACGATTATTAGACAAGCTACATACTCACGTCATTTAAGGCCAATAGCTAGACCCACACACAATAATGACTCACGTTAGTTTCATGTCTAATCTACATGTCAAACGACGTTATGGTTCAAAAGTTAACATTTTCTGAAAACTGGTGAGTTGCGCCGCAACATAGAGTTGTGCCGCAACTCACACCTATCGTTGCGCCCAATTGCGCCGCAACTTATCTTTCTGGAAACCAGTTGCGCCGCAACTGGCCCCGATTCTGCACTTTTACAAAAATCGTTTTTCAAACCATCACGACCCTATTCGACTCCAGGTCTAAATTACAGATCCAATACATCATAATCCTTCATATTTAGACCATTACAAAGCATTTCAATCATTAATTACATCATATATGGCTTTAATCCATCAAAACCACTATTAATCTTCATTAAACGATTCCCCCATAATCCAATAATTAATCCTAATGACTTATAATATCAAAAGGACCAGAAAACAATGATTCAATACCTGCTATACCTGTAGATGATAAAAGGGATGCAATATTCTTGACAAATCACACCCGAATCACACACAAAGGGACTTTTCGGCTTGCAATTTGATGGATGAATGCTATGGGAAGGCTTAGGGCTTGTTTAGAGAGTGTTATGGCTGCAAAATATGATCTAATGACAACCCCTAATTCCTTAATCCCGTTTTTGATTTTGCCTCCATGTCAAAACTAGCCCCTAAGCTTCCTAATGCTTCATTATTAGTCACAAACTACTCTATTGACCATATACAACATTAATCCTTCATTAAATGTCACTACATAGACATTAATCTTCATATTTCACACATTTATACTACATTAACATTTAGGCTTTCAACCTTCACACATAACACACATTAACTACATATATGCCTAAAATCTACAATAGACTTAACGACACACACAATATTGACTTAACGTCATTAGTCAACTGTTAAATAAAAAGTTCGGGATGTTACAATAGCAGCATGATACTAAGCAAACTCCCTATCAATTTCTGACTGAGGTCGCTGAAGAGCTTGCAACTTCTCCACAGCATCAATCCCTTTTCCTTGTCTTCTTCTTCTCTTTGGTGGTCTGTCTGCATCATCATCTGAACCCGAATCATCATAATCATCAACATTCGGTTCAGAAGGACCAACAACATCTACTAGAGCAGAGGTAGAAGTAGAAACTCCAGTAGTTGGCAGCACAAGATTTGCCGGATCATCAATATCCTCCACAAGAGCATCCATCTCCGGATCATTCTCCGGAACATCAGTAAATAAAGGAACATCATTAAGTCCCTCAAACTGATCAGCTTGCTCTTCCTGAAGCTCATCTTGATCTTGAGCATCATCATCAGCAGCAGCAACATGTTCTTCATCTTCCCAACCTTGTCTTGGAGCAACATAATCAGGATTAATCAAGTGTCCAAACAATGGTGGATTATTGACATGAGCAGGAATGCCATCACCATTAGCATGTTTCATCATATCATTGAACACGCGATGAGTAAGACGACCCAAATTAAAAGTCTCTCCATCAAAAGGTAAATCAGCTGCTTTATGCCGAATGATTATCATCACAAATCTTGGAAAAAGAAAGAATTTCTTTTCATTCCCATAACCTCTCAACTGTTTAACAAAATTGTCATAAATGTACTGAGAAAAGCTGTAAGGCTTGTTCAATACTAGAGCAACTAACTGAGAAGCCATCTGCATATTCATCTGATCATAACCGGCACTTCGATGACTAATGGACCTCAGCAAATAGTAGGCAAGCAATCTCCATTTGCCTCTAATACTAGTCTTGGGATAAGGATGCTTAATAGCATTGACGTACCCCATACGTCTAAGAGCACCATCTACAAAGTTTTCTTCAAACTCAGTAGGACCTTGCTCAATCTCGACACTCCCTAAGTCCAAAATCGTCCTCAACTCTCCTGCAGAAAACTCGATATTACGTCCCTGAACAGTAGTGCGAATGATAGTGTGATCACCCACTGGCACTAATCTAGCGGAGTTCCAGAACTGAGTAATATAGCTTATTATCAAAGGAGGGTTCTCGGTAAGAGCAAAACGAATACGCGAGCGCGCAAGATAATGTAGGACACCGTGAAACTCTTTTGTGCATCCTTGCTGAGCAATGCTGATGTCAATAGCAGCATTATGCTCCTCAATAAAGACACGAGCACTTGCACCTTGTCCTGCCATACCTGCACAAAACAAAAAGAAAAACGAAAAGAAAAATTAAAATTTTTCTGATCTGCTTCGTGGTGACGTCAGCACGAGGGTAAAACCTCTTCGTGATGACGTCAGCACGAGCTAACCATCGAAAACCCAGAAAAACAATCAAAACATCTTCATATCAATATCAAAACGGATCAAAAGCCCATTTTAACATTAAACTTGAACTTGTTTTAATCTTAATCGTGCCCAGAAATCAAATTCGAAGACGACTTCGTGCTGACGTAAGCACGAAGTGCTTCGTGTGAACAGTGTTCGTGGACTAATTTCATCGATTAATCTTGATTCAGTACTTGTTTAATTGATCTTTAGTTAGATTTAAGTTGAAAAGTCATATCTTAATCCAATTTTAAATTCAATTTTAGTCCAAATCATCAAAAATCATAAATTTAAAAGTCCAATTCGTCCAAGTTACTATTCACACGAAGAACAAGTCGAAATATGGGCAGCATAACGGTTGAAAATCAATGAATTTTGAAGTCAAATCATAAATTAACTATCCTAGATTGAGATTATACCAACAAATCTCAAAGAATAACACAAAAAGATGATGAAAAGATCGAAAATAGGGGGTGGATGAACAGTGCACACGAAGAAGGACGAGTTCGTGTGGTTAATCTTAGGGTTTAATTTCGTAAATGGTAATTAATTAAAAGTAAAACCCGTATTTATATTCAAAACTCGTGGGCCGGGCCGAAGACAACTTCGTGGGCTCTTGCTGACGTCAGCGCGAGACATGCTGACGTCAGCACGGACGAATTTGAAATTGAACACACGATCTGCACACCTAAATTTGTAAATTTTTCTAGAAAATTCAACAAAGAAAACGTTACAAAATTCCAGAAAACATAAACCTGTAGATACTCATTACCTGAAACTTGTATCTGCTCGTAAATGTAATCTTACCAAAAATCATCCGTACAGACATGTCACCAAAATAATGTAGAAATACAATCTTACATTACAATCTTGACATAAAATCGATCATTTCTCCATTGATGTTTAACCTAAAAATATGCAAACTTACATAGAAACAAATTCAATGTATAATGCATGACAAATTCATCAATTTTATCACATAATGCATTCCACACTTTTACACTTGAATTGATCGTGATTTAACCGATCCCAACCTGTTTCAACAGTGGAAATGAAATTTGATATCTGTATCCTGCACACTTAACAATATTCATAAATGCATCAAAATCAACAAATATTAATAAGCATGCAAAAACAATCAAAATCTTAACCTAGAGACTAACGAAAAATCTAAGTCAAGTCAACATCTTTGTCAAGCATACTTATCAGCCAAAATCAATTGAAATCTCAAAAATATACTGAAACTTATTCAAAAATATATTTTGACTTTTCAATAAAATAATAAAAAAATATTTTCTAAACTTAAACAAATTAATGTCCATATTAGAAAATCCATCTTTAAATTACATATACCATAAGCAACAAGACTCATATAATCCAATGAAGGACCATATACTCATCAATAGAATCATTAGATGCTTATCAAATCTCTCGTGCAATAAGAACTAGTTTGACACTACAAACTGACACACAATGTAAAAATACTAACTAAAAGAAAATTATAAAACTAAAATAAAAATAAAACTTTAAATCTAAACTACATTATTTATGTACAAGAAATTCTAAGTTTCTGCTGATTAGATCAGATTAGCAATTACATAAGCCTGCGGGTGAGGAATTGATCCCCTTATTATTAGTTATGAACAGTGACCCAACAACGATTACCGGTATGTTTGTCCTCTTAAACACTCGGTACGTCCAGCTTCCTTTAGGTGTGACACTTTCGTATTACTTGAGCCAAGGACAGTCACCATGTAACCTAGTAAGTTACTCATGCCACATTATTATTTGCGAACTTATGTGACCCACACTCAGATATACTCCCGTAATCGACACAAGCACTAAGATAACAAATATTCAATATATATCCAAAAACTTCCTTAACAAACCATGAGACACTTTTTAAGATTTATACAATTAGGTGAATTTAGTATCTTGCGATTTAATTTTTATTTGCTTTTGCATTTCTTTATATTGGGAACCCGTGATTTTCGATGAGACCCGTGTAGCGAACTTTCTGACAACCTATCCCAAGTTGGAAGCTTTAGGTAGGCTAGGTATACAAAGACACCCCAAGGACATACTTGTCCGAATCTCAAATGTAACAACCCTCAATTTCCGACTAGGACAATTTACTTCTATTTATCTAGATATCAATTCCTAGAGGTTTCTTAAGAGATTTTGCCTTCCAGACATTAAGGCATAGTGATACTTGCCATCTAGTTCAGTAGAATTTCCAAAGATAGCTAGTTGCCTTAGAAATGCCATGAACAATAACTATAATCATCCAACACAATCTCAAGCTATAAATTAGTTCTAATTGAACTTGACAAAAGGTCAACAAACCAAAAACTTTATTTCGCGAAGTTAAGTTATATAAATAATAATGTGAGTCTCACAAGTTGAGATAACAATCAAAATTCTTATAAATGTCCGACAATTTAATCATTTAGCTAATTAAAATATATTTGGGCATGAAAATAGAATCTCTATCTCAAAGTACATTATGAATTTATATGTACATAAGAATGTTTGAAATGATAATAAAGTATATGTATATATGTCTAATATAAATACAAGATTTTGAATAATGGCTTATGGGTCAAATTAAAAACACTATATATATATATATATATATGTACACGACACATACACATATTGGACATAACTCGTTAACTTATATATATATATATATATATATATATATATATATATATATATAATATATATATATATATATATTATATGGATATCAAATCTGAAATTGAAATATATATATATATATACAAATACATAATACACTTATATAAACAATTTATAAATACCCTTATACACCTAAATACTTATACACTTTTATACAAAAAAAGAAAAGAAGACCCCTTCAATTTCCCCTTGAGGCCGGCCCCTATACACACACACACTCACATTCTCATTTCAAATTACCCTCTTTTACACTCCCCATACCACAAATCACTTATACCCTTTCTCTTCCCAACACACACACACTTTCTCCTACACCAAAAACACTTTTCTCTCCATCTTTTTCTCTCTATTTTCGGCAGCCCCCAAGCAAGAAAAAGGAAGAAAAATTCATCTAAACTTACATTAATAATAAGGGTTTTAAGTTAGATTAATAAAGGGTTAATCCAAGCAAGGTTCAAGAGTTGTTTAAGGCTTAGATTAGGGTTGTTTGAGGGTTTGGAGGCCACGAAAAATCTGCCATAAATCCATCATCAAAACCAAGTTCAAGAGGGTATAATCTTCATCCTTTTTACTAGATTTAATCTTGTTCTTGTTTATATTCAAAGGTTTTATCAAAAGTTTATGTTTTCTTCTTGTTTTCTTTGTAATATACACTTGATGAGGGCAAAGTTGATAGGATCTTTCTCCTCATGCATATGCATGTCGAGATCTATGAGAAAGATCCAAGGATTCAACAAGTTTAAGACCCAAAAGTGTTGTTATAGATTAGTAGCTTTTAAAGTGATTTTCCTTTTGATAGATCTATATGTTTTTGTATATTTTGAAGAATATATTTCTGAGATTTTTCATTAAAAAGGTGTTTTTATGTTGTAGATGATAGATCTATAAAGATTGGTATTGAAAAGTGTTGATTTGAATGCATGCATGTTAGATCTAAGAAAGTTGAATCTTGTTGTTGGATTATGAGATGGATATGGACTTGTATTAAGTGAAAAATATGTTAAAAGAGGTATAATAATCTGGAAATTTGATGTTGAGAGGTATAAAAATAAAGTATTAATCTTGTAAATGATGAACTCAAGTGTTAATAAAGCAAGAATGGTCATTGGTGAGTTGTTTGGACCCAAATACTTTCTGACAGAATTATTCTTCTGTCTTTGGACGGATAAACTGAACATGTGAGGGCCGTTTCAAGCAAACTTTCAAAATAAAAGTTGTAGATAAAAGAGTTAAGTTTAACCTCCAACTGGAATCACTCAAAAATACTAAACCAAACCAAAGATATGATTTTTCTACCAAAAGTGGTCAAAACTGTATTTTTGTCTTAATGTTGAGTCAACTTTGACGATTTTTAATTTCTTAACTAATAGGTTTCAGAAGTTTAAACTTGGTGTGAACTGAGTTCAAAGTGTCCCTAATGTAAAATAAAATTGGGAGATTTTTCTTAAATGTTCATCATCGAAATCGTTTATAAAATATTGCGGGTCGCATAGCAGCAAGCATTCTGACCAACTTTGGTTTTGTAATTTTTAGAGGTAGTAAACAATGTCTAAAAATTTAGCAAAAATTCACATAAATATAGGACACATATATGTCTCTGTATAAAAATCACCAACGTCCAAATAATTCAACTTAATCAAAAATGACTACTCAACATTTTATGAAAATAAGTGTTAAAACAGAAAATTCCAAGTAAAAGTTCTCCACAACAAAATAAGCTAAAAGTCACTAGATTGCAACTTTAATCAACTCCAACAATCTCGTAACAAAAAGTATCATAAACCTACTGAGAATATGTCAAATAAAAGTTATAAAACTTAACTTGGTTATTAAATGGCAAAGACAAGCCTACAAATCACTAATGCGGTTCATATAAGCACTAACCGAAAGCTTTAATTTGCACATATCACACCACCACCACTATCACGACTTAAGACACCAAAGTATAATGAACATTCTGTAAATAATGAAATAAGGATGAAATCCATTTTGACGCATTTGAATTGCTCGAAAAATGAGGCTTAAATCACTATTTCGGTAAACGATTTATAAGCTTAGAATCCTCAAAATGAGCGAGACACAAGGGAGGTTGAATTGATATGATTTTTCCCATGATAAAAGTTGCCTACAAGGCCTGGGATTTTTAGCCAAAAAGTTGTGTGGTGATTTCTAAGAATTTCTATTAATTATTAAATTTAAATGATAATTAAAAAGGTAAATAAATAAATAAATTATATAAATCATGAAATTGGTTAAATAATCACAACCAATGATGAAAGTGACTAAAACCTACTGGAATAAAATCATTTTAAGTCAAAGAACAAATGTCATATAAATTAGAAATAATTAAGTAAGTGAAAATCACTAATTAATAACTATTTTTAAATTAATAGAAAAATTACATAAATAAATATATATATCACAATATTCTAAGTTAAAAAGCATAATAATCAGAATATAACCCAAATATAATTAGCCACGAATTATAAAGGCAAGTGAGGTACTTAAAAGTATTTTTAAAGAATTATTTGGTTAATAAATCAAGAAAATGAATAAATAATTAATTAAATAATATTAATTAAATAAATAGTTATAAATCAGAAAGTATTCATAAATATTAATATTATGAAGTTACTAATGTCAAATATTATAATCAAGCAAAGCACACAATGGGAACCATGATAATCAAAGGCAAGTTACCGAAATTCTAACAACTTATAACTACATGTATAATGAAAGTGACCCTTTTACACCAACACTCTCTACAACCAAAAAGATACGAATATTAACAATATACTTGGACCCCAAAATTTATGAACTTAAAATTCGTGTTATAGTGCGGAAGTAAGGTAATCAACAATGGTGGAAATTGTGTGTGTTAGTGTGTGTTCTTGAGAGAGAAAGGTGTGTGTGGGAGAAGTAAGTATTATCATATATGTAAAAATTGCTTATCAGGCTTACCAGACTTATCAAAATATGAAGGCTTGAGGGGTATTTATACTCTAAGTATATTACAAAAGCTCCCCCTCAACCTTACATTATATACATAAAATACAATGTTTGGAAATACAACTAAGCACTATTTTATATTTCTAACAGAAATTCCTTGAGTTGTGAGGACAAGTCATTGACACGCTTACTCAACTCACAAATCTCATGATTGGAGGAAGAAGTTGATGCTACTGAAGGGGCCTTTTTCTTCTCCTAGA
>CM067167.1:162602813-162646946 GCA_034093135.1 Erigeron breviscapus | reverse complement strand
ATAGGCAAACAATTTCACCAGTGAAATTGTGACGTACAAATATGGTTGCATGCATTTAATGAACCGACAAGATCATTAAATGCATTGGTTAAAGTACAAGGATAAAGTCACATCAATATGACTTTATTCTTTTAACCAACCACCTTTACACACGTAGTACTTTAGTAAAGAACAAGTGGAATGTTCTTTGGAAAGTGTGTAAAGGCAAAAAGTCAATTCCTCGATATCAGTGTTCAGACTTGTAAGGTCTAGAACACTGATAAACCTCCAGTCGTAGATCTGGTAAGACTTCCAGTGGACTCCGCCATTTGTCAGTCTTCTTTATTCTGACTTCAGTCTTTGACTTCAGTGAGAATGTCTTCAGTATAATAGATCTGGACTGGGGTGAAGTCCAGTGAGCTAATCTGGAGGATTCCAGATTTTCCTATACAAGTATTTTGCTCACTGGTCTTCCATTATTTCTGAACAAATCTTTAGTAGGACTCCAGACTTCTCGTCTGGAGTTGGTCCAGTAAAACTGACCTTAATAGGCACTATTTATATGGCACTAAGTGTACCTTGTACACCGATCATAAGAGCTTACAATATGTATTTACCCAGAAGAAAGGAGATGGATGGAACTGTTGAAGGATTATGATTGTGAAATTAAGTATCATCCCGGTAAAGCTAATGTGGTGGCTGATGCATTAAGTAGGAATGTGCAGAATTTTTCATGTAGATTGATGAGTATGGTCGTACAAGCAAAGTCGGGATTGCTTGACCGCATCAAAGAGGCTCAAGTTAAAGCGTTATTGAAGGATAACATTGACAAAGAAAGTATTGGAAAGAAGAAAAGATTAGTGATGGAGAAGAACAGCCGTGGATTTCGGACTTATAAGGGTCGAATTTGGGTGCCATTACTTGATGGTAACCGAGAGTTGATCCTTGAAGAAGCTCATAGGTCGAGGTATTCAGTTCATCCCGGTGCTACAAAGATGTATGCAGATTTAAAGCCCATCTATTGGTGGCCGAATATTAAAGGAGAAGTAGCACATTTTGTGGAAAGATGTTTGACTTGTGCACGGGTTAAAGCTGATCACAAAAAGCCATATGGAATGTTGCATCAATTGGAGATTCCCGAATGGAAATGGAATCATATAACTATGGATTTTGTAACCAAGTTGCCTAGAACTCCAAAAGGAAATGATATGGTATGGGTTATTGTGGATAGATTGACGAAGAGTGCTCATTTCTTATCAACACGACAAGATGTACCCTTGACCAAGATGGCAAAGATGTACATAGATGAAGTTGTCTCAAAGCATGGTGTTCCTTTATCTATTGTGTCAGATCGAGACACGAGATTTGTATCTAGCTTTTGGAAAGGTCTCCAACAAGCATTAGGTACTAGAGTGAACTTGAGCACCGCCTATCATCCTTAAACTGACGGGCAAAGTGAAAGAACAATTCAAATATTGGAGGATATGCTAAGGGCTTGTGTATTGGAGTATGGTGGAGCATGGGACGATCATTTGAAGTTGATTGAGTTTGCTTATAATAATAGCTATCATGCAAGTATTGGAATGCCACCATTTGAAATGTTGTATGGTAGAAAGTGTAGGACTCCAAGTTGTTGGATGGAGCCCGGTGAAAAGCAAATTACGGGTCCTGAAATTATAGAGCTCACAGCTGAAAAAGTTAACATTGCGAAAGAAGCGCCTCATGTAGCTAGAGAACGACAGAAAACGTATGCCGACAAGAAAAGAAGACCGGTTGAATTTGAAGTCGGTGACATGGTGATGCTGAAAGTTTCCCCATGGAAAGGAGTCATTCGCTTTGGAAAGAAAGGAAAGTTAAGTCCAAGATTTATTGGACCATTTAAAGTGCTGAAGCGTATCAAAGATGTGGCGTATCAGTTGGAATTGCCTCCGGAATTGAATGGAATTCACAACACATTTCATGTATCCTATTTGAGGAAATGTTTAGCGGAGGAGTCTAGTGTGATTCCTATTGAAGATGTGAGTATTGATCCAAGTAAAAGAATGATCGAGGAACCGATAGCAATACTTGGAAGGAAGCAAAAGAAGCTACGCAGGAAAATCATTGACCTTGTATTGATCAAGTGGAAGCACAACCATGGTGAAAGTCTTACTTGGGAAACCGAATCCGTGATGAAAGAGAAGTATCCAGAGTTGTTCATTTCGGATGAGATTCTGGGGACGGAATCCTCTTAAGGGGGAGGTAATTGTTGTTAGAAATATAAATGTAGTAGTTGATTTGTGTACCTTATGTTAATTTGTATTTATATTGTAAACTTGTTACAATGGAAGGGGGCATAGTGTAAATAGCTCATATGTATATAAACCCCCTCCATTATGTTAATTGTAACCTTTCACCACATAATACAAACCAAACTTTCCCTGACATCTCTCTACTCTCTCTCTACTTTCTCTCACTAGAAACCTCCATTAACACACACTAAAACACACACTAAAGCTCTAATTCTATACTCTACAATTGGTATCAGAGCACAATCAGAGTTGCTGAACGATCCACAAGCTTATTACAAGCTTAATTTGTGCTTAATTTCAGAATTTGAGTAATTTTTTCTGAAAGGTTCATTTGCAGAGCTCACTGTTTCAGTGATTCCTGCAAATTAAGTGTGTTTCTGTTCTAATTTTGTTCACCGATCGATTTAATATCAGTATATCTTCCTTCGATATCAATTTTAGAAGCTAATTTCATCATTTGAGTTGTTTTTGATCGAGCTCTACAAATCGCATGTTCGTGAGGGTTTGATTTCCAGTTGAAATTAGCATCTAATTTGTTTGAGGATTTGTGCGCATTGATTTTCTAAACATTTTGATATAAAATTCGAGTTCTAATTCGCAAAAATGAAGAAGATATCGAAGATTTTCAGTCTTCTCTGCAAATAAGGGGTTGGCTGAACATAGAAGATAACCTATCCGACTATTTTGTCGTGTTGTGGTTACTCGTATTTGCAGAGGTTGTTGGCTAAGTGGTATTCTTACTTGTACTATTTGCAGAGCTTTTTGCTCGGCAAATAGTTATTTCAAGAAATTTGGTTAAGTGTGAAGTTCACTTGTTCTATTTGCAGAGCTCATTGCTCGGCAAATAAGTGGTTCAAGGATTTGTGGTTAAGTGTTGAGATTACTTGTGCTATTTGCAGAGCTTTTTGCTCGGCAAATAGTTGTTTTTGAGAATTCTTGATTTGTGACTGGTGCTACTTGCATTGTTTGCAGAGGTTTAAGCTCGGCAAACAAGTGTTTTTGGTTGGTGTGACTAAGTACAAGTTCTATTTGTACTGTTTGCAGAGATATTTGCTCGGCAAATAGTTGAATTTGATTCTTCGACCAAGTGACTTTCTTAGTTGTGCTGTTTGCAGAGGTTTTTGCTCGGCATTCAGTTGTTTTTGTGTGTTGATCTAAGTACTTGGGTTGCGACTTGGTCACTTACACCATTTGCAGAGAATTAAGCTCGGCACTTAGTTGTTTTTTAAGATTCTCAAATCAAAATTTTTCAAGATAACTTCTCAAAACCATTTTTCATCAATATTCTTCAAGTGGGTTGAAAAATCAAAATTTTTGAAATTTTGAAATTTCTTACTTGTTCTATTTGCAGAGGATTAAGCTCTGCATTTAGTTGAAATTGAAAATTACCAAATTTTTCTAAGTCTGTTAATTGCTTGAAATGGCTTCAAGGGAAGCTTTAGCACTTGGTTCTGAAGGAAGACCACCTGTCTTGTTTAGGGGATCTTATCCTCAATGGAAGAAAAGATTTCTGAACTGGATAGACAGGCAAAAGAATGGAAAACTGTTAAGGAAATCATACAAAGATGGTCCTGAGATTCCAAAGAACCTTGTTAGTGGAGAAGTTTTACCTGAAGAGAGTTGGAATACAGATCAGAAAAACAGAGTTTAGGCTGATCAAAGTGCAATTGCCTACCTATACCAAGCACTTCCTGATGACATTTACTGCAATGTTGATTCCTATGAGACAGGAAAAGACATTTGGGATGAAGTGGAGAAGCAGATGGAAGGATCAGATGTATCAAACACCATTAGGTTGTCGACTGTTCTGAACATGTATGAAACATTCAAACAACAAAAAGGTGAACCATTGAATGAGGTGTACATCAGATTCTACAATGTCATCAATGAGCTGAGAAAGAATGATGTGAAGAGAACCAATATGGAACTGAACATCAAATTCATCAAAAATCTGGAAGAGGAATGGCAAGTGTATGGAACCCAACTCAACCAACAATCAGATTTTGGAAATCTCACCATTCATACCTTATTTGAGAAGCTGCAACTAAATGTTGAGGATGTTAAGAGAATTCAGAAGCAAAAAGCAGAGAGTTCTCATTCCGATCCATTAGCCTTGGTAGCTGAGAAGAAGACTTCAAGAGTACCAAAACAAAGATTTGTTGAGTCTGAAACTGATTCTGATTTGAGTGATATGAGTGATTCTGATCTTGATGAAAGACAAAAAGAGATGTACAAGGAACTCGCTTATTTCACGAAGGCTTTAAAGAAGAAATTCTTCAAGAAAAAACCAACCAACAATCAACTTAGGACTTCATCAGTCTCTTCGTATGCAAAAAATGCAAATGCTCCTAAGTTTGATCAGAAGAAAGATCTTGTTGGTGGTGAGAAGAAGTTTGACAATCAGAAGAAGTTTGAGAAGAAGGTTATGGATAAAAGGAATGAAGACAAGAAATGCTACAACTGTGGAATTCCTGGACATTTTGCTATCAACTGCACCAGACCTCGACAAAAGAACTCCGAGTATTATAAGTACAAACTGTTGCTCGCAAGACAAGAAGAAAGTGGAATTGCTCTTCTCGCTGAAGATGACAAGTGGTTGCATCTATCTGATGAGGAGACAGATGAACTTGCAGCAAACGTGTGTTTCATGACAAAGATCAAGAGATCAATGGAGTTGGAGGAAGCTGATGAAAGTTCTTCAGAGGTCGAGGATGAGGTAATCAACTTTACTCAGTCTGATTTAGATTACTATATGAATAAGTGTGCTCAATCGATGAAGTATGGGAAAGGGTTGAGTAAACAGATTTCTCAATTAACAAAGCTTTTGGAAGACAAAGAGATCGAATTTCAAAATTCTAAAGATAAATTTAAATCACTTCAAAAGGATTTTGACAATTTGAAAACTGAAAAAGTTGCAGTTATGTTTACTCCGACCTCCAAACTGCATCTTGAGAAACAAGAACTTGAGACCAAAGTTCTTGAACTGAGCAAGACTGTCAGACAACTTCAAGTTGAAAAGACCAATGAGATGTTTCGAGCAAATGCTTTGGCTGAAGACATTGAGTCTTTAAATGTCAAATTCAAAGAATCTATCCCTGATGTGACAGAATTTGAAAACAAAATTTCTGACCTAAACTATGAATGCTGTATAAAAGATTCTCTTAAACAAAAACTTGATAAAGAAAATGATGAGCTGAGAGCTGAAATCAAGTCTTATCAAGAAAAATTGTATAAGATCAATCGTTCATATCAACAAGTCTTTTTAAATAGGCCAAGAAGTTCTGAAACAATATTCACATCAGGGCTGGGTTATAACAATCCAAAATGTTTGCTCAAAGCACAGGAAGAGATCCCATCCTTATACAAGGAATCTTATTTGAGGTGTGGGATGACAGACCAATTTGTGAGACCGACAGATAGTGATTATGAGGCTGATGATTTTCTAGAAAAGGGTGCAAAATTCTACTTTAACTATGAGTTAATGGACGACTCATATGATTTTTTCAGTCACCCTACACATAAAATTGAAAAAGAAAAAGACGAAAAAGAAACTCATGAGGCTATAATCCCTGAAATTCTTGAGTGTTTTAAAGAAAAACCTTTAGAAGAAAATTATCCAATTCCAAAAGCTGAAAACTTGAGACCTTATGTCCCACAAAAAGTTTTGGAAAAGGTGATAGAGGATTTACAAAAGTCTCTTGATGAAAAGCAATCGTTGTTAGAAAATTTGCAGACTCAAAATCACTATGTCATTGACCAACCCAAGGTAGATTCCAAAGTTTCTGATCAATCTGCATGTGCTGTGCTTTCTATGTGTGAACTGGTAAATGCTTCCGTGCAAACTGAAAGAGAATCACAGATTTTTGACACATGCAAAGTTGATTTTGACAAAAAGTTTTCTGATTCGATTGAGAAAATCAATAAGAAGATTTTATCTATGAAAGAGAAAACTAATGAGTTTGCAAACAGGCATCAAATTCATGTTCAAAATGTGAATGTAGACTTCAAGAAAGCTGTTCATGTGTCTGTTCAAACTGATAGTGATCTAAATGACGTTGATGATGTTCTTGATCATTACTTCCCGACTGTTTTCAAGACTGAGACTTTTACCAAATTGCATGAGCGAACTCAACCAGACTTGAATGAAATTGATGCTTTAAAACAGAAGTTTAAAAACGAAAAAGACAAAAGGGTGAAAGTGCTAAAGGAACTTAATGACCTAAAAGTTGTATTTCAACTTCAGAAAGTAGCACTTCAATCTTTTAAAGAGAAAGAAAAAGTATCAATTCCACTCAAGAAAAGTCCATGTCCAATAAAGATAGGTGGATTGAGTGTGAAGTTGGAAAATGATGACATGTCAACATATTTGGAAGGAAATCATGATTTTAGTCCTGAATTTGAAAAACATTTTGTTCAAAAGAAGGAAAAACTTGATTTTTATCTAAAGAAGAAACCAAAGTCACACTCTTCACAACCTTCCCCATTCGATGAGTTCCGCAGACCAAAGACCAACCCATTACCCAAGACTGACTCAAAACCAAAGACCAACCCATTACCCAAGACAGACTCAAAACCAAAGACCAAACCAATACCAAAGACTGTTTCAAAACCCAAGACCAACCAATCACCTAAGACGGGTTCAAGTCCGAAACCACAAAAAGGTCCCAATGTTCCAATGAAATCAAAGACTTCTAGGCAAACACAGATGTACAAGGTCAAATCTGAATCTCAGTCACAAAAAGAAGTCAAAACAAGCAGTGGTCCGAAGATTGTTAAGAATGAAACTTTCTCATTAGGTAACAAACAACCTCAGCAGGTTAGGTATTCTAGTTTTCCTAGGTATTCTCAGAAGAATCCTAAGTGCACTTTACAGAGGGTTAGAGATACTGTTTCTGGAATGACTAAATACAAAGATCAGTATGGTAATTGGTTTTTCACATCTGATGCATTTTGTTGTTGCGTTGTAGAACATAATTTAAACGGATATGGAATTGTGATCAATCACGGGAAATGTTCAAGATTTTACCTCTGATGCACCCAAGAAACAACCACCTCAAACCGCGAATATGGAATTGTGGGTATTAACAACGTTCATATATAATAGACACACCGATTGAGTTGAGCAAGTGAAAGCAATGGAGGCTTACATATGTTTTTGATTTATTGATCAGTAAGATTCCATATGGATTTGTGGGTGATCGGGTCTCTTTGGCCTTCCATGTGCTCAACTAAAACTGTCATTAGTGACAAATGTGGTATAGTATTCAATCTACCTTTTTGCTATCTTCAGATTGTTCTTTTCATATGAAAGTGCATCAGATTTGCTTTTCTATATAGAAAGTGCATCATATTTGTTGATCAATAATGCTAGAATTTTACCTTTTTATTGTTTTTCTTGGGTATACTATAAACAATGCGTATCTATACAACTTGGCATGATATTAGTTATCGATTAACGATCGATTACATAGCGAGTCATCGTTTCAATAAGACTTACCGTCTAAATTCTTTATTTTTGAGACATGGTTAGTCAACTATTTTGCTAAACCATTTTCTGAGACCTTGGGTTCCAATGTAATCATAATGGTAGGTATATATGGTTGTATTTGCAAGCTTTTTTTAATCATAATTAAATGGTTTACTTGGATCATTTCTATCCAAAAAGTGAGCTTACTTAAAAAAAAATATGCTATAAGCAAATTGGTACATTATTGTTTACTTTTAAATTGTATTGTTTTAAAGTTAGTGATTGTGAATGTGAATTTGATACTCCTGTACTTAAAATGTGGTGTTTTAATTTGTAGTTACAACTATATACGACATCAGTGCGTATTCCGTATGAAGTCAGTTTTACCCAACCAGACGGGTTACATGCGGGCGACTGCTGTTGCTGATAACCTTTTCGTGTTAACACAATATTCCATATCGTGATCCGACTTTAACATTGTGGAAAAGGGCACCTTCTGTAGTACTATATAAGCCAACAGAATGTTATATGAGTTTTCAAACATTGTACAAAGTAACAGTTGAATTGATGATTTTCAGGATTTCACTCTTGAAAAACATATTTGATACTTAATTATAGTTGGCCATCCTTTTGAAACATGATGTTTGCTTACCCTGTTCATAAAAAGTTCCAACCATTAATATGCCCTCAAATGTTAGAAGTTCTAAAATTATGCATCAGCTTTCTTTTATATATATTGACTTTTAAGTTGTAGCTATGATGATACTGTTAACAAACATGACATGTATTTTAGGCAAGGTTGGAGAACTCGTGACTCGGACTCGACTCGGCGAGGGGGGAGTCAGGAATTTTTGGAGAATCGGACTCAACTCGGGGAGAACTCGGATTGGAAATTTATATACAAACATAAGTATTTTTGAAATTATGTAATAGAACTTTAAAAATATATTCCAAACTTCAAATGTAACATAATTGTTTAAAAACAATAACATAATAATTCAACCTTGAAAATTAAACGTTAGATTAGTTAATAGATTCACGCTTCATCATCATTTTGTTCGTATCAAGGTTGGAGAACTCGTGACTCGGACTTGACTCGGCGAGGTGGGGAGTCGGTAGTTTATTTTGGGTACTCGGCCGACTCGGGGGAGTTTTACAACCTTGATTTTAGGTCGATATATATACAATTGGTCAACAGATCGTGGACATCTTGTCCGAATTCATTCAATCCTATTAGACATTCCTTTCGGGATACATTTTTGCAAAACAACATTTTTCAAAATTTTGAATGTTAATTATTTCTTCGTATCGAAAATACTTAAAATAAATTAACTCAACAGACTCGCGTTTTACTCGGGATCTAAATCCAGTAGTTGTTATAGTTATAGTTATTATATTATTATTAATAGTTTGTATTAATCTAAATTTGGAAGGTGATGTAATCAAAATAATCTAATGGTCTTAATTTAAAGTAGCTTTTCATTTAAGGGTGGAAGATTTTTTAAAAATTAATTTAGGAAGCTGTTTTATGATTATTGTTAGATTGTTAGATATTAGATAAACTTGACAACATTAAAATAAGGTTTGGCCTCGTTTAGTTGCCGACCCAGAAAGAAGATATAAATATAGTAATACATATAAATTCAATAAATAGTTAAATATAGAGAGGGATCCCAAACAAATCAATTGGGAAACGTCTGAAACCCTAAACCAAGCAAACTCAATTAATCAATCAATAATAATAAAAATTATTAAAATTTGACTAGAGAAGAGAAGAAAAGAAAATGGCGGCGGGGGGATCGAGTAGTGAATTGGTGTTGAAAGGGTGGTGTGAGGGATGTAGATCGACGGTGGAATTGTACGGAAGCAACTGTAAACACATGACCCTTTGTGTTAATTGTGGCAAAGCCATGGCCCTCCGCCACGACAAGTGCCGTGATTGTGGCCAAACCATCACCCGTCTTATCCGGGTCTCTTTTTTTTTCTTTCCTTCTCTTTTTTTTCCCTCTAATATCTTGTGTTAATCTTATATATACATACAATTTGAGAATTGATTGCGGTGTTTCAGTCAGTCATACATAATAACCACTGCTGATCCGTTGTCTTTTAGTATATATATATATATATATATATATATTTATATTTATATAAAGATATATGTATATTGTCTTAAAAAAATTTGATCTGTTTGTTACGAATTAGGACCATCTCCAATAGTTTGGTTAAGGATATCCTTAGTCATCCTTGTCATTGAACTAAATCTTACCAAAATCCTTAGCCAAGGATGTCATATATATATATATATATGAAATTTGAGAATTGAATGTGGCGATTCAGTCAGTCATACATAATATACAGCTGCTGCTGCTGCTGATTAAGAATCACATCACACTCGTATAATTACTACTACTACTACTACTAATGTTATCAAACCCAGGCTTCACTTTCTTCCATTTTCAATTTATTTTATCTATCCATCCGTCCCCAATTTTTGTTTATTATTATTATTATGAGACTTTAGCTTGCTTTGATTCATTTGTTTATGTAACCGCTCATTGATAATAATAATAGGAATATAATGTCCGCGCTAGCTCCCCCACCGATAAGAATTACTTCATTGGACGATTTGTTACTGGCTTACCAACTTTTTCTAAAAAGAACAACAACAAATGGTCTCTCCAGAAAGAAGGCTTACACGGACGTCAAATCACTGATACCCTTAGGGTACTACTACTACTACTACTACTCTTTTTCAATTCTGCTTTTCTCCCTCACTCGTTTGTCAAATAAATATATTAGAGATTATATGCTCTCCGCAGGAGAAATTCAAGAACAAACCTTGGCTTTTGGAAGATGAAACCGGACAGTTCCAGTACCAGGGTGTTCTTGAGGGTGCACAGACCGCGACATACTACCTTTTAATGCTACAGGGCAAGGAGTTTGTTGCCATCCCTGCTGGTTCATGGTACCTTCTCTTTTCTTAGTATTTCCCCCATAAAACGCTCGCCCTTGTTTATCCCGTCATTCTTTAGGTACAACTTCAACAAAGTTGCACAGTATAAGCAACTTACTCTTGAGGAAGCTGAAGAAAAGATTAAAAATAGAAGGAAAACTGCTGATGGTTATGAGAGATGGATGATGAAAGCCGCAAACAACGGGGCTGCTGCTTTTGGTGAAGTTGAAAGATTTGATGACAAGGAAAGTGGCAGCGGTGGGGCAGGACCCAGAGGACGTAAAAAGAATAATACTGAAGATGATGAAGCAAATGTGTCAGACCGTGGGGAAGAAGATGAAGACGAAGAGTCCGCTAGGAAAACCAGACTTGGTCTTAACAAGAGAGGAGGCGATGACGATGAGGAAGGTCCTAGAGGTGGTGATCTTGACTTTGATGATGACGATATTGAGAAGGGTGATATGATCTTTTCTTTCCTGATTACTATTTCTTCACTTGAATGTTCTAAGGTTATATCTACACTTCACGATCACTGTAAATACTTATTATTTTTTTTGATTTAGGTGATGACTGGGAGCACGAGGAAATTTTCACAGATGATGATGAAGGTGTGGCTAACGACCCTGAGGAACGTGAAGATCTTGCCCCTGAAATCCCCGCTCCTCCTGAAATTAAGCAGGTTAGCATTTACATTGTGTCTCAGTGTCTGGTTTAACTATGGATTGGATTTGACCAATAATAAAAGTTTAGATGTGGTCTCCGTTTAAGTTGCTTGGTTAGATAGTTGGATTTAGGTATCAAATTATTACATGTATGAATTGAAATTTTCTCCTATTCATCTTTTATCTGAAGCAAAAGATGCTGGAAGATTACTCTTATTTCTTCTTGAGTTCATTCTCTAAATAAAACAAAAAATTTATGACATTAAATTTCATTCTCTAAATTGAACTAGAAAACCTAAAGAATTTCTAGTAGAAATATTCATGTAAAATTGAAAAAGAAAAAAAAGAGGACCCAATTTGGGTTTACTGATTGCAAAAGGAAGCTTTAGTATCAGCCCAATTGACATTTTCTTTGCTATCATTAGAGCGACTATAGAGAGTAAGCTTTCATTCCGGAAATAAAAAGCTGTTAGCATATTTGATCTGATAATTGAATCTTATAATTTCTTGATATTCCAACAAAAAGTTGTATATGAGATTTTTTTTTTTTTGAAACATAACAAAATCACTACTCTATTATAAGACATCATGCTATAGTATCTGATTGCCAGGTATCTGAAGTTTGATATGAGCATCCTGTTTAAACTGTAATATTCTGTTTGGTCTTCTATTACTATTCCAGAGGGAAACACTGAAATGTTTTAGCATGATTATTATGTGTATGATCCTGGTCTAGACTCTAGGTAAATGTTGGTTATTGTTATACTTGGTCTCCGGATATTCTATGCTGTGTTCTGAAGTTTATAAATGCCCGAATGAGTAAAAAACTAAATAACACTTGTTGTAGTTGCCAGAATTGTCAATGATGATTGTAGTCTTGACAAGATCTTGACCGGGTGGTATGCTATATTGCTATGTATGCACAAAGAAATTCTCAACTGAAGTTACTCAAGGTCTCATTATGAAACTGCCAAGATACATTAAAAACTGAATCCTTCCAGATGGATTTTAAACATTAGGAAAATATGTCAGAAACTCAGAATGATAGAGAAAAGACGGAAGTATATGCTTTATACTTGTTTCTCATAGTCAACATCGGCTTAAATGACATACAGTTAATAGGGCCGTGTATCGTTTACTTCCAGTTTCCTGGTAGCTTCTCATTACATACTTCTAAAGACATGGGTAGTAATTCAATTTGTAATACGTCTACTAACCAAGAAGTTATCATGTACATTTTGTTAGGCTGTCACATGGGCTTGTGCCTTTTTTCTTGTGTGTTGTTACAGAAAGCTGGTTTATACATGTATTGCTTCTTATTAGATGTGAATTATTACTTGGTTAGGGCCTGATCCATTCTGGACCACATGTAATGGTTCATTGCTCCATTTACTCCCAATATTTAGACAAACTCACGGCAAGCTTTTGTAAGTTCTATCAGGGAGCATCTGCTTTTATTGGGATTGCTTTCGTGGCAAAGTAGTCGTTGAATATATGTTTAGACTATATTTTTTGGCTTGTGATGGCATTTGACCGGCTGTAAAATATATATTTTCCAGGATGAAGAAGACGATGAAGATAATGAAGAAGAGGAAGGGGGTCTGAGCCAATCTGGAAAGGAGTTAAAGAAGCTGCTGGGGAAAAATAATGGAGTGAATGAATCAGAACCAGAACAGGAGGATGATGACGATGACGACGATGATGTATGTTTTCTCTCACCAGTCACCACTTGTTAACTTCCAAATTTTCCAATAATCTTCTATTTAGTGTAGGATATAGTTTTTGCATATATTTGGGAGCTAAAAGTTTAATGTTTTCAACGCCAAAGATATTTTTTATGTGGAAAGCTGGGCTCTGTTTTTATCCTAGTAAACTCTAAAGCTTCTAATCACGCAATGAAACACATTAATATCCAATTAGAAGGCAATGCGCCAATGCTTACTTAAGAAGTCATCCTTTAGCCATGGGTGCTTCACCTTAATTTTGGGTTCAGTATTGAATATTTGTTGCCTTGTTGGGAATATATTATGAGAATGTGATGGCTTTTTTTGTAATGATCAGATTGAAGATGAAAGTTCCCCTGTTCTTGCACCAAAGTCTAATAACGGTTCTTCGAAGCGTAACAATCCTCCCAAAGAGGAACCGGTTGACAATAGCCCCTCAAAACCTGCTGCTCCAGGATCCGCTCGAGGAACCCCTAATTCGACCAAGTCAGCCAAGGGAAAGAGGAAAAACAATGATGAGGCTAAAACATCAAATGGTGCTGCTACGAAGAAAGTGAAAACAGAAAATGTATTAGTCCGATTTCATAAGTTCATCATGCTATAAGTTTATTGTCCATACGCTATAAGTTTACACGGCATTAACACCATCTATTTATAAGAATCTAGCAAGAGTATTGATAGATAATTTGTTATAGTTAACTTGCTTTCGTTATTGCTCTGCATTCCAGGAGGTAAAAACTGTAAAGGATGAACCGGCTTCTGCTGCAAAGAATAGTGCGCCCGCTAAAGGTGCGTCGTCTTCAAAAGCCGCAGCTTCACCATCTACTGGACCTGTCACAGAAGATGAAATCAGGGCAGTTCTGCTACATAAGGCACCTGTCACCACTCAGGATCTTGTTGCAAAGTTTAAATCTCGGCTAAGGAACAAAGAGGTGTGCTTTTTGGTTTCTCAAGTTTCCGCTGTCCTCTTTAATTGAGAAGGCCTGTTTTTGGGTGCATTTTGGTTTTCGTTCCGTTGTGGATTTTTGTGCAATTAAATAAAACATTCTTTGCAGGACAAGGGTGCTTTTGCTGATATTTTGAGGAGGATTTCCAAAATACAAAAGACAAATGGCCCCAGCTATGTGGTGTTGAGGGACAAATGATAGGTTTGATAGGTAATCCTATTTATTCCTAAGCATCTCATGCCTCCCATATATAGTCCAGCGCAAACTTCCCTTGACTGTTACTAACTTCCACTTCCACCAGCTTTTCTGCTTTAGCAACTTCTCCATGCATGCACACTCAGTGGTTCATGTCTGGTTGATGGGCCTGATTTTCTGCGGCAAGAAATACGATGAGGCTGTTAGACCTCCGGATGATTTCACAGTTGATTGTAGACAGGCTGATTTATGTCATTTGACCAATTATTCCTTTGCAGTTACTTATGGTATACTCTTTTTTTTTTTTCTTTTTTTTGATGCATGTCTTTGTGTGTATAATAATAAACACATTGTAAGTCATCACCAGCATTAGGCATTTTGGTTCATCATATAATGATACTCTTCACAGACACGCAGATAGTTATAGCTGTGTTGTTGAATCCAATCGCATATTAGGTCATCTCTAATCGCATATACAAAATACTCAATCATACTAGTCACTTTAACCACGGGCGGATGTAGTGTGGTTGGAGTGGGGGGTAATGCCCCCGATGACTGCCAAATTTATACATGATGTAGTCGATATTTTATCATATACATTTGAATCATGATATAAGATGCTCTCTTCCTAAAATTTTGATTCTTTCGTAGTGGGGTATAACTGTTTTGACTTCTTCAATAGCTATCTTTCTTCTAAGTTTGTTTTTGTTGATGTCATCGCTGGATGTTGCTGTGGCGGTGGTCGATTCTTTCATAATTGACATGAGTTTTGCTTTTTATTTATTTATTTATTGTTGCGATAACTAATTGAAGTGAAGATGGTTTTGTAGTTTATATTAAGGAAAATGATTAATCCTCCCAATAAAATAGCATAAAATCCTCCTAATTACAAGATTATGCCATATGGAAAAATCAAGGGAAGAGATTAGGAAAGAGAATAAACGGATTACACTTGTCATGATTTAAGGTTTTTAAGATAATTTTTAGGTTATTTTTTAGGAGGATTAATCATTTCCTTTATATCAAAGATATGTTGAAAATTTATAATTAATTAAAAGGTGAAAAACTAAAAAAAATTAAAAAATTCAAGTTTAAGGCTACAAATGTAATAACTATATTTAAATTAAGTATTTAATAGATATTTATTTTTTAATGAAAAGTTAAAGTGTAAATTAGTGATGAAAACACAAAATAATACATTAGTTAGTTTTTTTTTCTTATAGATATTATTACAATTAATAATTAAAAAACACTTGGGGCCATGTTTTTTATTTGAAATTTTCAATTATGACATACGTAAAACTAATTTTAAGGTATTTAAACTTTTTTGATTGGTCAATAAGTTGTTAAATTAATTATATTTTAGTAATATATAAAGTTTAGGAATTTTTTTCTTTTCGATATTTGTGGTTTAGGAAAAAAAAAAAATTCCTTCTTTTTGTTAAGCTGTAGTCGATGCAAAAATGTGTTTGTACATGACGGGAGTAAATTATTTGTAGAGGAGATAGTTATAGCAAGATCCATAAAAAAGGGTTTTACTAGCTAGTATGTAACACACATTTAACTTTACTTATTATGTTGATAATCTATAAACAACACCCTGACCTTTGTAGACAAAGATCATGGGTTCGATCTTCATACCATGCAAAGGTTGGAGGGCTTTTGTGTCTTGTAATTTGTGGAATTGAATGTAGTTGTTCTTTTTTGTCGTTTTTGTAAACTTGAAATAAAATAAAAAAAAATTATGTCAAAGTATCTTTTACATATCCAAGTTAAAATTATTAGTTTATATTAGTTTCACAAAATATGAAAAAACAAAAACCAAATTAATGTTTTTTTAGTAGAAGTTTATAACGATTTTATAACATCGTTAAATTTATATTATAAAAATCCGTACGTTACAAATTAACAAACAATATAGAAAATAATATTTCAACCATATTTAATTTGTCATGAAGTGATAACAACCTTTATTTTGGATTTTCTTTCTCATTTCAATAGTATTGATTTGTTTCATTCAGTCTTACTATAGTTAACAGTTAACAATATTTATATTATATTATAAAAAAAATAGCTTCTTATTAAAATATACATGGAAAAATTATCCAAAAATCTCTTAATGATTAAATTACAATATCAGTTCTTTATTTTTTGAAATATTTCCATTAATCCTTTACATCAACTACTTTTACATCAATTATTTACACCACTCGACGATGCCTCTACCACCAACAGTCGCCCCCACCACCACACCGTCGCCTCCATGACTACCATCGCATTGTGCGGGTACCGTGCTAGTAATTAAAATATGAATTGATATGTGTTATTTCTATTGAACGTCGTGTCTCTTTAATATAAATTTTGTAACATCGTTAAATTTATATTAGTTTTTTTTTTTATGAATTAGATGAAATTTACACGTGAAAGCAAGGATTTACACATGTGTAAATACACAAATATAAAAAAATTAAAATTAAAAAATCATCAAAAGTGTATTGAGTGACATCTCTATCAAAGAAGACGAAATTTTAAGAACACTCATATAGTTTTTATAATTTATCGATATATCGTTTTTGAGATAAAATAATTTGAATGAACAAGATGAAACTAATGATTTATCAAGATCAAGGATCAGGATTGATTCTGATGTTCTTCTTAAAATATATTATGAAACTAAAAGTTTAATTATTTATAATATAAAAAAAACCTTAATATAGTTTAAAGGAAAGACAATCACTTAAATGAATTAGTTTTGTTTTACTTATGTTTGTAAATATTATTCTTGATGATTAATATTATACGAACATTGTTTTTTAACATGCTAGGTGAGAGTATCTATTTATATTCTTTATAATTATAATAATAAAGAAAGAAAAATTATCTTTTATAGGTATTATTAGAAAAAATGTAATGTGATAAATCGACATTGTTTTTAAAAAAATGTCATATATAATTTTGTAGTCTTTTCAAAAAGAATAACTCAGTAAATTCTTATTTAGAATTTCTACTTTTTTATTGAAAAAAAAGAATAATTCATTTTTTATATAATGTTATATGAAATGCCTTTTTAACTTTCTGTTAATGCAATACGTATTATATTATATTATAATTATATTATATTATAACCTATATAAAAACATTTCGCGTGAATAGTGAAGCAGCCTGGCTGGCTGCTGGCTCAGCAGCTAGCCTGTCTGCTGCTGGCTCAGCAGCTAGCCTGTCTGCTTGTTTTTTTTTTTCATTTCTTAGTTGTGTGTTGTGTACATGTCACTTGTCTTCTTTGTATTTTTATTTTTTATTTTGATTTATATCAGTACTTTTAGGGTGGTAATGTTTTATTGTTTTAGACTTTAACCCCTAAATCGTTTTTAAAACTTTTGTATTCTTACCATTAAAGTTTTATTTTTAGGATTCATGGTACTACATTTTTAGTCTCTTTTTTTTACTCGTCAAATTTTTTAATATCTTATATTTATCTTCTAAGAAAGTTTACAAATTTTTTATTTCGCCACCAACGTTTTGTGTTTTAAGATTTAAGTTGTATTGTTTAACGATGCCGTTTTTTTCCGGTGGTAACGGTTGGCATATTAAAATTTATAACCCGCTTTAAAGTATATGTCTGATTGTTATCCCCGGTCAACGACCGGGTATAAACCTAATTTTATTTATTAGTTATTGTGTTAATCGATTTACCATCTGTTTAATAATTAACTAGCATTGTATCCGCGCAATGCGGAGGTAGTCCGTGACAACGAGGGTATAGTGGTGTGAACGACTGTTGGTGGTAAAGGCGACGTCGAGTGATGTAGATAATTGCTATAAAAGTAATTTATTTAAAGGGTTAATGGATGACTTTTAAAAGATAAATGATTGATAGTGTTATTAACTAGCTTATTACCCACGTAATACACGGAGATTTGTACATTGTTTTTACATTAAAAAACTTTTAATATATGAAAACGATTAACATCTAAATAAATATTTACGAACTTTTGAACAACAATAATAATATCATTTTCTTTGTCATTGAAAAATGTTAACAAATAATGTTGTCAGCCATAAAACTAAAAAATATGCATGTAACACGTATATTTCAATAAGTGTGTAAAAAAAAGGTAAATGCCCAGAAACTCCTTAGTCCCGTAGAGGAATTTTTCTTCTCAAGCTAGCGACCCTGCAACGCTGCCTGATGATGAGACCCCAAATTCACCATTATGTTAGTTATGATATATTAAATACATATCATTATTAACATTAAGTTATAACTACATAACTTTTACTTATATATATTAGGAGTACCAAATGTGTTATTTTAATTTATGCAATCACATCAAAAAAAAAAAAGTCATGTAATATTTGTATCAACCCATTCTAAGTGAAAATTTTGTAGAATATTCGTATCATTTACACCACATTATGTTAGGTCCAGATTTACTGGACTCCCTCCAGACTTGACGACTGGAGCGACACTGAAGATTTGTTCAGAAATAATGGAAGACCAGTGAGCAAAATACTTGTATAGGAAATCTGGAATCCTCCAGATCAGCTCACTGGACTTCACCCCAGTCCAGATCTATTCTACTGAAGACATTCTCACTGAAGTCAAAGACTGAAGTTAGAATAAAGAAGACTGACAAATGGCGGAGTCCACTGGAAGTCTTACCAGATCTACGACTGGAGCTTTGTCAGTGTTCTAGACCTTACAAGTCTGAACACTGATTACGAGGAATTGACTTTTTGCCTTTACACACTTGTTACGTCCCACGGTGTATCAATATACCAAAGTATATTGTACACAGGATAGTTGTAGAGGGGGGTGAATACAACTTTCTCGAACTTTACAAACTTTTAAGCAACGTTTTAAGACTCAAAATACTTAATGCATGTAAAGAACAAGAATCATTAAAACAGTAAAGCAGTAGAAAATAAAAGCATTCTTGAACACAGATTGTGGTTTTCAAATGTAACTCTTTATTAAGAAATAATCTATACAAAGAATTACAGGGTTGTTGCGGAATAAAGATAGCCTACAAATATCTAAACAACCCTATGAAATGACAAACAACAATCAATAAGTTTCAGCTCAAGAGAGTCAGCCCAAGCTGATCTCGTACAGACTAAGCTGTGTATAAGAGCAGAGAAACTTTGTGTGAAGAATGATTCTCAGGAAAATGCCACACATATGCATACAAGGAGTGTTGCTTTTATAGGCGAAAGCTCCTCGTCACTTGGTGTCCAAATCAACCACGTAGTCTTCTTGTATTGGACGATCAGAAGAATAAACAATCGTGCCTTCATCGTACTTGTGGTCCCCCACGTACAGCTGCACATTCTTCATCGTCCAATAAGAGTATGGACACGCATATGTAAACAATCACCAACCTGGATACTAGGAATATTCCTAGTCACGTCATAGTCCTTATCTTCAATCCAGGTTGTTATCTTCACTTTGATTGTTGACACAGATTGGGCGGTTTGTCACGGCACCAATCTGCCTAAGTGTTTCCAAGCTGACTGCTAGTTCCAATCTGTCTTCCACTAACAGTTTGGTCCTCTATCTTCAATCCTCCTCTTCGACTTGGATTGAATGCTTTAATATTGTTGATGCAGCTTGAATAACACTTGCTTCCATATAGTATTACAATTATGAACATGAAGCGTGATCTGGGTCAGTTACATATCGCAAGCTGTGTCAGCTTAGTCTGACCCAGATCAGATTACAAGAACCAAAAGATTACTAAGTGTTTATAGGTCAGATTTGTCATCATTAAATTTACAACAAACATTGGGACTCAACAATCTCCCCCTATTTGATGATGACAAAACCTAACTACACTTTTAACATACAGCTTACAAAGAATCAAAGAAAAATATGACTAACAGTTTGTCCTCTATCTTCAATCCTCCTCTTCGACTTGGATTGAATGCTTTAATATTGTTGATGCAGCTTGAATAACACTTGCTTCCATATAGTATTACAATTATGAACATGAAGCGTGATCTGGGTCAGTTACATATCGCAAGCTGTGTCAGCTTAGTCTGACCCAGATCAGATTACAAGAACCAAAAGATTACTAAGTGTTTATAGGTCAGATTTGTCATCATTAAATTTACAACAAACATTGGGACTCACCAATCTCCCCCTATTTGATGATGACAAAACCTAACTACACTTTTAACATACAGCTTACAAAGAATCAAAGAAAAATATGACTAACAGTTTGTGACCCTTTGAATCTTTTGGGTTCTTTTCAATCTGATATGAAATTCTAACAAGACAACTGAATTTGTACAACTACTTGTATATTAGAGAAATACAAAGTGTTACAATAAGACTCTATTCCCCAATTAATTCTACAGTTTCTTGTTTAACTTCAAAAGATGGAGCAATCGTCACATCTACCTTCCTATCTAGTCCTTCATTAATAAGGAACTGCTCATACCCATTACCTTGTTCATTGAAAGCAACACAAAATCTGTACAAGGTAAAAAGGTGCATAGTTGGTACCTCGTTTAGCTCAGCAGTTCTTTGGAATACAAGATTCCCTTTTGTATCCACAAAATACATGCCATGTTCAGGTTCAGTAATATGCATTCCACTTCTTGCATTTTCCACACCAGCGGGTAGAGACAGATTAAGATGACTTAGAAGTCTGTCTAGAGCATCAGTAGATAATAACCCAAGAAACTCTGAAGGGTTCAAATTTTTGAGGAAGTCTGTGTGATCACCTTCAGGAGCTTCGAGCCTAACATTTCTTTTCCTCTTCTTCTTGAGTGGCTCTTCTGACTCATCTTCATCATCCAAATCATATGCTCTTGGTCTTGGAAGACCAGTGATATCAACTTTGTATTTCACAATAGCAGCCAACTTCTTCTCAATGGCTTCCAAGACAGCCTCTTTGTGAAATCCAGGCATACCAGTGATGTGGTCATGCAACTCAACCCATTCTGTATAGCCTAGATCAAGCAGTTTGTCAAGATCATAGGTTTCCCAGTTAGATTCAAAACCTTTCCTTGTAAGCCTTATGCTTGGAATGCTTTTTCCTTTTCGTCTTTTCAAAATAACCTAATGGATTGGTTCTGGATGCCTTCTATAATGGATATTTTCAGTTACCTGTCTTTTCTCCAAGGCATCAAACCAACTATGGGCTTTCACACTTTGCCCCACATCTCTAACTTTCTGTGATGGTTTTGAGTGAACCACCATTTTCCTCTTTTCTTTGCCTTTGCTTACAACTTTCTTTTTAGTACCAATGGCTGCAAGATCTTCTTCATCTTCTTTATTCAATTGTTCTTGAACAGCCTTGGCAATTTCAGAATCAGACTTAGTTGCAGCAACTCTTTCTCTTTCTAGTCTGTCTTCCACTACCAACTTATAAGCCTGTTTAAGTGTCATTTTGAGTCCAGGTGCATTTTGAGCAGCCAGCTCCCAATCTTTTTCTTCTTGGGTCAAGACTTTCAAACCACTTGACCCAGCTTCAGTTTTCCTTTTCTTTAATTGAAACTGAGACAGAGTGACTGTGTCATCACTTGAAGAAGATTCAATGTTTACTTCTTTGGGAGCTGTGTCAGTTTGCACAGCTTGTTCAGGCACAGCTTGCACAAGGTCAGCTTGGATAGACTTCATCTTTCTTTTCAATTTTTCAACTCCAACATCCTTCCTTATATCTTTTTCAACCACAACTTCCTTCCTTATTCCTCCAGTTACCTTTTCAACACCATCAGTGGTCTCCCCCTCAATTTTATCACTCTCCTTTTCAACTTCTTCATTCACATTCTTTGTACCACCAGACTCAGATTCTGGTATTTTTATCTCTTCTTCCTTACCAACCACATTAGAACCATACATAATTATCCTCCTATCAGCCTGGTTATTTCTTTGTCTCACCCTTTCAAAATAAGCTTGAATGTCCTTGTCCACCTCAGCTCTTTCCCTTTCAATTTCTGCTTTATTCATTTCACTTCTCTTTTTCTTAGAAGTGGAGCCCTTCTCCCCCTTGGTATGATCCTTCTCCCCCTTTTTGTCATCATCACCAGGAAAAGAACTCACAGGAGTGGTAAAGAAGTCTGGAATTCGATTGTTAAGGACATCAAACTTTACATTTGTAAGACAGCAGGCTCTTCTCAACTCAGCAAAATCATTATGGAGGAGTGCAACCTTGTTCTTGAAACTAGTTGAGGCTTCAATCAATCCTTCTTGAAATCTGCCTGTGACTTATTAGCAGCTTGAAGCTCAACAGTTACTTTCCTTGTGAATCTGGTTGCAGCATTTTCGATCTGACCCAGAGTCCCTTTGTTCCTTTCCATTTCTTCATTGATTTTCTTAGTTAGACTTTCAAGGGACTCTGTCAGCTTCTCTTGGTTCTTTTGCATAAGGTCAACTGCTTTCACAACACTCTCTTTAAGTGCAGTCTGTTCCTTAGACATTTTATCCACCTTCTTATCCGTCAATTCTTGATCCTTTTGGATCTTTTCCAAGCATTCAGTCAGCTTTGAGTTCTCAACCTTGTGAGTTGATATGACCTCAGTGAGCTGACCCACCACATCTGAAAATGAGAATGTGGGAGCTTGGGAAGGACTTGCAGTTGGCTTAAAAGCCACTGACTCTGGAAAGAGCAGCCTGCAATCCTTAATTTGGTCAATTGGGGAATATAGAAGGGGGTGGAGGTGTAAGGAGTCTTGGAACATTTGCTCATGAGAGTGAGTCTCATGAGTGGATCTGTCAGAATTGATAATGAGTTGATCAGCCTGAGAAAGATTGACATTTGATTCAGGCTGATGGCTAATGGGAATTGGTTGATCTTGATGATGATCAACCCCTCCACTAGCAACTTCCATCAGATCATCCCTTGAGGATGGATGGGCAAACTCATCATCGAATGAAGAGTCACTTCCGGAGATAGTGACTATGTTCTCATTGACATCGTGAGGACCATCAATGGTTCCCTTTGCTGCACAAGGGGCTGACATGACTGCCTTAAAGACAGCCAAGTAACCTACAGAGTCCCTCTGTCCAAGGACAGATGCAGACACAGACTTTGCAGGTGTAATGTTAAGGGTAGAGGATTGCCCTTCAACAATGGTGTGTTGTTGCACCAAAGTATCATGAGGGAGAATTGTGGCCTGTACCTCTTCTTGTGACATAGAAGAGGCATTGGCAGCCAGTGCAGACTCAGAGTGTATTAAGAGAGACTGATCATCTTTGGGAAGAGCAGCAGTGTCACCTTGGCGTTCGATACTACTCTCCTTTGTCTGACCATCCTCAGAATGTACGTGCACAGACTCTGACTCTTGGATCTGGGCTAGATCCATTGTTATCCCTTTAATGATATCATCAACCTTTTGGGAGGCTGATGATGGCGATTTTGGCACAGACTCAGTATGACCTTGGGAGGAGGTCTTTGTTTCAATACCTTCACCCTGTTTGGAGGGTTGGGTAGATACGGTTGTCCCTTTTATCTCGTCTACACCCTTTTGGGAGAGTGTAGATGGGCGAGGTGAATTCGGTATGTCAGCTTGGGTATTAGGGACAGCTTCGGAACGTTCCTCAGCTTCCACTGAACCAGGTGGGACTTCTAATGGTTTTGGAGTTGAAATTTTACCCACCAAAGCTGACACAGATTTCCTTGCGGATCTTTTCTTTTTCACAATGCGAGGCACTAAGTCCTCAACACTGGGTTGTTTTGAAGCTGATTTGAATTGGAGTGAGGGTGCGGCTAGAGTGGCTGATGATGTGGCCAACCCTTCACCCTCTTTTGAAGGAGAAGAATGCATAGATCCAGAAGAGTTTGAGGGTTCAGAAGCATGTGTACCTGGGTCCCCCTGATTGGCAGATTGAGTGTCAGACCCAGATCGCGTCAAAGAAGGGACAACTTCCCTTAATGCTTCTTGTTCCTCCTCTCTTCTCCTGCAAAAATCAAGGTAAATCTGCATTGCTCGGGTTAGACCCTGCACAGATACCTTAGGACTGTTGAAAATGTTAGAATTTATGGACTTGCACTCTACAGTCTGACCAGTTGCCAGGCTGTAATCATTATCAAGGATAGCTTCAATAATGAGTTCAAGAATCCTACCATAGGGTATGGTAAGACTCTTTTTATTTACACGCTCAACAAGGTCCTTAAAGATTAAAGCAGCAAAATCTATTTTGGTCATAGTGACCATTGCATGAAACATTTGCAACTCTAGGACATTAGGCTGATCAAAGCTGCCTGCCTTTACTTGTAAAGTTTTTGAAATTGTGCTCAATAAGTAATTCCAAATACCAGTTAAATGTTTCATTTTAACAACTGAAGCCAGTGGACCAGTATATCCAACTTCTTGTAAAACATTTTTGGCTTCAGCATGAGACACAACAGGATCATATTCATCATCAGGCATATATGACAGCTCAAATGCAGACTTAAGCCTTTCGTAAGAAATGTATACCTTTTTCTTACCGTTTAGGACTGAGCCATAGATTGCAGCATCGCCCTTCTTGTTTTGTTTCACAACACAGCTTGCCCAAAATTCACACAGGAGATCTTGAAACACCCAATCTGGTTTCTCAATCATTACTTTCCCAAACGGATGATACCACATGAAAGTAACAATCTCATCATATCCTTTTGCCCATGAGGGAGGATGAATATTAGCATAAACCAGACTTCCAATCTTGATTTTACCAGTATCAAGATCGGAGGGAACAACAACTACCTTATCTCCAACCACATAAGGAGATAACTTATTTGCACTGATTGGAGTTGGAAAATGATTTTCAGATTCAGAAGAAGATTGAGAATTATTTGATGATGATGCCATTTTTAAAACAAATTTAGAAGAAAGTAAATTTAATAAAACAGTAATCAGATTAGAGAGAAAAAGAATTGATTTTATGAAAATATGAATAAGTGATTTGAAATTTAGGTTAGATTGATTGTTTTATTCAAACCCAAAATATCTGATTTGGAAATAGTGGAGAGAGAAAGATTTTGATTGGATGAACAACAAGTAGTGGTGGTACTTTTTCAGTAACCGGTATGGTCCACTACACGTGTCGCATCCCAATAGGATCAATACGTAAGCTAAATAAAATAATAAAAGTAATAAAACGCACTTAGATATTTAATATCAAAAATAACCACAAAGCTGGGTCAGACTCAGCTTACCCTCTTTCACTAGTAAAGCACCAAGTGTGAAAGGGTAGTCTGGGTCTGACACAGCTTACCCTCAAAATTTTAGTAAAACTCTAAGGGGTCAGATTTGCTATTACTTAGCTCACTACATTTTACAAATTAAGCATACCTAGCTTACTTATAAGGTAGTTAAACCTTGATTCATCTAATGGCTTTGTGAACAAGTCAGCAAGCTAATTGTCTGTTGGAATGAAATGGAGTTCAACATCTTCTTTCATCACATGATCCTAATGAAATGATATCTTATATCAATGTGCTTGGTCCTTGAATGAAGTACAGGATTGTTTGAGATTGCTATGGCACTGGTACTGTCACAAAAGATTGGAGTTTTTGTTGCAGTGACACCATAGTCTTGAAGCTGATATTGCATCCAAAGGATTTGAGAGCAACAGCTTCCAGCAGCAACATACTCAGCTTCTGCAGTAGAAATGGAAACTGAATGCTGCTTCTTGCTGGACCAGCTTACAAGTCTATTACCTAGCATTTGACAAGCTCCTGAAGTACTTTTTCTATCAATCTTGCAGCCTGCAAAGTCAGAATCATGCCCTTGGAGCTTGCTTTAACCCATAGAGAGCCTTGTCAAGCTTGAATACATGGTCAGGAAACTTTGAATTTTCAAAACCTGGAGGCTGTTCAACATAGACTTCTTCTTCCAACTTTCCATTTAGAAAAGCACTCTTCACATCCATTTGATAGACCTTGAAACCCTTGTGAGCAGAGAAGGCCAAAAACATTCTGATTGCCTCTAATCTTGCCACTGGTGCAAAGTCTCATCATAATCAATTCCATCCTCTTGTCTGTAACCAAGAGCTACCAATCTTGCTTTGTTTCTGGTCACAACTCCCCTTTCATCCATTTTGTTTTTGTAGACCCACTTGGTTCCAATCACAGTCTTGTGATGAGGTCTTGGAACAAGTTCCCAAACCTTGTTTCTTTCAAACTGTGTTAACTCATCTTGCATTGTATTAACCCAAGAGGGATCTTCCAGAGCTTCATCAACCTCAGTTGGTTCCACTTTGCTTACAAAGTTGACAAACATGCAGAAGTTGCCTGTTGCCTTTCTTCTTGTTTTCACACCAGAGAGTGGATCACCAATGATTTGGTCAATTGGATGACTCTTTGTCCATCTAGTAACAGGGACAATGGACTGATTCAGATTTGATGGTCCAGCATGATCAGTTTGAGGAAGAGGCTGATCAGCTTGGACAGGAATGGAGGAGTCTGAACCAGTTGAAGAGTCATTAAATGGATTCTGAACTATGACTTCAGTAGGAGTAGGATCAGTTTGAGCATCTTTAAAGATTGGAACTTCTTCTTCTTCTTCTAAAAGTTGATCCCCCTGAGTTTGAGCATTATTAGCTCCAACTGGAGGATTTGTTGGAGGCTCATTCTCAGGTACAGCCAGTTCTTCAAAGTTGAAGTCTTCATCTTCAGGAGGAGAGCAAACTGGCTTAGAACAACCTTCATCAATGCTTACATTTACAGAGTTCTCAATTGTTTTAGTTCTCTTGTTGTACACTCTGTAGGCTTTCATCATTGTTGCATATCCAAGAAGGATACCTTCATCTGACTTCTCATCGAACTTACCAAGGTGGTCTTTCTGGTTTAGAATATAGCAAGGACTTCCAAACATTCTTAGGAAACCGATCTCAGGTTTTCTCCCCCTAAGAAGTTCATATGCAGTTTTCTGGTGTCTTTTCACAATGAGGGATCTGTTCTGGGTAAAGCAAGCTGTGTGAATTGCTTCAGCCCAGAAAAGAGACTTCACATTGTTTTGAGCCATCATGGATCTGGCAGCTTCAATAAGAGTTCTGTTTCTTCTTTCTGCAACACCATTTTGTTGAGGAGTTCTAGCAGCTGAGGACTGGGGGTTGAGAAAGACAAGGATATACTTCTGGAGAAATTTTGTGACATATTACCCACCAAATGGTCTCACATGATCCTGGTCTTAAGACAAGGTAAAACTCTGCACACTCACACTCTTTCAACTTTATATGGAGCTTTCAGATACACTGAAGAAAATCAGGCTCAGAGAGTTGTGGCAGAACAAGATGCCTATAACCATGCCTCCAGTAGTTCTAGTGTGGTCAGTCATACTGAACCACAAGGTACAACACTAATATCTTCTGAGAATGTATTTTCTATGAAGAAGATGGTGTCTGAACTCATGGAATCTGGAGAATCTAGTCTTATCTCTCCAGACTGTGATGAATCTGAAAATGATGACCTGGTTGCAATGATTGCTAAAACGTTTAACCATTTCAAAACAAGAGCAAATAGGCCATCTGGACAATTTGCATCCGGTACTTCTACTGATAAGACCAATCTGACATACTTTAAGTGTGGCAGAAAAGGTCATTTCATGAAAGATTGCAAGTCCAGTCAGTTTATATCCCAGCCTGGTCCATTTACTTCTAATAAAAAGCCTGATGATAGCTATAAATCTAAATATAAGAAGCTTAAGGCTCAAATTGCTCTCATGGCACAACAAATGGAAAATAATAAATGCATGATTGCAACAACTGAAGAGAAATGGGTTCCTTCTGATGATTCATCCGTTGATGAAGAAGAGGAAAGAGATTGCTGTTACATGGCTCTGGCAGACGAAGAGCATCTGGTGAAGGAAGATGTCACATCTGGAAGATGGGTGGACATTGTTATCAAAAAGGTCAGTGATTATGATGTGGAAACTGACACTGAACTAAAATTGGACATTGCTGAAGCTCTTAATTCTGATTTAATCTTTGTTGAAACTGTTAGATCTGACTGTGTAAATGGTCTAAAAACAGATTTTTCTGAAATTACAGTTTTAAAATCAAAATTGAAGGAACTTCAAGATATTGAACTGGCATTTCAAGCCCAAGTTCTGGTAACTAAACAACTGATTCAAGAAAAACAAGATCTTGAAATCATTTTAGAAAAAGAAAAACTAGTCATTAAATCATGGCTTGAAACCAGAAAGCCATATGATGCTGGAGTAAATCAATTTCCCACTCAAAAACGTGCTTATTTAGATGGAAATACTCATGTTGCATCATTAATACCAGTAATTGATCGGTTACCAGAGGGATTCAGGCCCATTACCATTTATGATGAGCCTGTAACTCCTAAGGCCAATATTTTCCCAGTTCAATCCCCAGAGGTTAAGACTGGAGCATTCCAGATGACTGCTCCAGTTAAAAAGGTCAATCGGAATAAACCTTTGTCTCAGACTGCTTCTAAAGAACCCCAGGTTCAAAAGAAGAAGACTAATTCCCTTCCTAAGCCTAGAGTCCAGTCAACTGGAAAGGCTCAGGTGTCATCTGAAGAATGTATTTTGTTAAGGTTAGAGAGCCAGTTTCAATTACTGACTCGTCAATTTCAAAGTTGTAATGCAAGATTAAACAAATTTGAGAGTACTTCATCTGACCCTAGAAAAAATACCAAACCTTTTTCAAAGAAAGATAAATATATTTTCTCCAGTTGAAAAAAAGAAAAATGTTTCAAAACTATCAACCCAAGTGGTCTTTTCAACTAAGACTACTGTTGAAGAAAGTGAACTTAACTAGATACCTCCAGGGACCTATAAGGGAGGGTCCAGTGAACCCATCAGTTGATGGGTTCCCAAATCTAACTGATATATCTGGTGGATGTGCAGGGCGATCGAAAGAAGTATATCTGGTATCTTGACAGTGCTGCTGGCAGGACAATGACCAGATGTAAGACCCTGCTGGAGGAGTTCATAATTTCTGATGGACCCTCCATTACTTTTGGAAATGATGGTTGTGGAAAAACTGAGGGGTATGGTGTTCTGAATAATGGACAAGTCAAATTCAGACGAGTTGCATTTGTGAATGGTTTGAAATATAACCTGATCAGTGTCAGTCAACTGTGTGATGATGGCTATCAAGTTCTGTTCAATATTGCTCAGGGCATTGTATTCAACAAGGAATGGAAGGTAGTATCGATTGCTCCCAGAAGAGGGAATGTGTATGTAATGGATATGGAAAGCTCTCCTTCAGAGCAGTGTTTCTATACTCAAGCTGATGAAGACACAAACTGGTTATGGCATAAAAGGTTATCCCATTTAAATTTCAAAAATATAAATAAGTTGTCTAGAAAACAACTGGAAGATGGGATACCTTCAGTTTCCTTCAAAAAGGAAAGGCCATGTCTAGGATGTGAGATGGGTAAGCAGAAACGTGCCAGTTTCAAGACCAGACAGAACTTTAGCATAACTGAACCACTTCACATGCTTCATATGGATCTCTTTGGTCCAGTGAATGTTCAGACTCGTGCTGGAAAAAGATACACCCTGGTGATCGTAGATGAATTCTCCAGATATTGTTGGGTGATCTTTCTCAGGTCTAAAAGTGAAGCTGCTGCTGAAATCATCACTCTTATCAAGCAGATTGAACTCAAGCATAAGCGAAAGGTGTGTCAGTTAAGAAGTGACAATGGAACAGAATTCCAGAATGCAACTCTGTAGTCATTCTGTACTGACACTGGCATCTCCCAGAATTTCTCATCAGCCCGCTCTCCAGAACAGAATGGAGTGGTGGAAAGGAAGAATCGAACGCTGATAGAAGCTGCTAGGAGTATGCTTGCTGAATCTGGTCTTTCTACCAGTTTCTGGGCTGAAGCAATTGCTACTGCTTGTCACACCCAGAACCGGTCTGTGTACATCAAAAGACACAAAAAGACAGCCTATGAAGTATTAAGAAATAGAAAACCAAATATTGGTTATTTTCACGTTTTTGGATGTCCAGTGTACATTCTGAACGACTCCAGTTAGTTAGGCAAATTCGATGCCAAAGCTGATGAAGGGTATTTCTTAGGCTATTCAGCCATTCGCAAGGCCTTCAGAGTCTACAACAAAAGACTGGAGAAGGTCCATGAGTCAATACATGTCACATTTGATGAATCAAATGCTGCAATCAATAAAAAGCCAACCCTTGATACTCCCCCAGTAACTCCAATTGTCTTCTGTGAATCTGATCCTATCAACTACAACAAAGATTCACCTGAAGAAGTTTCCAGTCATTCTGACTTGGAACCAGCTCAAAAGAACGAAAACCCCCAGTAGTACATCTTTCTATCCTTCAATAAGTTTCAAACCACCATCTGAACTTGTTATTGGATCAGATGTTCGTACTACTCCCCCAGTATTAGTATCAGTTGAAATTATACCAGAAATATCTTCAAATGAAGAATTCCAAACTGAACCAGTACTTCAAGAAATGCCTTCAATGAAGAATTTCATGATGCAAATCGTGATTTAAATGATTCAGATGAAGATGTTGAAGTAGTCTGGCAAGATCATCCTCCTGAAGCAACACCAGAGGAGACTCAACTGAACTCTTGCACTGATATTGTTGTTTGTAACAATCCTGGTCAATACTCCAGATGGACAAAAGCTCATCCTATCGATCAGATCATAGGTGACTCCAGTAAAGGGGTTCTGACCAGAAAAGCCTCCAGTGATCAATGCTTATATGTCAGTTTCTTATCATTGATTGAACCAAAGAAGATTGACGAGGCTATGGAAGATCCAAGCTGGGTGACTGCTATGCAAGAAGAGCTTCACCAGTTTGAAAGGAACAAGGTTTGGTACCTGGTCCCTTTCCCAGTTGGCAAGAAAGAACCAATTGGAACCAGATGGGTCTTCAGGAATAAGGTAGATGAAGATGGCCATGTCATCAGAAACAAGGCCAGACTGGTAGCACAAGGGTACTGCCAGTCAGACATCGATTTTGATGAATCATTTGCTCCAGTGGCTAGACTTGAAGCGATCAGAATATTCTTAGCAGTTGCTGCTCATCATCAATTCAAAGTCTACCAGATGGACGTTAAAAGTGCATTTTTGAATGGAAAACTTGAAGAAGAAGTTTATGGCAGACAACCACCAGGTTTCATTGATGAAAAACATCCCCACTGGGTATATCGTCTGGACAAAGCACTCTATGGTCTCAGACAAGCTCCACGTGCCTGGTATGATACTCTGACTAAACATTTATTGAAAAATGGTTTTAAAAGAGGTGCAATTGACAATACCTTATTTATTCTTCATTAAAAAGGTAATCTTCTGATGGTACAAATTTATGTTGATGATATTATTTTTGGGTCTACTGATGACAAAATGTGCAAGAAATTTTCTAAAATCATGTCCTCTAAATATGAAATGAGTTTGATGGGTGAATTAACATATTTTTTAGGACTCCAGATTAAACAAAACAAAGATGGTATTTTTATTAATCAGGAAAAATATGTTAGAAATCTTTTAAAGAAATATGATATGAACTCTTCACCATTAAAACCCACTCCAATTTCTGCACCACTGACACTGGACTCAGATCCAGATGGTAAACCAGTGAACACCACTTTCTATAGAGGCATGGTTGGTTCACTGATGTATTTAACTACCAGTAGACCAGATATTATGTTTTCAACATGTTTATGTGCCAGATATCAGTCTAATCCAAAAGAATCTCATATGCTTGCTGTAAAGCGCATACTGAAATACCTTAAGGGTGTCCCCAGTTTGGGTCTTTGGTATCCCAAAGGCTCAGGCATGGATCTAATGGGTTATTCAGATTCAGATCATGCAGGTTGTAAGATAGACAGGAATCCACTACTGGTGGATGTCATTTCCTTGGTGGCAAACTGGTCAGTTAGACCAGTAAGAAGCAAACTTCAGTTTCATTGTCCACTGCTGAAGCTGAATACGTGTCTGCAGCCAGTTGCTGTGCTCAGATACTCTGGATGAAGAACCAGTTGCTTGATTATGGTATTAAGTATTCAAAGACCCCAATCTTTTGTGATAATACTAGTTCCATTGCTATCTCGAACAATCCAGTCATGCACTCAAAGACGAAGCACATTGATCTCAAGTATCATTTTATTCGTGATCATATTATGAAAAATAATATTGAACTCCATTTTATTCCCACTGACAAACAACTCGCTGACATTTTTACCAAACCACTAGATGTAAAAACATTTGAATATCTTGTTGGTGAGTTGGGAATGTTAAACCTTTAAATCTGGAACCTTGGTATTGAACGCCCTTGTGTACTATCAGGGATCCTTGATTTAAAAGATTTATAAATCTATAATTGCTTAGATATTGAACGCCTTTGTGTACTATCAGGGATCCTTGATTTAAAAGATTTATAAATCTATAATTGCTTAGATATTGAACGCCTTTGTGTACTATTTCTGCATTAATAGATTTATGGATCAACATTCTAGGGGGAAGACTGAAAGATATATTTTTGTCCTTAAAATGTTTTAATTTTAGGGGGAATTTATTAATTTATTTTCTCACTGGACAAAATTTTCTGGAAAATATCACAAGTACCTTGTAAATGTGTCCCTCTTACTGGTAATTAGATAGGTTGAAGTACATGTTTGAGGTAACTTCTGTCTCCTTGTAAATGTGTCCCTCTCCTTTTTCTGTATTAGTTGATGTGCATGTTTGAGGTTACCAGTCTCTTTCAAATGGTTATCATTGGTACTTTACTGGAGTGTCCCTCCAGTGTACCATCAGTGCATGCATCACTGGCCTAATCTACCAGTGATACTAGAGTGTCCAGTCAACCTCCAGATGCACTGAAATGAGTCAAGATATGTCAGTCATAATATTTTAATACTTGGTCTTTGTGTGTGCCACGTATGAAACTTTTTGAAAAGATATTTATCTTATTATCCTACGTGGCATGTAATTTTTCAAACCTAATGATGAAATTTTTACCTTGGGAAGACAAAAGGAACTAGTGGGTACTGTTTGTGGGCTTTAAACCATCACAAATTAATGTGTGATGTGATGTATTTAATGCGGATTTCAAAATCCGATCATAATTACATTTGATAATTTCAAAATTAACCGTTTGAGTTCCACACTCTCTCTCCTATATAAATACCTACTTTCACTTTCATTTGCATTTACTTCGAACATATTTACTCCCAAAATTCTTCAAATTCCTTCATTTACTCCATTTTTCATTCAATTTCCAATCATCAATCTCTCTCATATTTAATTCATCATATCTTTATCAAAACCCCTAATTTTCAGTTTCATATCATCAATCTACCAAATACAATGGCACCAAGATAATCAAACTCACCCAAAAATCTGCTCGCTGCTGAATATGCTCCGGTTACCAATGTAGTAAAGGCACCTCATATTACTTTAGAAGCAAAGGCGATCAGAATAAACATGAATAATTGGATGGCTAGACTCACTAGCACCACTCATGCTCCAACTTCTCTCATTGGACGACTGAATGCCTTTTTCCTCAGTTGTCCACTCTACGGTGCTCTTACTCTCAATCCCGGAAAAATGTATCATGATTATTTATGTGAGTTTTGGTACACTGCTGTGTATGTTCAAAATACTCAATCCATCAACTACACATTGCAACAAGGCACCAGGGCCTTCAATCTCACTGCTGACTCTCTTAGAGATATTCTTCATTTGAACTATTTGGCTGAAAATGAGATGGCCACTACTCTCCCTACTGGTCTAAATTTCAGGGATGTGTGTAGACTGATGGGACACACTGATATACTGGATGAGCATGGCCAGTTATCAAGAAAAGACACCATCTACATGAGCAAGCTTTCAGACTCATGGAGATACTTTTTCACTCATCTTGTTGAGTGTTTGGGTGGCAGTTCTGGAGGGTTGGACCAGATAAATCAAATGCAACTCCAGATTGCTTACTGTCTTTGGTTTGGATACAGGGTCGACTTTGCTCAGATTTTCTTCGATGACCTTGTTGACCGTCTAAAAGTGAAAGGTAGAAAACCTCATATTCCATATATTCGTTTTCTGTCACTTGTATTTTTAAGAGCTCTAGGTGATGAGTATGATTACGATACAAACCATTTTTCTGTATGTGAATATCTGAGGGAGTTGAGTTCATTAAAATCAAGAGCTGGTGAGGTTGAAATTCCTGTAAATATGCTGAACCATTTTAGAAATGATGCACTTAATGCATCATCATCAGATGAGCGGGAAGAGGCTCCAGGAGGGAACCAGATTGGTGAAGGACCCTCTGGAGTCCTCAGTGCTGAATTAGTGCAACCAGTAACCCAAGTGGCTCCTATTGTTGTACCTCAACAACTCCCCACTCGACCAAGAACTTCCAGACGTCTTAGGAAGGATGGAGTTCAGGTCAATCCTCATAGAGCCGAATCGAGCCATCCTGGAGATATTATGAATGAAGATGGGTCTCTGATTGTTGAGCAAGTAGAAAATGTTGTACAGATTGATGAGCAGGTGACTGGTGAGCAAGATGCTCAGTTAGATTTAAATAGAGAAGTGGTTGATCAGACAGTTGGGACGGCTCCAGATTGGGATGAGGTAGATTCCCCAATGTCTGAAGGTAACATGTTTGATATTAATATGAATTTTCTGGGTGATGAAGTAGAAAAAGTTGTTACTTCTGTTATTGCTTTAGTCTCCCCACCACTTGACTCTACAGAAATGCCACCACCACCAAAATCCATTATTGCACCACCACCACCACCATTTTCAATACCACAAAACACTCCTTACTTCAATCCAACCTCAACTATTTCATCAAGTACTCTCCAGATTTCCTCCAATCAACCACCACCACTTGAAGGTCCACTTGATTTTCCTGAACACCGTGTGCTGGGCTCCACTATTGTAACATCTGAAGCTTTTACTGAAGGGGTCCAGGCACAAGTACCTTTGGTGACCAGGCTGGCTTCTGAATTGACTCCTCCCAGTGGTCTCTCCACTTCTTCTTCAGCCGAGGTCCAAGGCCTTTTAACTAAGGTGGCGGACCTGGAGAGATCACTCCAGTCTTCATCCCAGGTTGTTTCTGATTTTAAGTCCTTATTATCGAATAATCTTGCATCAGAAATGAATGTTTTTGCTTGGAGTGAGAAGCTGGTGTTTGAGAAAATGAATGAACTGGTACTGGCCACAAATAAAAATTTTGAAAATATTAAAGTGGTAGTTTAGGGATTAGAGGCAAAGCTGGTGAAATCTGTTCAGACTGCAGTGAAAGCTGAAGTTGTTCAACCACTGGCAGGTCTGACAGATGAGGTTTAGAAGTTGACCACCAGGATCAGTAGTCTGGAAAGTAGGCCAGTCCTTGACCAGAAATCTGTTGTAAGTTACATCAGTGATGAGTGTGCTAAGAAGTTCAGACACAGCATGTTGAAAGACATCACTAAAGAGATCTCTGGGTCAGTTTTAAGAAGTATTCAAGATGGGCTGTTGCCTCAAGTGGTTAATATGATTGAAAATGAAATGCCAAAGCACTTGTCTTCAGAAATTCAAATTATCAAGAAGGAAGTGACTGAGCTAAGGAAGACTGTGAACGTCACAACTCCAGTGGCAGGAAGAACATTTGGTGCTTCAAACAGAAACATGCTTGAACAGTTATGGAATGCCCACAAGTCTCAAACTGGTGGACATTCCAAGGGGGAAAAGTCTGCTGCCACTGAGTCCGTTCCAACAAGGTTAGTGATTGAAAAGAAGAAGGATTTGGCTGCTGCTATTGAGAAAGCCTTTGCAGTTGAAAAAGTGACTGGTACTGATGCCAGTGCACAAGAAGTAGTTGGTACTGAAGCCAATGTACAAGAAAAAGAGGCTGCTGGTACTGATGCCAGTGAGCCCCAGTTTGAAGCATTCCCAGATATCACAACCACTTTAAAGTCAATAAAAAGAAAGCAACATGTGGTATCTGGAGGAGAAGTTTAAATTGCTGGAAGTTCATCAGAATTTCCTACTGCTGATGATGACACCTCAAAGAGACTGGAGCAGGAGTGCATAATGATAGAAATCTTTAAGAAAAGGCAAAAGGATGAACTCCAGGCCCACAAGATGGAAATGGCAAAGATGGGGACTCTTGATTCTTATAATGCTGGCAGGTTGGGCATTCATATTGATGTATACAAAAAGATGAAGGAAGACCCCAGAGTTCATCAATGTTTGGATGCATTGGATGACGTCTATATACGCTCCAGGTACTCTGAAGAAGAACAAACTTATGATGCAGTAACTTATGGTGTCAGTGTAGTTGAACTGATCAGACAAAGGAAGGAGGAACTGGTGAACCTCCAGAAGAAGATCAGAAAGAATGCTGGTGCTCTGGAGATAGAGTATAGAAGGAAGATAAAAGGCTTGCCCAAACTCACTGCCAAACAGCTAAAGGAAATCAGGGATGCAGATCTGAGCACTTTCATTCCCTTGGATACTTCACAAAGAATAAATCGTGAAGAAATCCAGACTGCCTTGGAACAAGAGAAGGTATCCAGGGAAACTGAAGCATTGATCTAGGCTGCCAAGTTGAAAGATAAGTATAATGAACTGATGACGTTCAGGGCTGATGCCAGAAGGATCATAAGTGCAGAGATTAAATTAGCTGAAAACCATGAAGGCATGACCAGGTTTGAAGTAAAGTTGACCAGAGAGGGTAACTTTACTGATGAAAGGAAGAATGCTTCAGTCCAAGCGTTTGGATGGACTGAACTGAAGGAGATAGGCTTGACTTTCAGGGGGGAAACTGATTTATCCTCTGATGTCAAAGCATTTATGAAGAGGATTGAGAAGGTATGGAAGAGAATACAACAGATGGAAGCTGCTCTGGGTATGCGACCACCAGTGTCTGTACCATCCTCACCATCACCCAAGAGGAAGGCCACTGAAGAAGCTCAAGGACAGACTTCAAAGAGAAGGGCCTGAATCTTTTATCATTTACTTGTACTTGTATTTATCTGTCAAAATTGTAACTGTTTATCAGTTGATGTATGTAAATATAGTTGCAATTTTTGATTCACAAAGTAAGTGATCAGATTTAGTCTAAGTTAGAATTAAAAGATGAAACCGGAACACTGATGATCTATAAAGTGTTTTACAGTAACTTAAAATTTTTAGACTAAATCAAAACAAGTGTTTTTCAAGCATACAAAATTGTATAGATAGAAGCTTGAAAAACCTTGCATTATTTCTAAACAAATAGGGGGAATTTGTTAGGTCCAGATTTACTGGACTCGCTCCAGACTTGACGACTGGAGCGACACTGAAGATTTGTTCAGAAATAATGGAAGACCAGTGAGCAAAATACTTGTATAGGAAATCTGGAATCCTCCAGATCAGCTCACTGGACTTCACCCCAGTCCAGATCTATTCTACTGAAGACATTTTCACTGAAGTCAAAGACTGAAGTTAGAATAAAGAAGACTGACAAATGGCGGAGTCCACTGGAAGTCTTACCAGATCTATGACTGGAGCTTTGTCAGTGTTCTAGACCTTACAAGTCTGAACACTGATTACGAGGAATTGACTTTTTGCCTTTACACACTTTTCAAAGAACATTCCACTTGTCTTTACAAAAGTACTTACGAGTGTAAAGGTGGTTGGTTAAAAGGATAATTAGTCATATTGATGTGACTTTATCCTTGTACCTTAAGCAATGCATTTAATGACCTTTTCGGTTCATTAAATGCATGCAACCATATTTGTACGGCACAAATTCACTGGTGAATTTGTTTGCCTATAAATACAAAGTCATTTCCTTGTTAAAATTACTTTTTAGCAATTAGGTGAATTTGTCTAAATACTCTTGATCGTAACAGGGATACTTCACAACTTTAACTATCTCGATCTAAAGAGTTTATTTAGCAAATATAGATCATTTGTAATTCATAGGTTGTTAGGATACTTACATATTTGTATTATCTTGATTCCGCACAACCTTGTATTTTATTTAACATCATAAATAAAATACACTTGATAAAATTACATTGTGTTCCACCTTTACTTTATTGCTTTAAGTCTTGTATTACTTTGTTTATATACTTGCATTTATATTCAAGTAATACTAGTCCAAATCTAGTGCGTATTAGACTTGTTGTATTTTACACTATTGGGTTAAACCATCAAGTGAGGGACTTTACACATTAGTGTAAGTCCCAACTTGTTAGATGGTACTACTGAAGACACCTCTATGTCGATGGTGGAGTTACTTTGCAATATACTTGCTGAACTGGAGACGACCAGTTGCAGAGGTATATACCAAGTTCTAGATAGATTACTTATATAAAAGACAATAAGTAAAGAACAATGCAATAATACAAATAACTTGTAAACAATCTTGATGAGACAATATGTAGTTTTCAATGTGTAATTTATTTATTGATATTAAACAAATTACAAGGTTGATGCGGAACCAAGATAATACACGAATGTAAATATCCTAACAACCTATGAAATACAATTGATCTATACTCGGAATTTCTCTTCAACAATCGAAACACTTAAAGTAGTGAAATGTTCCTTTTAGCGATTGAGAGAATATTGCACAAGTTCACCAAGAATATTGCAGGTTTGCAAAGTATGAAGTTATTCATTTTTGTGAAGTAACTTAAATTCTTGGTTGTGCAATGACTTGTATTTATAGGCAAAGTTAACATTGGGATGTTAACTTTAGCCGTACAAATGTGGTTGGGAGCATTTAAGGAATAGCATTTAATTCCTTAAAAAGCATTGTAAAGTCGCATGTTAAAGTGACTTTACATAACCACCTTTATGTACCTTTTAATACTTAAATAATAAGATAAGGCTTATTATCCGGGTAAAGGTACATAAAGCATACAAGTCAATTCCTCGTAATCAGTGTAAAGCTTTGTAAGGGCTTTCCACTGATGGTCTCCAGTTTGTAACTGACTAGAATGCCAACTGGGCTTCGCTGCCATTGCCATTCTCTTTCTTTCATTTGTTGTCTTCGACTTCAACTGGAATGCTTCTTCAACTTGGTCAGTTCTCAACTGGAGGAAGTCTTCAGTTGCGTTAACTGTACGGTGCAACTGGACTTCAATATATTTCTCGACAAATCATCTTGGTCACCAGTTTACTGGGTCACCAGATGCAACTGGTGACTGGTCAGTGTGAACTGGTGACTGGCCATTTCCAGGTGAACTGGTCCTAACAAATTCCCCCTATTTGTCTAGAAATATAGTCTAAGTCTTTTCTAGTTCTTGTATCTGTACAAGTGTGGACTATAGAGACTTGTTTGATTTAAATCTATCTAAGATATCTAAGGTATTTTTATAGATCAGTAAATACCTTAGGTTTTTCTTTTAGGTTTGTTAGATTTTAATCTATTATCTACCTTGTGGTTACAAACTGGTAACTTCATTTATACAAGGAATGAAATTTACACAAGTTACAGAATGTAAAACAAATTACAAGTAGATAACTAAAGAAAGAACTTAAACAGATGGCCCTTCGCCAGTTCTTCTTCTTTTGGTCACTAGAGAAATAGGTTGAGTGTCTTCAGGGTCAATATTCAGCCTTTGCTCCAGATTCTCTTTATGTTGAATCTTGCCCTTTAAGAAATTTACCCATGCCTTCTCAAACCTATTCTTTTGTGCCTTCGCATCAAGCACATTCACCATCTCGACCCATTCGCTGAACCCAAATTGTAGCATACCAGGGTTATCAGTTCTAACCAATGGCCCACCAGCATACTTAACTTCAACTTGAAAAACCTTGGTGCCTGGCTTAATTGTAACATTGACATTAGTGATAGTACCACCATGTCTTCTGGTTGACATGATCTGGGAGTAGTAGTTTCTTGCTTCAGATTCATTTGTGATTTTAATACTCCCAGCACCAGCAGCCAGTACAGCGGACTTAATGTCTTCATTTGAAACCTCGCCAGTTGGTTCAACAAATGTTCTAAGGTCAGCATCCCTTGCAGCTTTGGTCAGTGGTCTTTTTGGTTGTGGAATCCTTCTTCTTGGTGGATTCATCACTTCCTTCACAACCTTCTTTACATTAGCAATTCTCTTTAGAATCCCACTGGCCCTTAACTCCTTAGCCCTCTCCAATGAAATGTTCAAGCTTCTGGCATCAAATTCAGCCTCATCCTCATGATAGTGTCTTTCCAGTTCAACATCTAGCATTTCATTTAACTGGTCAACTATCCTAGGATCATTCTTAATCCTGAGATACTCCTCCTTAGTGATACCCAGAAGATTGGCATCACTCATATCTAGCAATTTCAATTGTGTGAGATGTGCCCTGGCTTCAGCTTGGTTCCTTTGTTTCATTTTCTTTCTTTCTTTAATGTCATCACCAAGTCTGGCCAGTCTTCTACTATCACTATCTGAAACTGGAGGCAGTTCATCAGTATTACCAGTTTCAAGCATTTGCATTTCAGTGGCCGGCTGGGCTTCATCAGATACTTTACCCTTTCCTTTGTCTAACACATTCCCCCTTACACTAGCATCTCCACCAGTTTGCTCACCAGCTTCAGTACTGGTAGCTAAGCTCAATTCCCTTCTAGGTACAACTGGTGGTGCAAGGACTGTACTTCTTTCCCCCTTGGCAGCATCTAGACCTGCCCTAATTGCTTCCCATTCAGAGGGGTGTGATGGCAACCGTTCAAGAGGCTGCCACGACTGCACATCCTTGCACTCTTTGAATATCCCACACATCATCCTGAAGGACCTCCAAAGGTGGTTGGTTTCTTTAGACTGGGCCAAGACATTTGCAATAACTTTGTCTTGACCAGTTTTCAATGCATTCAAAATTGTTGATTCTTCATCAATACCAGCAACCACCTTTTCCTTCATATCATCATCCCTCTTCTTCAAATTCTCCACTTCATTGGTCAGTTTAGTTAATGATTCAGTATGTAGAGATACTTGGGTGCTCAAACCTTCAATGCTGCCCCTCAACTGGTTGATCTCACTGGTAAGTGGGGCCAGATCAACCTGGGGAGTGGCCAGCTTGGTGATCTCAGATATCACCCTTTCTATCAAATGTGCTTCCCTAGCACCCAACGTATCCTCTATCTTCTGACCAACTGAAGATACCAACTGCTCTCCAAGGCCAGTCACATCTAGGCCAGGTCGTTCAACTAATTCCTTGACCTGCCTCTCAATTTCCTTCAGATCTACTTCAGAAGTTCGAACAGTGTTACCAAGTAGATTTGAGATGGAACTGGTGACCTTGGAGTGAGTTAGGTCAAAGGCTTCCTTTAGAGTACCAGCCAGATTGTTACAGCCATTGACCAACTCATTCAATTTGTTGAACACCAAGTCTTCATTTGATGAGAACTTATTTATCCCCAGATCAACCACCTTGATGTTTGTCAAAGAGTCCTTGTGGTATCTGGAGAAAGACTTGGTGTTTTTATCAAGTGTCTTCTGAATCTCCTCCACCCTGGTGAGAAGGTTTTGGAGATCGGATTGTATGGAGACAACTTGACTGTCCAGTGACAAAGGAGAAGGTGTCACTGGACCACTTGCAGTTGCTACTGGAGCAACTAGAGGAGGCAAACTGATGGAAGTCTCCCCAGTTGTCAGGCCAGCAGTTGAATATATAATAGGAGTGGTGGTTGAAGAAAGGATAGGAAAAACAATGTGTTGTTCATGCTGAGAATGCTCAGGTGTGAACAACGGCGACGGTGGTGGGGGCATTTCTCGAGCAAGTGAGAATTGCCCAGTTGGTAAGGGAGCGGAATATATTGGTAAAGTAGTATCAGTAGGCGTATTTTGCTCAGGTGGTGAAAGTGAAATTGATGCGTCTGGAGGGCAGACTGGAGATGAAGGGTCTTGTGCTTGTACAGAAGCATCAAGAATCTCCTGGTCTGTTTCAGTACCTTCAGAATCCGAAGATTCTATAAGGATTTCCTCGTCATTAACATTCATGTCCAGATCCATGAATGTGACAGAGGGCTGACCAGTTACCTGGTCAGTCTCCAGATGACCTTCCCCAGTTTCCTGGATGGGTGCATCTGTTGGAGGATTAGATACCGAAGTATCTTCACCAGGGATAGATGTGATGGGGGTTGCTTCAGTTATGGTTGCTCTATCCTCAACCACAACATTAGACACACTGGAGGGTCCCTCATTATTTTGAGGCCCGCCCAGTTGCCTTTCTGACTCACCTACAAGAGGTGCATCAGTTGAAGCGAATGCCACCTGCATTCGTTCAGGAATTTCAACCTCACCAGCTTCAGATACCAGTGAGTCTAGATTCCTAAGCATATCTGGAGCAGTATACGGAGAATCTGTACCATTATATGCTTCCCTGCCCAGAATTTCCTTAAAACAGAGTGAGAGGAACCTTGAAAAGGGGATACATACACCCCTGGAGCCCTTCAGTTTTTGTACTAGGCTTCTGTACAAAATGTCTGCAAAGTCCACTCTCAAACCGTTCCACAAGCAGTAAGCCATCTCTGCTTGTGAGGAGTTGATCTGGTCAAGTCCACCAGAACTCCCACCCATGCTCTCCACCAGGTGGATGAAAAAATACCTCCATGAAGGTGTAAGGCCCTTCATGGTCATCGCACCTTTTGTCTTCAGCACCCCATTGTCCAAGCACTCCTTGTGTCCCATTTCAAGAAGTACTTGACAAAAATTTATGTTTGAGGGCAAGACGACTGGAGATTCATCCTCTCTCCAGTAATTGAGGCGTAAGGCATCCCTCAATACGTCAGAGGTCAAGATACACTGGATTGTTCCATCCTTTAATGTGAAACTGATGGAGGAACAATCAGAAGAAAGAACGACAGTGTACCAAAACTCACATAAGTAGTTGTGAAATAACTTACGTGGGTTTAGAGAGAATGAGGGTCCTATTGGAGAATTCTTCAAAAACTTTTGAATTCTACCAATAAGGGTATCGGACCCTTGAGATCCTCGAAGGCTGGCCATAGGATTATTTGGATTTAGTTTTATGGCAGCACAACTCGGAGCACCAGGTGCCTGTGTGACATCTGGTGAGGGAATATATGGAACAGTCAAGAGATTTACATCTCTTGAACGGGATGATCTAGGAGCCATAGAATGAAAATGAAATTTAGGATTTAGGGTTTTTGATTTGTGAAGCAAAGAGAAAAATGAAGCAATGTTGATGATTGGAAGTAAATGAAGGAATGTAAAAGAAAGAAAAGTAAATGAGTTTCGGAGTAAATAAGGGTATTTATAAGGGGATTCAAGATCCCAATGTAAAACCAAAAATTATATTTTATTAAACCAAATCAATTTTGAAGATATTTTGACAAAATGAGTTTGAATTTTGAAATAAAAATATAATTTTCCATGTAAGCATTAAATGTTACCATGTCAGCATTAAATGCTACGACGGCTTACTTTACCCATGACCCCACTCACTTTTTGTTTTCCCAATACAAACAGTTGTCAAGTACTTAAAATGGTTTCAAACACGTCAGATCACGATATCAAGTGGTTTAAAACACTCGAGTATCATCACGTGTCACACATATTGACCAGGTATTTGTAACGTTACAAAAATTTAGACAAAGACTGAACCTGGTAACTGGAGGATCAGTCCAGTACCAGTTTCCAACTGAAGAGTTCTCCAGTTGCATTTTCAAACAAAAACGAATTTTAGTCAGAAAAATTATTTTGAGTCTTTCCCCCTAAAATGATGATCCAGTAATCAATTAGTGCCAAGATAGTATCACAAAGGCGTTCGATAGCCTGGCGAGCAAAGATTATCTGGACCTCCTCAACTGGAGAACTTCATCAATGTCACTGACGCGTTCAATAACAAAGAAAGCTCCAGTTAAGGGTTTAACATTCCCAGTTCGCTGATGAGATGTTTAAAGGTTTTCTCATCGAGAGGTTTAGTAAAAACATCAGCTAACTGTTTGTCAGTGGGGATGAAATGAATTTCAATATCACCTTTCATAACATGATCTCGAATGAAATGATACCTGATATCAATATGCTTTGTTAGATCGT
>CM067167.1:162586818-162601813 GCA_034093135.1 Erigeron breviscapus | reverse complement strand
AAGCTGAAAGCCTATATAGCTCTAATGGCACAAGACAACTCAAGTAATAATGGTTGTATGATTGCTAAAACTGAAAAATGGGAAGAGTCTGATGAATCATCTGATGATGAGGAAGAAGTTAGGGACATGTGTTTCATGGCTAGTGAAGATCAAGGTCATTTGGTCAAGTCTGATGTTGAATCTGGAAGATGGGTGGATATAATCATGAAAAAGGTTAGTGATTTTGGTTTTGAAAGTAATGAGGAACATAAACTGGACCTTTTGGTTCTTTTAGAGGCTGACATCTCATTTGTTGAGACTGTGCGTTAAGAAAGCCTAAAAATGTTTGAAAACAATACTTCTGAGCTGAACGCCAGTCAGGCCAGACTGAAAGAACTGAAAGATGTTCAGTTGGCTCTTAAAAGTTATCAGTCTATGGTTGCCACCTTAGAATTGGAAAAGGAAGAACTGAAAACCATCCTTGAAAAGGAACAAAAAATAATTAAATCCTGGATGAAAGCACCAAATCCTGATGCTGCAATCAAAAATACTTTTTCTAATCAAAGAACAGCATATGAATCTGGTGATCTTCACTTGGCATCTATTGTTTCTGATTTAGATGCACTTCCAAAACAAATGAAACCAGAAATAATTTTTAAAGAAGTTGGCAAACAGAAAACTGTGACTGAAAAGGCCCAGGAACAATCTGAGGGCAAATCTGAAACAACTCAGACCACTGTTTCAGAAAATAAGGCTAAATCCAAAAAGCCATCTCCTCAGTCTTCATCTAAGGTTCCTAAAAGCCAAAAGAAGAAAAAAATGTCTCCCCCACTGAGCCTTCTACCTCAGATTCAGGTAAGGCTCAGGTGTCTAATGAAGAATCAATTTTGTTAAAGTTGGAGAGTCAATTTCAATTGTTAACTAGACAAGTGCAAAGTTGTAATGCACGATTGAAAAATGTTGAAAGCACTCCCCTTCAACCTAAACAAAGCTCAAAACCTTTTTCCAAACAAATCAAGCAAAAATCTGAAAAGAAAAAGGTTGAAAGCCCCATCAAACCAACTATTTTTGTGTCATCTGAGATCATGACTGAGATCCCTTTTGATCCTTCAGTTCCTTCTGAACTAAAGAAATCTGGGACGTCTAAGGGAGAGTCCAGTGAACCCATCAAGAGATGGGTTCCCAAAAAGAACTAATCTTTGTGTTTGTGCAGGGAGACCGAAAGAAGAATATATGGTTTCTTGACAGCGCAGCTGGCAGAACCATGACTGGTTATCAAACCCTGCTGGAGGAATATAGGGTGCAAGAGGGGACCTCAATAACTTTTGGGAATGATGAAAATGGACAAACTGAGGGATATGGTGTTGTGAATAATGGACAAGTCAAATTCACACGTGTTGCATATGTGAATGGTTTGAAATACAACCTGATCAGTGTCAGTCAACTGTGTGATGATGGCTTCAAGGTTTTATTTGATATTAGTCAAGGCACCATATTCAACAAGGATTGGAAGGTAGTGTTGATTGCACCAAGAAAAGGAAACATTTATATCATTGATATGAATAGTTCACCCAGTGAACAATGTTTCTACACAAAGGCAAATGAGGACACAAACTGGTTGTGGCACAAGAGATTATCCCTTCTAAACTTCAAGAACATTAATAAGTTGTCAAGAAAACAACTTGTAGAAGGGATACCCTCAATGTCTTTCAATAAAGACAAGCCATGTCGAGGTTGTGAAATGGGTAAGCAAAAAAGGACTTCATTCAAGACAAAGCAACATTTCAGTATAACTGAACCTCTTCACATGCTTCACATGGACCTTTTTGGACCAGTGAATGTTCAGACAAGAGCAGGAAAGAAGTACACCCTTGTTATTGTTGATGAATTTTCAAGATATTGCTGGGTAATTTTCCTCAGATCCAAGAATGAAGTTGCTGCTGAAATCATTGCTCTCATTAAACAAATTGAACTCAAGCACAAGCGAAAAGTTTGTCAGCTCAAAAGTGACAATGGTACTGAATTCAGAAATGCTACTCTGGAGTCCTTCTGCACTGAAACTGGCATATCTCAGAACTTCTCTTCAGCACGCACACCAGAGCAGAATGGTGTTGTAGAAAGAAAGAATCGAACGCTGATTGAAGCTGCTAGAAGTATGCTCAAGACAGCCTATGAAGTACTCAGAAATAGAAAGCCTAATATTGGATACTTCCATGTATTTGGATGTCCAGTATACATTCTGAATGATTTCAGTCAGCTTAGAAAATTTGATGCAAAAGCTGATGAAGGATACTTCTTAGGATATTCAACAAATCACAAAGCCTTCAGAGTCTATAGTAAGAGACTTGACAAGGTTGATGAGTGATGTGTGAAATCGAGTTTAAAATTTATAAACAAGAATTACCCTAAAACTGACTACTGCACACTAGTGGGCAGTGGACCCGTTCGTATATAGTATAGCTCAAAGGTAAGTCCGAATTCGTTCACGGGGATTGGTTTTGAAATAATTGTATGTTAAAGCAGTTTTGGAAACAGGATGGAACCGTAGCCGAATTGCTACCTTACTTTGACAATTTGAATTTAAAGAAATTTAAACGACAAGACAATTTAAAAGTAAAGAAAGTTCAGACAATATAAATAAAGATCATCCACTTCGAATCCACTTGACTTCAGTTATGATTGCACATGTTAAAGATCAAATTATTTAGAGTTGACAAGATAATCGTGAAAGGATAAAAATGCTCGCGTGGTACCACCAACCGCTAACAAATCACCCAAACACCTAAGTTGCTAGTTTAATTACCCAAGACGGTACCACCAATGCCTAGAAAATCTCCCCAACAATTAGTTTGCTTGATTATCCAATTACCAATTATGCCTATGTGAATGAAAACGTGGTACCACCAACCGCTTCTAAACACGTTTACTAATTAATTCCTATTATAGATTTGACATTCACCGTCATACCATGAACCGGTGACAAACGACCATAGACAATCGAATTGAAACGATAAACATATTCACCTAGTACCACTAACGATGAACACATAAACCATCAACATCAAAAGAATAAATCACAAGGAATTAATTGATAAAGATCACGACACAACGATAATTGAATCAACTCTTGAATTAAAATATTGCAATCATATCATTCGTCAAGTTTCATCAAAGTGGATGATTAGAAATCTAGCCACTCATACTAAATTGAATTGCAATAAAGAAATTGAAAGAAAACATATTATACCAGTGATCGTTGAATATAAATTGCAAGACAGAAAATTAGATACGATCTAGATGGATGTTCTTGAATCTTCAATGAATCAAATGATGAAATCTGCGATGATCCGTCAAAGACTCGTGGTAGAACAGTTCCTAGAAAGAAAAACTTGGATAACTTGGGAAATAGGGTTATGTTTTCTATTTATACCCCCATGAAAAATCTGATGCCAAACAACTCAAACCCTTGCTGGCCCGTCACCCCACTGCGGCGCAGTGGGCTGGTGATGCTCCCCACTGCGGCGCAGTGTAGACTCTCTGATCTGGTCGCTCATTTTGCCATAGCTGACTGCGGCGCAGTGGGCTGGTGATGCTACCACTGCGGCGCAGTCTCGATCTTCTGATCTGCGAGTGTGTCTTAAGGTCCACTGCGGCGCATTGGGCTCATGTTTCCCCCACTGCGTCGCAGTCTAAAATCACTCCACTGGCACACCCAACTTTGACTTGCAAACTTGTTGAATTTTATTCTATCCATCCAGTTAAACAACTCTCAATCACACGAATCAACTTCTTGGCCTAAAAATCATTCGGCAATGCACCAAATGGACGCGTACCCTGTAAAGAACCTGAAAACACTAACAAATACCATAAACGCGCCAAATACATACAAAATCGACTTAAAACACTTAAGAAAATGGCCAATAATGATGTGGGCGATATGTATAAATTGGTCACATCAAATCCCCCCACACTTGAGCATTGCTTATCCTCAAGCAAAACCGGAATTTTAGTAAAAGCATTCCTTGGCAATGAAGCTAAATAAACAATTACGAGTATCAAAAAGAAGCCACACCAAGCAAGTCAATGTGTTAATCTTAAATGAAAACCCGAAATGTTTGACAATACCTGAACAATCCGCAAGCCTCGATAACACAACTAAGCAAAAGTGAAACAAATGAGCCTATCAAAATCATTCTACTCCAACGAACTTACTTTTGGGGTTGAAAATATATGAAGAATCACTCATAGCTCGGTTGTGATGCATATCTTACCATAGGCTTGAACAAGGATCATAGCTTCACCGACATGGCGTGAGCACCAAGTACATCATTAAAATTTGGCATATAAGTCGGTTGTAAAGTTAGGCTAAGGGTATTTACAATGGGATTTGGGAAATTTAGGTTAGTGATAGGAAGTAACAAAAGTATAAGTTATGTACAAAATAGTCTAATCAAACCCTTACCATTGATTGCCACCAACCCATAAGATGCTATCCCTTTAACACACCTCAAAAGTAACAAGCAAAACCCGAAACCAATGTGGTGTATCACTTCAAACAACTTAGGCACAACCAAATCTTCCATTCTTAATGATACAACAAAATTTCAGACATATAAAAATGAGAAGTACCCACTGGTAGCCCAAGTTCTTTTTTCTTTTCTTTTCTTTTTCATACTTTTACTCTACTAGTAGGCACCCTCTTACAATGATGAACATGTCCATAACACTTACTTCCTTTGAACAATCCAAGATAATCCTCAATAACTTGACCAATTGACGTATTCTCATAGACAAGAATATTCCACTAGACAACCCACTGAAGCTCTCCCAAACCATCCAAACAAACCAATGACAATCAATGGCCCCCCAGATTAGACTATCGGTATAGTAAGGAATAATTAGGTAAAGTTTACATATATAAGTGGATATATACAAAGGAAAAGGCTAAGTTAAAAGGGATGTATAAGTGTATCTTGCACTAAGGATGAGTGCAACAAAGGTTTACAAAGGAAGGAAAGAAAGTGTATGTATAGTAAAGGTAAAAATATACAAAAGCAAAGGTGAACAGAAAGAAAGAAAGAAAGTATAGGTCAAACCTAAATGCCAATTCGTCATCCGATGTACTTATATCACAAAAGTGACCTCACTGCGGTCTCGTAACGATCACCAGGCCAAGTTCTAGCTCAACACATCACTGGCACACTCATATCAAAGAAAGGAACCCGGAAATGGAATAAATTAACCTCAAATTCGCACATCTTAGTGCAGAGTTCGAAATGGAACCCTTACTCCCGAATAAATCCAAGAGCCTAAGAGAGGGACAAATTACAAGGCAATCAAACCAAAACCGTAAACACCTAGCACATTTATAAATGAATGATGAATCTCACTATTTTTAGGTGTTTGGGAAATTTGAGTATGCAAATAATGTTATCAATCCACAAGGATTAGCCCAATAACCGTTCAGAACACATTTCGCCGATTAAATTTGTACCAAGGAAAAAACTTTGTAGTAAAATTGCTCATTAAGTTATTATGAATTAAGTAACAAAAGCAATTTACCACAAGGACAAGCTCAACACAAGTTTCAAATCATATCATCTTCCGTCATCCTACCAAATCGAAGCCACCAATCTCAAACATGCACATCATAGTTCAGAGTTCAAGATAGAACCCTTACTCTTGGATAAAATCCAAAAGCCTACGAGAGGGACACATCTACAAGAACGGTTAAATCTCAATGGCAAAACAACAAAAGAGATATATCCGGTTGCTTAAACCTATTTGCCACCCCCCCCCCCCCCACACACACACACTTAAGATGGACAATGCCCTCAATGTCCAACAATCGGTCAAAACAAAGGTAAATAGGGGTAAGCAAAATAGACAGAAAGAATGAGAACACATACCGGAGCATGGACACATTCCATTTCAAAACAAGTAAGTCGACCCCGCACCACAAATTGCTCTTCCTAAAAAGGAAGTCCAATTTGCTTGATGGGAGAAACAAACTAGTCCCAAAACAGAAGGTGCAAGAACTATGTGTGAAACAATGTCAGTAAAGATGCCAATTAAAAATGTTGCGCTGAACTTACTGCCAGCATATGCACATGACATCATAGGGAGCTACTAACATATTGATCCTGAAGATACTCAGCCTATCTCTTCAGTTGCCAAGAGAAGAAGAACTGGCGAAGGGCCATCTCATTAAGTTCTTTCTTCAGTTATCTACTTGTAATTTGTATTTACATTCTGTAACTTGTATAAATTCCATTTCCTTGTATAAATGAAGTTACCAGTTTGTAACCACAAGGTAGATAAAAGATTAAAATCTAACAAACCTAAAAGAAAAACCTAAGGCATTTATTGATCTATAAAAATGTCTTAAGAAACTTAGATAGATTTAAATCGAACAAGTCTCTATAGTTCACACTTGTATAGATACAAGAACTAGAAAAAGACTTAGACTATATTTCTAGACAAATAGGGGGAATTTGTTAGGACCAGTTCACCTGGAACTGGCCAGTCACCAGTTGCATCTGGTGACCCAGTAAAACTGGTGACCAAGAAGATTTGTCCAAAAATATATTGAAGTCCAGTTGCACCGTACAGTCAACGCAACTGAAGACTTCCTCCAGTTGAGAACTGACCAGTTGAAGAATCATTCCAGTTGAAGTCGAAGACAACAAATGGAAGATAGAGAATGGCAATGGCAGCGAAGCCCAGTTGGCATTCTAGTCAGTTACAAACTGGAGACCATCAGTGGAAAGCCCTTACAAAGCTTTACACTGATTACGAGGAATTGACTTGTATACTTTATGTACCTTTACCCGGATAATAAGCCTTGTCTTATTATTTAAGTAATAAAAGGTACATAAAGGTGGTTGTGTAAAGTTGCTTTATCATGCGACTTTACACTGCTTTTTAAGGAATTAAATGCTATTCCTTAAATGCTCTCAACCACATTTGTACGGCTAAAGTTAACATCCCAATGTTAACTTTGCCTATAAATACAAGTCATTGCACAACCAAGAATATTCAATTCTCTCGAACAACTTCTTCGAATACTCTTCGATAGAATTCACTTTGCAAACCTGCAATATTCTTGGTGAACTTGTGCAATATTCTCTCAATCGCTAAAAGGAACATTTCACAACTTTAAGTGTTTCGATTGTCTTGAGAAATTCCAAGTGTAGATCAATTGTATTTCATAGGTTGTTAGGATATTTACATTCATGTATTATCTTGGTTCCGCATCAACCTTGTAATTTGTTTAACTTCAATAAATAAATTACACATTGAAAAATACATATTGTCTCATCAAGTTATCTTACAAGTTATTTGTATTATTGCATTGTTCTTTACTTATTGTCATTTATATAAGTAATCTATCTAGAACTTGGTATATACACACTGCAACTGGTCGTCTCCAGTTCAGTGCATATATTGCAAAGTAACTCCACCATCGACATAGAGGTGTCTTCAGTAGTACCATCTATTGAGTTGGGACTTACATAAGCATTGATCGTTTGTGGCTCTTCTGGTTTGAACCCCTCTATTGGAATCTCCAATGATTTTCTCGATTGGATGTGCTTTTGTCCACTTAGAGTAATGACCAGGATGAACAATGATATCAGTGCAAGAACTCCTCTGATTTACTTCAGGAGCAGCTTCAGAAAAGACTATTTCAGTCTCATCATCTTCCTCCTGCAGATCATGACTTGCATCATGAAATTCTTCAGATTGGGGTAATTCAGTGGAAACTGATATCTGAGGTGAAGCAGCACGTACATCTGATCCAATAGTCAGTTCAGAAGGTAGTTTAAAACTGACTGAAGGATAGAATGGTATGTTGCTTGTCTTGATTCTTGTTGGTTCTGAATTGAGATGTTCAGAAGCAGGTTCAGGTGACTGATCAGATTGAACAATGGGATCAGATTCACTGAAACTGATTGGACTTTCTGAGGGTGGTACATGAGTTGGTCTATTGAAGATTGCAGAATTTGATTCATCAAAGGTAACATGAATTGACTCATTGATGTGACCAATTTATACATATCGCCCACATCATTATTGGCCATTTTCTTAAGTGTTTTAAGTCGATTTTGTATGTATTTGGCGCGTTTATGGTATTTGTTAGTGTTTTCAGGTTCTTTATAGGGTACGCGTCCATTTGGTGCATTGTCGAATGATTTTTAGGCCAAGAAGTTGATTCGTGTGATTGAGAGTTGTTTAACTGGATGGATAGAATGAATTTCAACAAGTTTGCAAGTCAAAGTTGGGTGTGCCAGTGCAGTGATTTTAGATTGCGACACAGTGGGGGAAACATCAGCCCAATGCGCCACAGTGGACCTTAAGACACACTCGCAGATCAGAAGATCGAGACTGCGCCGCAGTGGTAGCATCACCAGCCCACTGCGCCGCAGTCAGCTATGGCAAAACGAGCGACCAGATCAGAGAGTCTACACTGCGCCGCAGTGGGGAGCATCACCAGCCCACTGCGCCGCAGTGGGGTGACGGGCCAGCAAGGGTTTGAGTTGTTTGGCATCAGATTTTTCATGGGGGTATAAATAGAAAACATAACCCTATTTCCCAAGTTATCCAAGTTTTTCTTTCTAGGAGTTGTTCTACCACGAGTCTTTGACGGATCATCGCAGATTTCATCATTTGATTCATTGAAGATTCAAGAACATCCATCTAGATCGTATCTAATTTTCTGTCTTGCAATTTATATTCAACGATCATTGGTATAATATGTTTTCTTTCAATTTCTTTATTGCAATTCAATTTAGTATGAGTGGCTAGATTTCTAATCATCCACTTTGATGAAACTTGACGAATGATATGATTGCAATATTTTAATTCAAGAGTTGATTCAATTATCGTTGTGTCGTGATCTTTATCAATTAATTCCTTGTGATTTATTCTTTTGATGTTGATGGTTTATGTGTTCATAGTTAGTGGTACTAGGTGAATATGTTTATCGTTTCAATTCGATTGTCTATGGTCATTTGTCACCGGTTCATGGTATGACGGTGAATGTCAAATCTATAATAGGAATTAATCGGTAAACGTGTTTAGAAACGGTTGGTGGTACCACGTTTTCATTCACATAGGCATAATTGGTAATTGGATAATCAAGAAAACTAATTGTTGGGGAGATTTTCTAGGCATTGGTGGTACCGGATTGGGTAATTAAACTAGCAACTTAGGTGTTTGGGTGATTTGTTAGCGGTTGGTGGTACCACGCGAGCATTTTTATCCTTTCACGATTATCTTGTCAACTCTAAATAATTTGATCTTTAACATGTGCAATCATAACTGAAGTCAAGTGGATTCGAAGTGGATGATCTTTATTTATATTGTCTGAACTTTCTTTACTTTTAAATTGTTTTGTCGTTAAAATTTCTTTAAATTCAAATTGTCAAAGTAAGGTAGCAATTCGGCTACGGTTCCATCCTGTTTCCAAATCTGCTTTAGCATACAATTATTTCAAAACCAATCCCCGTGAACGAATTCGGACTTACCTTTGAGCTATACTATATACGAACGGGTCCACTGCCCGCTAGTGTGTAGTAGTCAATTTTAGGGTAATTCTTGTTTATAATTTTTAAACTCGATTTCACACATCAAGTTTTTGGCGCCGCTGTCGGGGATTGTGTGCCGATTTAGTTGTTAATTTAGTGGTTTGATCCTTTCTCACGCGTGAGGAAGTTACTTGTTTTATTAGTTTAGTTTTCTTTTCTTATCACAGTTGCATTTGACGTGTTTGTGTTAGTTGTGTGTTTGCAGGCATATTTCTTTAGTTGATGAACTTGTGTTCTTCGGGTCTACCTTTGAATAGTCCTTTGTCTACTCCGAGAAGACCAAGAGGGCGTCGGTTTAACTTCACTGAACCCACAACACCAATACCTACACCGTTCTCACCTATAGCTAAACCCACTCCTGATTCAGACGAGGAAGGGTTTTATTTAGACGAATTCTTCAATTTAGAAGTTAAGCAAGAAGAGATGGGTGACGAACAACCAAGGGATCCAAATGACACTCGCTATGGCGAGAGGGTTCGAACTATCCCAACTAGCCGTGGCTCCGCCATTAGACCACCGACCATTGATCACACTTTCAATTTGAAAGGGAATCATCTTAAGAGCATAGAAGAGCATCAATTTGATGGAAAAAGGAAATGAGATCCTTACCAACACTTGGATAGGTTTGAAAAGTTGGCTCGGCTTTATCAATATGGTCAAAATCAAATGAATGTCGTGAAACTTGAGACATTTCCCATGTCAATCACCGGAGACGCACTTGATTGGTTCAATGATCTTCCAAAAAATTCAATCACTACTTGGAACCAACTTAAGGAAGCTTTCATTGGTGAGTTTTATTCACTTAGAACTCAAAGAAAGTTGGAGAATATGATTAGGTCGTTTGAACAAGATGATGGAGAAGATGTTGCAGATGCTTGGGTTCGTTTCAAGGAAAAATGTTGAGAAATTGTCCAGATCACAATTTGACTAAGGAACAATATGTGGAGCTTTTCTTTGATGGGTTGAATAAGAAGTCTAAACGAGAATTGGGATATGCTTTTGGGGGTAGTTTCAATAACATTACACCCAATGAAGGCTATCAAATCTTGGAAGACATGGCAAAGGATAACTCAAATATGGATGATGAAAGGTTCTTGAAGAATGAAAGAAAGATGAAGAGAGGTACTAACCAAGGGAGAGTTGTTAAGGTTGAGGCGAGTAGTGACTCAGGGGTTATTGGAGAGATTAAGGCGCTATCTGAGCGCATGGATAGGAGCTTTACTGCTCAAGAGACTAGGTTTAATGCACTTGAGAGGGATGTTAAGGTCGTAGCCGATGGGTGTGATCATTGTGGTGATATGCACTCTTCTGATGAGTGTCCAAATCGGGCACCCGAAGATGTGAACTATGTTCAGAATCAACCCCAAGGGAATTTCCATCGCAACACCGGTTTCCAGAACCGGCCTTCGGGTAATCCTTCTTATAACTCTTCTTTTCAGGCTAATACTTCTCGTTTTTCAGGTAACAGGTGGCAAAGAGATAATTATCAGAATCAGCCACAACAGCAGACTCAGCAAGGACAAGGATCAGGTTCTTCTTCCTCTAATGCCGATCCTAATGCCGAGTTGAGGAAGATGATGAAGCAGTTGGCTAGTAATCAAGTTGAAACAAATACTAGCATTCAAATGATCAGGGATGATACTAAGGCTTTGAGTGAGATGTTGGATCAGATAAGCGGGAAGGTGGAGATCAACATGAAAAATCAGGGTGCTAACTTCAAGGATCTCGAGAGTAGGATGGCCGCTCTTGCTAGGCCCACGGGGACTCTTCCTAGCAACACACAGCAGAATCCTAGACCTCAGTTTAATTCGGGATAATTTAGTCAGGGACCGAAATACACCCCACCTCCAGTCCGTAATGAGCAAGCCAAAGCCATCACCACTCGTACTGGTAGGTCTTATGACTCACCTCCTATGCCTAATGTTGTTGTTTCAGATGTGCAGGATAACGGGGGTGATGATACCGATGTTGATGAAGAAATAGAGATGGAGGAAGATTCGACCGTGAAGACTCCGGTCACTCCACCAAAACCGGATGTGGTTCCAGAGGTTAAACCATACAAGCCAAAGATACCATTTCTACAAAGGTTCAGGAAAGCAAAGCTGAAGGAGCATTATAACAAGTTTGTTGACATGATCAAAAATGTTCATATTAATGTTCCTTTAGTTGATCTTATTCAGGGGATGCCGAATTATGCCAAGTTCATTAAGGAGCTTGTGACAGACAAAGGAAGTTTGAAGAGGCAAAGGCTACTTTTATTAATGCCGAGTGTTCTGCTATCTTGCAGAACCGCATTCCACCAAAGCTTGAAGACCCAGGGAGTTTTCTTATCACTTGCTCTATTAGAACTATTATTTGTAAGGCCTTAGTTGATTTAGGGGCTAGCATCAATTTGATGCCTTACTCGGTTTATGCTAAGTTGTCATTGGGAGTCCTTCGCCCTACTCGTATGAGTATAAGACTTGCTGGCCATTCATTTCAGTATCCCATCGGGATTGCTGAAAACATTAGTGTCAGAGTTGGCCACATTGTTTTTCTTGTTGACTTCGTTATCCTCGAGATGGAGGAGGATACGCAAGTCCCTCTTATTCTTGGACGCCCATTCCTTAACACAGCGGATGCTATCATCCGTGTGAAGGATAAGGAAATTTCCTTAGGCGTAGGAACTGATAGGATTGTGTTTAATGTTGAAAAGTCTATCAAGCATTCATATTCTAATGATGAGACTTGTTTCAGGATTGATGTCATTGATGATGCATTGGATCAAGAATTTCAGGAGTTCATGGAGACAGATATTGGAGAGGAGGAGATCGCTAATTTAGGATCTGGAGAAATTACTGATGAAGCTTTGTTTGCAGAGGTCATGGCACTAAGCTTGGATGAATCACCTCCCGAGGATGAAACTTTTGAGGAGGTAGTTGCTGACGGGAGTTCAAGGGTACCTAACTCTATTGAGGCACCACCTACTGACTTGGAGCTCAAGCCGCTTCCAGACCATCTTGAGTATGCATATCTGTCAGGTGAGTCTTCTCTTCCAGTGGTTATCTCGTCCTCACTCTCGAGTGACGAGAAAGACCGTCTCATGTCTGTTCTTAAAGCCCATAAGCGGGCTTTTGCTTGGAAGACCACAGATATTCCAGGTATTAGTCCTAATTTATGCCAGCATAAGATTGATTTTCTTGATGATGTTAAGCCCGTTGTCCAGAGACAAAGGCGGCTGAATCCTAATATGAAAGAGGTTGTTAAGAAGAAGCTCATATCAGATGTTAAGTATTATTTTTGGGACCATCCATACTTGTTTCGTGTTTGTGCAGATGGTATGATTAGGAGATGTGTTGCTGGAAGTGAGACACGAGAGATTTTGGATGCATGTCACTACGGGCCAACTAGGGGTCATTATGGTCCTTCAGTGACGGGTAAGAAAGTTTTTGATGCAGGTTTCTATTGGCCGACAATTTTCAAGGAGGCCCAGACTTTGGTTGAGACTTGTGACATTTGTCAGCGGTAGGGGAACATCACTAAACGGGATGAGATGCCTCAACGGAGCATTCAGGTATGTGAGGTATTTGATGTCTGGGGTATAGACTTTATGGGACCATTCCACCGTCTAATAAGTTTCAGTACATTCTTATCGCCGTTGACTACGTGTCTAAATGGGCCGAAGCCAAGGCTTTGCCCACGAATGACGCGCGTGTAGTCATTGATTTCTTGAAACAGTTGTTCTGTCATTTTGGTTGCCCTAGAGCTTTGATTAGTGACCGTGGTACCCATTTTGCAAATCATCAGTTAGCCAAAGTGATGAAGAGGTACGGTGTTGTTCACTATTTTTCTACCTCATATCATCCACAGACCAGTGGTCAAGTGGAAAACACTAATAGGGCCTTAAAGAGGATTTTGGAGAAAACTGTTGGAGATAACCCCAAGGTGTGGTCAAAGAAGTTAGATGACGCCTTGTGGGCATTTAGGACGGCTTATAAGACGCCGATTGGCACCACGCCATATCGGTTGCTCTATGGCAAAACTTGCCATCTTCCTATTGAGATAGAGCATAAGGCATATTGGGCTTTAAGGAATTTGAATTTGGATTTGATGGAGGCAAGTGAACTTAGAATGTTGCAACTTCATGAGCTTGATGAGCTTAGGTTAGGTGCTTATGAGAATTCGAGGCTTTATAAGGAGAGAACCAAGATTTGGCATGATAAGAGGATTCGTAGAAAGGAGTTTAAGGTTGGGGCTAAAGTGTTGTTGTTTTTGTCCAAATTTAAGATTAAGCAACCTAAACTAACTTCTAGGTGGATTGGACCGTTTGAGATTAAGCACGTATACCCGTCGGGTTATGTTGAGTTGTTTAAGCGAAATGGTGAAGGATCGTTCATTGTCAATGGTCATCGACTGAAGCTATATTTGGAAGAAGAGCAGGTTGAGGGGATATTTGATGAGATCCCCGTGTTTGAATTTGAAACTTGAAGGTTGGTCGAGTCAAGCTAAAGACTCGTTAATAACTTAAGCGCTTCTCGGGAGGCAACCCGTGTTTATTTTATCGTATTTCATTTTTCTTGAATTAGTTAATTTTAATCGTGTTTTAGTTGGTAAGTGCAGGTATGTTCTCGATTTGATGCGGTTTGTTTTGAGATTTGACATAATCTTTGTGAAGGGAAAGATTTTCAGAAACTCCCCACTGCGCCGCAGTGGGGGTGGTATAAGCTGACTGCGCCGCATGCCATAGTCTCTGCCCACTTGTACAAAATCCTTCACTACGCCGCAGTGAGGGGTGTGATGCCTCACTGCGCCGCAGTGAAGGGCCGGGTAAGTCAAAGTACAAGTCAGGTAGTTTGTCTTTCTTTTACTTTTTCACTTACTTCTTTCTCTCTTCTCTGAAACCGAAAAACATAAAACAAAAACAAAACACCCATTATTCACCTTCAAGATCTTCCATTTTTCTTCCATCTTTAATCCTTTGTCCAGATTTTCATCTTCATACATTGCATAATGGGAAGAAGTGTAAGCTTTTCTCTTTAGTTTCTTTGTATTTTCCTTTTATTTTGAATTTTCAATTTCTAGGGTTTATGCTAGATTAATCTTTCGAATTAACTTAGGGGTTTTGACGTTTGTGGGCAATAGAAGCTAATTGGGTGATAAATCTTTCATCTAGTTCATCAATTTGTGATTTTGATTTTGAAATTAGGGTTTTGAAAAATTTGGGGATTTGATTTGAAGAACAAGTATGGGGGAATTGGATTTGTTTGATTTTGCTCAAGATTTTCTTTATGTTGAATTTTCCCCCTTAGAAAGTTTACCCATGCTTTCTCAAACCTATTCTTTTGTGCCTTCGCATCTAGCACATTCACCATCTCAACCCATTCGCTGAACCCATATTGCATAGCACCAGGATTGTCAGTTTTAACCAGTGGCCCCCTGGTATATACAAC
>CM067167.1:162558122-162585818 GCA_034093135.1 Erigeron breviscapus | reverse complement strand
TATGTGAGTGTAAGCCATTGAGGAGAGTGTAGTTATACATGTGTTATAGTGTAATAAGCTAGTTACACTCCTATTGGTTAGTTGAGGTGGATACATGTGTGTATGTATGAGCCGAAAATTTTCAAAACATAAATTAAATTTGTGGTGTTCAAATATTTGTATAGCGTGAGCATAATTGTATATCGACTTGATAAAATCCTTAAAGTGCATTGTTTATAGGTTGCATAACACATTCAAATGTTGTGTTCTATTTATGTATATCGTGTATGCAAATATATCAACATATATGTAATTGACTTGAAATTTTATTGATGTGCATTGTTATTATTTGAGTTGTTAAGTTATTTGGATTCTTGGATATTTCCTTGTTTAAATTATATTCTTATAAGTTGTTATTATGGTCTACTTTGAGATTGTCTTTCCTGATTATAATTATTGTGTTTGGCATTTCTAAGATAACTAGTCACCTATGGACATTTCATTGAACTAAAAGGGAAGTATCACTATGCCCTAAATGTCTAGAAGGTCAATTCTCTTAATAAACCTCTAGGGATAGATACCTAGATAAATATAAGTAAGTTGTCCTAGTCGGAAATTGAGGGTTGTTACATAACATACCCAACTCACTGACCAGATGTTTAAAGGTTTTGACATCTAAAGGTTTTGTAAAAACATCAGCGAGTTGCTTATCAGTGGGAATAAAGTGCAATTCAATATCTCCTTTCAAAATATGATCACGAATGAAATGATACCTGAGATCGATGTGCTTGGTTTTCGAGTGCATCACAGGATTGTGAGATATGGAAATGGCACTAGTGTTATCACAAAAGATTGGAGTCTTTGTGTAAGTAACACCATAATCAGTCAGCTGGTTTTTCATCCATAGAATCTGAGCACAACAACTTGCTGCAGAAATATACTCAGCTTCTACAGTGGATAGTGATACTGCAGTCTGCTTCTTACTGGTCCAGCTTACTAATTTGCCACCAAGGAAATGACACCCTCCAGTGGTGCTTTTCCTGTCTATCTTACAACCTGCATGATCAAAATCTGAATAACCCATTAGATCTAGACTGGAGCCTTTGGGATACCAAAGACCCAATCTGGGGACACCTTTAAGGTATCTGAAGATCCTTTTGACAGCATTTGCATGTGCTTCTCTGGGATCAGACTGAAATCTAGCACAAAGGCATGTTGCAAACATTATGTCTGGTCTACTTGCAGTTAAATACATCAGTGAACCAACCATACCACGATATTTTGTATGGTCCACTGGTTTTCCATGTGGATCAGACTCCAAAGTTAATGGAGCAGAAATAGGAGTATCTTTGATGAGACTGAATCAAATTGATATTTCTTTAATAAATCTCTGAAATATTTTTCCTGGTTTATGAAAATACCATATTCAGTTTGTTTTACTTGAAGTCCCAGAAAATATGTCAGTTCACCCATCATACTCATTTCATACTCAGAAGACATGATTTTAGAAATTTTTTTACACATCTTCTCATTTGTAGAACCAAACACAATATCATCAACATAAATTTGTACTAAAAGGATATCACTTTTATCATGCAATATGAACAAAGTGTTATCAATTGCACCACATTTAAAACCATTTTTAAGAAGATGTTTAGTAAGAGTATCATACCAGGCTCTGGGTGCTTGTCTCAGACCATATAAGGCTTTGTTCAGTCTGTACACCCAATGTGGTTTTTCTTCATTAATGAACCCTGGTGGTTGATACACATAAACGACTTCTTCTAGTTCTCCATTCAGGAATGCACTTTTGACATCCATTTGATAGACTTTAAACTAATGATGAGCTGCAAAAGCTAAGAATATTCTTATAGCTTCAAGTCTAGCAACTGGTGCAAAAGTTTCATCAAAATCTATTCCCTCTTCTTGTGCATATCCTTTTGCAACAAGTCTTGCTTTGTTTCTGATGATATGACCATCTTCATCCATCTTGTTTCTGAAGACCCATCTTGTCCTAATTGGTTCCTTCTTCAGGTTACTGGGACAAGGAACGAGTTCCCATACATCGTTTCTTTAAACTGGTTGAGCTCATCTTGCATGGCTTCAACCCAGCTTGGGTCTTGCATAGCCTCGTCAATCTTCTTGGGTTCAATTAGAGATAAAAAGCTGACGTTTAAGCATTGATCGCTTGTGGCTCTTCTGGTCTGAACCCCTCTACTGGACTCTCCAATAATTTGCTCGATTGGATGTGCTTTTGTCCATTTAGAGTATTGACCAGGATGCACAACGATATCAGTGCATGAACTTCTCTGAGTACCTTCAGGAGGAGCTTTCAGAAAATACATCTTCAGCTTCTTCTTCTTCCTGCAGATCATGACTTGCATCATGAAATTCTTCAGATTGAGGTTGCTCAGTGGAGCCTGATATCAGAGGAGAAGCAGCATGTACATCTGATCCAATAGTCAGTTCATGAGGTAGTTTGAAACTGACTGGAGGATAAAATGGAATGGTGCTAGGTTTGTTTATTACTGGTTCTGAACGGAGATGTTCAGAAGCAGGTTCAGGTGATTGATCAGTTTCAGCAATAGGATCAGAATCACCAAAACTTATTGGACTTTCTGAGGGTGGTGCAGGGATGGAATTTTTAAAGATTGCAGAATTGGATTCATCAAAGGTAACATGAATTGACTCACCAACCTTTTCAAGTCTCTTGTTAAAGACTCTAAAGGCTTTGCGATTTGATGAATATCCTAGGAAGTACCCTTCATCAGCTTTTGCATCAAATTTTCCAAGCTGACTTGAATCATTCAGAATGTATACTGGACACCCAAATACATGGAAGTATCCAATATTAGGCTTTCTATTTCTGAGTACTTCATAGGAGGTCTTCTTGTGTCTTTTGACATAAACATATCTGTTCTGAGTGTAGCAGGCAGTTGCAACAGCTTCAGCCCAGAAATTCTTGGGAAGACCAGATTCATTCAACATACTTCTAGCAGCTTCAATCAGCGTACGATTCTTTCTTTCTACAACACCATTCTGCTCTGGTGTGTGAGCTGAGGAGAAGTTCTGAGATATGCCAGTTTCAGTGCAGAAGGACTCCAGAGTAGCATTTCTGAATTCAGTGCCATTGTCACTTCTGAGCTGACAAACTTTTCGCTTGTGCTTGAGCTCAATTTGTTTGATGAGAGCAATGATTTCAGCAGCAGCTTCACTTTTGGACCTGAGGAAAATCACCCAGCAGTATCTTGAATATTCATCAACGATAACAAGGGTGTACTTCTTCCCTGCTCTGGTCTGAACATTTACTGGTCCAAAAAGGTCCATGTGAAGCATATGAAGAGGTTCAGTTATACTAAAGCTTTGTTTTTTCTTGAATGAAGCTCTTTTCTGCTTACCCATTTCACAACCTGGACATGGCTTGTCTTTATTGAAAGACATAGAGGGTATCCCATCAACAAGTTGTTTTCTAGACAACTTATTAATATTTTTGAAGTTCAGATGGGATAATCTCTTGTGCCACAGCCAGTTTGTGTCTTCATCTGCCTTTGAGTAGAAACATTGTTCAGTGGTAGAAGGATTCATATCAATGACATAAATGTTTCCCTTCCTTGGTGCAATCAGTACCACCTTTCCATCTCTGTTGAATATGGTGCCTTGTGAAATATCAAATAAAACCTTGAAGCCATCATCACACAGTTGACTGACACTGATCAGGTTATATTTCAAACCGTTCACATATGCAACACGTGTGAATTTGACTTGACCATTATTCACCACACCATATCCCTCAGTTTTTCCATTACCATCATTTCCAAAAACTATTGAGGGCCCCTCTTGCACCCTATATTCCTCTAGCAGGGTCTGATAACCAGTCATGGTTCGGCCAGCAGCACTGTCCAGAAACCATATATTCTTATTTCGGTCTCCCTGCTCACAAACAAAGATTAGTTCTTTTTGGGAACCCATCTTTGGATGGGTTCACTAGACTCTCCCTTAGTAGTCTCAGATTTCTTTGGTTCATAAGGAACAGAAGGATCAAAGGGGATCTCAGTCATAATTTCAGATGACATAAAAGCAATTGGTTTGATGGGGTTTTCAACCTTTTTCTTTTCAGATTTCTGCTTGATTTGCTTAGAAAAAGGTTTTGTATTTTGTTTAGGTTGAAGAGAAGGAGTTTCAACATTTTTTAAACGTGCATTACAGCTCTGCACTTGTCTAGCCAATAGTTGAAATTGACTTTCTAACCTTAACAAAATTGATTCTTCATTAGACACCTGAGCCTTACCTGAATCTGAGGTAGATGGCTCAGTGGGGGAGAAATTTTTCTTCTTCTTTAGGTCTTTAGGAACCTTAGATGAAGTCTGAGAGGATGGCTTTTTGGATTTAGCCTTCCTTTCTGAAACAGTTGTCTGAGCTGTTTCAGATTTACCCTCAGATTGTTCCTGGGCTTTATTAGTTACAGTTTTCTGCTTGCCAACTTTAGGAAAAATGATTTCAGGTTTTATTTCCTTTGGAAGTGCATCTAAATCAGTGATTATGGATGCCAAATGAAGATCACCAGACTCATATGCTGCTCTTTGTGATGCAAAAGTATTTTTAATTGCAGCATCTGGCCTTGGTGCTTTCATCCAAGATTTAATAATTGTTTGTTCTTTTTCAAGGATGGATTTTAATTCTTCCTTTTCCAATTCTAAAGTTGCAACCATAGACTGATAACTTTTTAGAGCCAATTGAACATCTTTCAGTTCTTTCAGTCTAGCATGACTGGCGTTTAGTTCAGAAGCATTATTTTCAAACATTTTTAGGCTTTCTTAACGCACTGTCTCAACAAATGAGATGTCAGCCTCTAAAAGAACTAAAAGGTCCAGTTTGTGTTCCTCATTATTTTCAAAGCCAAAATTACTGACCTTCTTCATTACAATATCCACCCAGCGACCAGATTCAACATCGGATTTGACCAAATGACCTTGATCTTCTTGTGCCATGAAACACATGTCCCTAACTTCTTCTTCATCATCAGATGATTCATCAGATTCTTCCCATTTTTCAGTTTTGGCAATCATACAACTGTTGCTTGAGTTGTCTTGTGCCAGAAGAGCCATATGTGCCTTTAACTTCTTGTATTTGGCCTTATAGCTGTCATCAGATTTCTGAAAAATAGAATGGTTAGGAGCAGATTGTGATGATGAGGGTTGACTAGATCTGCATTCCTTCATGAAATGTCCTTTCTTGCCACATTTAAAGCATTCAAGATTAGACTTGTCAATAGAAGCGCTGGAAACAAAAGGTTTGCCAGCTCGATTTGATTTGGCCTTAAAACGATTGAACGTTTTAGCCAGCATGGCAACCAGATCATCATTGTCATCCTCATTACAATCACGAGTAACATTACCAGAGACACCAGTTTTTAACATTTCAGAAACCATCTTCTTCATTGAGTCAGAAATGTCACTCTCAGAAGATAGTAGAGCAGTACTATGTGGTTCAGAATACTGAACCATACCAGAACTGGTAGAAACATGATTCTTGGCATCTTGCTCAGCCAAAGCTCTCTCAGCTTTGTTCTCTTCAGTATATCTGAAGGCTCCATAAAGGGAAGCAAGAGTGTGACTGTGCAAAGTTTTGCCTTGTCTCAAGACCAAGATTAAATTTTCCCATTTAGAAGGTAAAATGTCACAGAATTTTTCCAACAAAATTTCTTTATCTTTGGTAACACCCAGGGCTTTTAGTTGATTTACCAGATTTGTAAATCTGATGTAAGTTTGAGTTAAAGTTTCCCCAGGGACAGCAAAGAAAGACTCATATCTTTTGTTTAAAGCAACTTTTCTTGTGACAATTGTCTCATTTGTGCCTTCAAACTGTGTCATTAGTTCCTCCCACATTAATTTGGAATTTTCAAGTAAAACAAGAGTGGGCAAAAGGGTTTCAGGAACTGCATATAAAATCATATTCTGTAACTTAGTGTCAAGGTCTACAAGTCTATGATCTTCCTCAGACCAATGATCCTTCTCCTTAGGTGACTGCCTAGGAGTCCCATCGGTATTTCTGACAACAGTAGAAGCATTCATGGGGACAAAGGGTCCTTCTTTTAAGATATCGGGTAAGTGTCTTTCAACACCAGCAATATACTTTAGCATGCATGCTTTCCATGTTTGAAAGTTTTCACTGTTCCCATCAAACTTGGGAACAGGATTATTTGGAAAGTGTACGTGTACATTATGCGATGGTATATTGTTGTTGATGACAGGGGGTGGAGTAGTGTTATTAGCGTCAGGACGTTCTTGTTGAAAGTCAGCCATCTATGCAGATCAAAGGTTAAAGAATTGATATAATTCAACCTTGCTGCTCTGATACCAATTGTGAGTCCCAAATATAGATGATTAACTAAACCCGACTGGCAAGTACAACTAATCTTGATGGACAAGTTAAGTTTACGATCCAGATATGGATAACAAGAAACAAATGACTTAACGTAAATAACAAGAACTAAATGGCAGAAACTATATAAAGATATATATATATGTATAATCAAGTATGTAGCATTGAGACACGTTGTTTCCTTTCTAATGTATTTGATTTATTGATATATAAACAAATACAAGGATTGTTGCGGAACAAAGATAAACACCCAAGTGTAAGTATCTAAACAATCCCGAAAAAAACAAGTGATCTAAATAACTTGGAAATACTCGTAAGTTTTACTTAGAGTATATCTCACAAGTTGCAATGCTAAAGTTTTTAAGCCTTTTGCAAGTTGTGAGAAGACTTTGTATTTATAGACCAAGTCCATGATGACATGGACAAGATCGTATAAAAGTGGTTGTGAGCATTTAAGGAATTAAACTTAATTCCTTACATGCTTGTACTAGGAAGAGTATATAAGTCAGTTGATGTGACTTATAGTACTACGTTCCAAACCTATACTTTTACCTTGTACCTTTTATTAATGGATAAATCTATTAACTGGGTAAAGGTATGTAAAGTAAAAAGTCTTCCTCGTAATCAGTGTAAAGTATTGTAAATACTTTATACTGAGATGCTTCAGTCTTTGATCTGGTAGAATCACTCTTTGCTCGCTTCTGAGATGATTCTCTTCTTCATACTTCAGTCTTTGACTTCAGAATGAATGCTTCAGATTTATCTTGATCTGAACTGAAGTGAAGTTTCAGTGAAGTAATTCTGAGACGGCTCAGAATTCTATACAAATGTTTTCACTGAACTTCAAGCTATTTCTGAACAAATTATACTTGGTCGATTTCCGACCTAACAGATACTGTTTCTGGAATGACTAAATACAAAGATCAGTATGGTTGGTTGTCACCTAATAACATCAAGAAAGTGAACAAGATCACAGAACCCATCAAGAAGAAACCTGTTAAGAACGGAAATAACAAATTGTTTGCTATCTCAAAGAATGTTCGTGTTTCAGGTAACTTGTGCTTAACTAGTAGCAGTAGATGGATTCCTAAGGATAGATTTTTGCATGCTTCTAGTAAAGTCAAGCTTGATGGGAATACAGCTAATGTCAAACAAGTGTGGATTGTCCGTAGATCAAATACATTAGATAATGTTAATACATCTAGGACCAGTCCCGCTTGTATCAAAACTTGTGTATAAACCATTACATTTCTTTGCTTGTAATTCGTATTTGTGTTTTGAACAATTATGTGTGCTTGTTTGTTATTTGAATAAAAAGTTTGGTTGTGTGTTATTTTGCTTAATTTTTTTTTTCTATGTGTACTTGCATGTTATCCCTCTAACCTGCAAGGACCTAAAACATATTTCTTGTCCTTGCAGGAATACCTCATTTGTTTATGGTATGTTGACTCGGGATGTTCACGACATATGACTGGAAACAAGTCCATTCTTTCGAACTTTGTTGAAAAGTTTATGGGAACCGTAAGATTTGGAAATGATCATATTGCTCCTATTCTCAGTTATGAAGACATTGTTAAAAATGGTGTCACTATCAAGAGAGTTTCCTATGTTGAAGGACTAGGACACAATCTTTTCAGTGTTGGACAATTTTGTGACAATGATCTTCAAGTACTATTCAGGAGATATGAATGCAAAGTGCAGACTGAAGAGGGAGTGGATATTCTTACTGTAACAAGAGACAACAATTTGTTCACAATTGATCTCAACAACATTCCATCTCATTCTTTAGAGATTTGTCTTCTTTCTAAAGCAACTGCACAAAATTCTTGGTTATGGCATCGCCGTCTTTCTCATCTTAATTTTCAAACGATTAATGCGCTCGTGGATAAACAACTTGTTGAAGGTCTTCCGGACTACAAGTATGAAAGTGAACATGTGTGTCCAGCTTGTGCAATTGGAAAGATGAAGAAAGCTTCACACAAACCAAAGAAGTTTCTAAGTACAGAAGGTCCTTTGCACCTTATTCATATGGATTTGTGTGGCCCTATGAAAGCTCAAAGTATCCATGGCAAGCGAGACATCCTTGTGATTGTCGATGATTATTCTCGTTATACTTGGGTATTCTTTCTTCATGCAAAGAGTGATACTCCGAGTGTGATTATTGATTTCATCAAGAAGACCCAAGTAAATCTTAAATCATCGGTTAGAATTGTTCGCTCGGATAATGGCACTGAATTCAAGAATTCAACAATAGATTCTTTCTTCAAGTCCATGGGTATTACTCATCAATTTTCCGCTCTCAGGACACCTCAACAGAATGGAGTAGTTGAACGTCGTAATCGAACTCTTGTTGAAGCAGCTAGAACAATGCTTGCTTATTCTAAGTTGCCTCCGAATCTATGGGCTGAAGCTGTTGCTACTGCCTGCTTCACTCAAAATAGATCCATCATCAACAAGAGGTTTGAAAAAACTCCGTATGAGGTGATTAACAAAAGAAAGCCCAATGTGAACTTCTTACACATATTTGGATGTGTTTGTTATGTTCTCAATGATCGAGATAATCTGGGCAAGTTTGAACCAAAAGGCGATGAGGCATATTTCATCAGTTATTCAAGAGAATCCATTGCATATCGTGTATATAACCGAAGAACCAAGAGAATCGAAGAGAATATGAATGTTAGATTTGATGAACTCTCGGGAATGGTTCTTGAACAACACAGTTCAAGACCCGAACTTCAAAGTCCACAAGCTTCCGCAACAGAGACTGCTTCAAATGTCAAATCATCATTCTCTACTCCAACAACACAAGATTTGGATATCTTGTTTGAAGAATTTTTCCAAGTTCCGAAGAAAGTTACTGAATCTGACGTGATTACAAATGAACCATCCAGTTCAAACTCAAAAGAGATGGATCCAAATGAGTCTTCACCATCACAATCATCAGATGTTAATTCATCATCTGATTCTTCTCCACCTACCGATACTTCAGAGTTGCATACTCAACCTCATAATATCTCTCAAGTGACAAGTCCGTCAACCAATCCTGAAGATTATAATCCAAACGACTTTGTTGAACCAATTGCTATTTCATTTGAACAATTGACAGAGCAACATTCTCCTGATTTTATTGATTCAGAAGAATCTGGTGATCCAATTGATCCAATTCCTCACACAACCAAATGGACTAGAGCCCATCCGATTTATCAAGTCATTGGTAATCCAACAACTGGAGTTCAGACAAGATCCGTATCCGCGAATGAATGTCTGTTTGTGAATTTTCTGAGCATTGTTGAACCAAAGACAGTGAAGGAAGCTCTAAGTTGTCCAGATTGGGTGAAAGCTATGCAGGAAGAACTGGATCAATTTGAACGTCTTGAGGTGTGGAAATTGGTTCCAAATCCTTACAAGAACAAGGAGCCAATTAAAACCAAATGGATCTTCAAGAATAAAAAGGATGAAACTGGAGTTGTTGTACGCAACAAAGCACGATTGGTTGCAAAGGGATATTGCCAACAAGATGGAATTGACTACGATGAGACATTCGCACCAGTTGCACGAATTAAGGCTATTCGGATGTTTCTTGCCTATGCTGCCTACAAGAACTTCACAGTCTACTAGATGGATGTTAAAACTGCCTTCTTGAATGGGATTCTCAAATAAGAAGTGTACGTAGAACAACCATAAGGTCTTGTAAATTCTAAACATCCGGACTATGTTTACAGGTTAGACAAGGCTTTATATGGTCTGAAACAAGCGCCTCGTGCATGGTATGATGCTCTATCTTCTTATCTTGTGAAATCTGGTTTTAGCAAAGGTTCGATTGACACTACCTTGTTTATCAAACGACAAGGGAGTGACATCATTCTAATCCAGATTTATGTTGACGACATAATTTTTGGGTCAACTAACCCTAAATACTGCAAGAATTTTTCAGCTTTAATGATCAAGAAATTTGAAATGAGCATGATGGGTGAATTAAACTTTTTCCTTGGCCTTCAAGTAAAACAGTTGTCAAATGGTACTTTTATTTGTCAATCTAAGTACATTCTTGACATGTTGTATCCACTTCTACTGCAGAAGCTGAATACGTTGCTGCAGCAAGCTGTTGTTCACAAGTTCTTTGGATGAAGACTCAGTTGACTGATTATGGATTTCAGTTCAACAGAATTCCCATCTACTGTGACTCTAAGAGTGCTATTGCTATTTCTTGCAATCCTGTACAGCACACAAAGACCAAGCACATAGATGTTCGGTACCATTTTCTTAAAGATCATGTCGAGAAAGGTAACATCGAACTCTATTTTGTCCCAACAGACTACCAACTTGCTGACCTTTTCACCAAACCTCTAGACGAACAAAGGTTTAATTTTCTTAAAACCAAGTTGGGAATGCTCGATTTACAAACTTAAATGCTTTCATGGCATGTATTCTATGTTCATTTTCTGTTTCAAACATTGATGTGTTTTTATCTGATATTACATGCAATGTTTGAGGGGGAGAAAAAGGGTAAATGCATGATTTTAGGGGGAGTTTGTAAATTTATTGTCTTGACATATGCTTAATTTGAGGGGGAGTGTGCAAATGCATGTGAATATTTGTTTGCTTATTTTTTAATCTGTTTGGTTATTTGTTTATTTTATGTTATGTGTGTTTGTTTTTAAATCTGAAAAATCAAATACAAAATTAGAAAACTTTAAAAAGATAAAAAGATTTTTTTTTATATTGTTAAATTTTTTTTGTTGTTTTAATAAGTGTTTTTTTATTTTATTTTTATTTTTATTTTTATTTTTATTTTTATTTTTATTTCTATTTTCTTTTATTTTTATTTTTATTTTTATTTTTGTTTGTTTGTTTTTTGGTTAAAACCCAATAAGAGCCCAAAATTATTTCAGCCCAAAGTGTTTGTTAAGCCCAAGACCAGTTTGGTTTCCGGGTTGACACGCGGGTCATACCCAGAATCATGACCCGGATTTGAGATATAAATACTGTTGTTATAACACGATTTATAACAGCGAATTCAAGTCATCAATGGTGGATTTGGTGAGTGTGTGTTCTTGGTGTTTGTGTGTGTTTTGAGAGAGAATTGTATGAAACTGTGTGTTAAAGTTATCAGGTATTAAAGTTATGAAAGGATTATACAAAAGTTATGATCTATAAGGTATGAGAGGGCTATTTATAGTCTAACTACACAATTATGCTAATTGTCACAATTAGCCCCTCAACCTTAGTGATCATTTATCTATGATTTAATAACAAGAAATTCCTCTAATCTAGATTACAATTTATCACTATTTTTGGATTTCTAACATTCTCCCCCTTAGTGATACATTGTAATGAATAAAGTACGTGTTATATTGTCTTGTAGGAATGAATTTGATGAGCCCGGTGGTGAAGACAATTGGAGTGTTGAAACAAGTCTTCAAAGCTTTCTCTTTTGTCTTTGAAAACTTGATTCAGTCTTGGTCTTGGACTTCTTGAAATTAAATCATGTGATGATTCTCAATGTTCTTTTTGAACAGAGAATAATGAATGCGTGTGTTTTGAATCTTCGAGGATTGTTGAATCATGAATCAGAGTTGTCTTTTGAAATGCGGAAGGTATGAATCTTGGTTTTGATTTTTCAATCTTCGAATTTTGAGTGAAATTCAACTTATCGATTCTTCATTCTTTGATTCTTGAGTGAATCTCATCTTCTTGAAATAAATTTTCATGAATATGTACTCTCCCCCTTGATGTATGCACTGTAGTTTCTTGATAAAATGTAGTTGTATGAATTGAAGATCTTGCATGAAGTGTGTTCGATGAAGACTCTTTTGAAGCTTTACTTCTTTGACTTGAATCTTCTGACAAATCTTTCAACCTTTTTGAAGCTTTGATCTTTTTCACATCAACTTGAACACTTTGGAGAGTAAGCATTTGAATGAAGTTTGGATGAAATTCTTATGAAGTAATCATGCTCCCCCTCAATCCATGAGTATAAACATTTTGGAGTGTCTTTGGATTTTTGAAGCATCTTAAGTGAAAATCTTTCATCTTCGGTTTCATTCTTATCTTTGAAGTTAATTCAGATTCCCCCTTTTTTAAAGCCAAAATCTCAATCAACTAAAATCTAGTGAAAATATGAATACAAGAGACTATTGACACATCATGAAGAATTTTCTCCCTCTATACACAAACTTTGAAAAACCTAAAACCTATTGAAACAACCAAACACAAACTTTTCTCCTTGTTTCCTTATCAATCAGTAAATCAATCATAATATTTTCTCCCCCTCATAATGACAAAATTGGGAACCAATGTCATTATGTACACATTTGATTGATTAAATGTCAAAAGGAATAACATGAGCACATGAAGAAATGTCAACCATCAAAACATCAACCCAAACCATTAGTCCAACCCAAGAAATCCTAGGGGTGACTAAAATGTAAGATCGAAGTTGTTGGTACTAACGTTATATCATGGTGTTGGTGTTTTCTGTGTTTGTGTGATGAGAAGTGAAACCGGATAAAAATGATCCGTTAGCATGTTCAAAAATCAAAAGGATTAATGAAATGACCGATTGAAATGTATAACATTTTTCGGATTTCCTATATATCATTGAGATATGCACAAAACAATTCTCTAACATAGTTCGATCTGCGGCTTTTCAACCACGAGAGTGCTTTAAAGAATGTAATTCATGGTCAGTGTCACAAAGGCGTTCGATGACCATGTCTTACTATCCTCAAAGACTTTTGGGAAATAACATCTGAGGTCACATAGACTTCTCGTTAACTCAACAAATTCATAAAATGAAAATGTGAGACCTACGTTCAATGTTGGAAAGGATGTTAGCATTGGTAGGATTTCCATTCGATCATCGTGGAATATCAATTAAGATATCACTACAAATGTTCCGGCTATATCACAAAGATAAGCAATAATATCACAAAGACATGACTCTAATGTGTCCTAAAAAAAGAATGATCAAATTAATGATCAATCAAAATAGCTCTAGACACAGCGTGATCAAATGAAGTCGGGGACTGGAGTAGAATGTCGCCCTTTTTCAATATCAACATCTTCCGAATGAAGAGTCAATAGAAATGTGAAAATCTCTGTGAGAAATGAAACAAGTATTTCACTTGAGTGGTTAGGTAAAGATGTGCATCGCTTCACTGGGTCCATGAAGACTTCTTCAATATCAAGAAATCAACAAATGAAATCCGATAGAAACGTGTTTACCCGGCTTTTTGAGAATTTAGGGAGGGCTTTTGTTTATTTTAGCCCTTTCTCACATCAAATCACCTTAACCTCTCACTTTTCGACTTTACTCCCTCCATCCTATTTGCACAAAACAACATCACTCAAAATACCCTCACTATCTAATGAAAGAAGTGAATACTCCGGGGTTAGAACTCATCGGCGATGATGAAATTCATGGAGTAAATTTTGAGAAATACTTATCACTCATGTGCAAACTAATCACCGAACTCCATTTGATTGAAATCATTGGAAAAACATCAAATGTGTGCATGAAAAAATATTTGAAACACATTTGAAGTTTTGAAGGTTGTTGAAATCACAAACTCCTCCTTAATCTATGCAAGAATAGATCAAAAACTTTCATAGAAAGGTGGAGCAAAAATTGGTTTTGTGAGATCAAACATTTGAGAGTCTATTGTGAACAAGATTTTTATTTGAAAAACATAAAGTTTTGCTTCAACAACAATGTTGATAGTAAGACAACTAGGGAGTACACAAAGGCGTTCAATCCGTCGCATCTTACAACAACACGTTGGAGGCAATTAAAACATTTAAGCAAAAATTAACCCAAGCAATTGTTCAAGATGAGACAACAAGGGAGTACACAAAGGCGTTCAATCCGTCGCATCTTACAACAACACGTTGGAGGCAATTAAAACATTTAAGCAAAAATTAACCCAAGCAATTGTTCAAGATGAGACAACAAGGGAGTACACAAAGGCGTTCAATCCGTCGCATCTTACAACAACACGTTGGAGGCAATTAAAACATTTAAGCAAAAATTAACCCAAGCAATTGTTCAAGATGAGACAACAAGGGAGTACACAAAGGCGTTCAATCCGTCGCATCTTACAACAACACGTTGGAGGCAATTAAAACATTTAAGCAAAAATTAACCCAAGCAATTGTTCAAGATGAGACAACAAGGGAGTACACAAAGGCGTTCAATCCGTCGCATCTTACAACAACACGTTGGAGGCAATTAAAACATTTAAGCAAAAATTAACCCAAGCAATTGTTCAAGATGAGACAACAAGGGAGTACACAAAGGCGTTCAATCCGTCGCATCTTACAACAACACGTTGGAGGCAATTAAAACATTTAAGCAAAAATTAACCCAAGCAATTGTTCAAGATGAGACAACAAGGGAGTACACAAAGGCGTTCAATCCGTCGCATCTTACAACAACACGTTGGAGGCAATTAAAACATTTAAGCAAAAATTAACCCAAGCAATTGTTCAAGATGAGACAACAAGGGAGTACACAAAGGCGTTCAATCCGTCGCATCTTACAACAACACGTTGGAGGCAATTAAAACATTTAAGCAAAAATTAACCCAAGCAATTGTTCAAGATGAGACAACAAGGGAGTACACAAAGGCGTTCAATCCGTCGCATCTTACAACAACACGTTGGAGGCAATTAAAACATTTAAGCAAAAATTAACCCAAGCAATTGTTCAAGATGAGACAACAAGGGAGTACACAAAGGCGTTCAATCCGTCGCATCTTACAACAACACGTTGGAGGCAATTAAAACATTTAAGCAAAAATTAACCCAAGCAATTGTTCAAGATGAGACAACAAGGGAGTACACAAAGGCGTTCAATCCGTCGCATCTTACAACAACACGTTGGAGGCAATTAAAACATTTAAGCAAAAATTAACCCAAGCAATTGTTCAAGATGAGACAACAAGGGAGTACACAAAGGCGTTCAATCCGTCGCATCTTACAACAACACGTTGGAGGCAATTAAAACATTTAAGCAAAAATTAACCCAAGCAATTGTTCAAGATGAGACAACAAGGGAGTACACAAAGGCGTTCAATCCGTCGCATCTTACAACAACACGTTGGAGGCAATTAAAACATTTAAGCAAAAATTAACCCAAGCAATTGTTCAAGATGAGACAACAAGGGAGTACACAAAGGCGTTCAATCCGTCGCATCTTACAACAACACGTTGGAGGCAATTAAAACATTTAAGCAAAAATTAACCCAAGCAATTGTTCAAGATGAGACAACAAGGGAGTACACAAAGGCGTTCAATCCGTCGCATCTTACAACAACACGTTGGAGGCAATTAAAACATTTAAGCAAAAATTAACCCAAGCAATTGTTCAAGATGAGACAACAAGGGAGTACACAAAGGCGTTCAATCCGTCGCATCTTACAACAACACGTTGGAGGCAATTAAAACATTTAAGCAAACATTATATCTGGGCGAGATGCTGTTAGGTACAACAACGAACCAATCATACTTCGATATCTCTTTTGGTCAAACGGTTTTCCATTTGTATCAGTATTTATGTTTGTTCGAGCAGCCATCAGAGTAGAAATTGAAGAACATGAAGTCATGTCAAACTTTTTCAACATATCATTTATGTATTTACCTTGTGATATAAAAATACCAGTTGGTAATTGTTTGATTTGAAGACCCTAAAAATAATTCATTTCCCCAATCATGCTCATTTCAAAATGATTAACCATAAGAGATGAAAAGTTTCGGCAAAATGTTTGACTGGTCGACCCAAAAATAATGTCATCAACATATATTTGAACAAGTAGAACGTGCTTACCTTGTTTGCGAATGAACAAGGTAGGGTCAATTGTGCCTTTGGTAAAGCCACCTCTTAGTAAGAAAGTAGTTAAAGAATCATACCATGCTCGGGGTGCTTGCTTAAGACCGTAGAGAGCCTTGTCTAACCTGTAGACATGGTTTGGCCTTTGAGGATCAACAAAACCTTCTGGTTGATCAACGTAAACTTCTTCTTTGAGGTCACCATTCAAGAAAGCAGTCTTCACATCCATTTGAAACACAGTAAAGTTTCGGAATGCTGCATAAGCTAAGAATATTCGAATGGCCTCCATTCTTGCAACCGGAGCAAAAGTTTCGTCGAAGTCAACACCAGGTTGTTGGCAATAACCCTTTGCAACAAGTCGAGCTTTATTCCTTACTACCACTCCATTCTCATCCTTTTTGTTTTTGAATATCCACTTTGTACCGATTGGATCATCTTTTCTAGGATTTGGAACTAATCTCCATACCTTCAGTCTTTCAAATTGTGCGAGTTCATCTTGCATTGCCTTAACCCACTCTGGATCACGAAGAGCTTCAGATACCGTTTTGGGTTCAATATTGCTAAGAGAAAGTGCAACAAGACACTCATTTACTGAGGTACGAGTAGTTACTCCTGCTTGTGGATCTCCAATTATTTGATCAGTAGGATGGTCTTTCTGCATTCGTGTCCACTTGTGAGCATGAGGAAGAGGATCTTGTTGTTGAAGATCAACATCACCATCATTAAAACTTGAGTTTTGTTGAGAGATGGAGTCATAACTTGGTATAACTCTTTCCTCATAAGCTGGATGATCAAAATCAAGTGGTACATACACATTTGGAGTGTTTAATGGATTTTTTGTCTGAGTTAATCGAGAAGGTTGTTCTTGAACATTCACTTGAGAAGAATTATCCTGAGAGGATGGTGGAGAAATATCAGTAGAAGAGGATTCTTGCTCTGAAGAACTTGATGAAGATTCATGAATGTTGTCAGGAACTGGATCGTTGTTATGAAGAGGTTCATTGTTTTGAATTGGTTCAAAGATGACCTGAGGTTCTTGATCATGAATCGGTTTTGAATTATAGAATTCTTCAAAAAGAATATCTAATTCATCACTTGTTGGAGTTGGAAACTTCTTGAATATAGAAGCTAAGGTAGAATTCCTTGTAGAAGTACTTGAAGTACTTGGATCATTACTTGTTGGCAGCAAACCTACTTGCTCAAAAATCATGCCTGACATCTCATCAAACCAAACATTCATTGTTTCTTGAATTGTGTTGGTTCGACGATTATAGATTCGATAGGCAATTGATGTTTTGGAATAACCAACAAAATATCCTTCATCACCTTTCTTCTCGAACTTTCCAAGATTCTCCCGATCATTCAAAGTATAACAAACACACCCAAATATATGAAAGTAGTTGATGTTGGGTTTGCGTTTGTTAATAACCTCATAAGGAGTCTTTTCGAAACGCTGATTGATAATGGACCGATTCTGAGTGTGACATGCAGTGTCAACAGCTTCAGCCCACATATTGGATGGCAATTTGGAATAAGCAAGCATTGTCCTTGCTGCTTCCACCAGCGATCGATTTCTCCTTTCAACAACACCGTTTTGTTGTGGGGTGCGAACTGCTGAGAATTGATGAGTGATACCTTTGGATTTGCAGAATTCATCAAAAACAGCATTCTTGAACTCAGTTTCGTTATCCGAACGGATGTAACGAACTGGAAGTTGAAGATTTACTTGAGTATTAGTGATGAAATCTATCAACATCTGAGTTGTTTCATCTTTGGATGCAAGGAACTTGACCCAAGTATATCTTGAATAATCATCAACAATAACCAAGATGTATTTCTTCCCATTTCGGCTTTGTACTTTCATCGGCCCACAAAGATCCATGTGAAGCAAATGAAGAGGTGCTAAAGAATTTGGAGATTTCTTCGGTTTATGAGAAGCTCTCTTAATCTTCCCAACAGCACAAGAAGGACAAACATGCTCACTTTCATACTTATAGTCAGGTAAGCCTTTAACAAGATGCTTGTTGACCAAAATATTGATGGTTTGAAAATTCAGATGCGACAGCCTTCTATGCCATAACCAAGAATTCTTTGAAGTAGCCTTTGAAATGAGACAAATATTATCGGTTGGTTGGTTATCATCGAGATTGACGGTAAAAAGATTATCATCACGGTCACCACAAAGAATATCAACTCCATCTAGAGTTTGGACTTTGCAAAGAGATTTTCGAAACAGAACTTGAAGATTGTTATCACAGAATTGTCCAACACTGAACAAGTTGTGACTTAATCCTTCAACATAGTGAACTTTCTTGATGATAATTCCATTTCTTTCAATGTCTCCATAACCTAAGATAGGAGCGAAATTGTTGTTTCCAAAGCGAACTGTTCCATGAATCTTTCAACAAAATTCTTGAGCAAAGATTTATTTCCAGTCATGTGCTTCGAACACCCGGAATCGAGTATCCAAACACAGATGGTTATTTCCTGCAATCAAATAAATTTAACCGTTTTTAGGTACCCACTTGAAGACGGGTCCTTTATGGTTAGTTAAAACAGGCAGGGTATATAACTTAGGATATGCATTCAAACATGTTTTCGAATCAACATAAGCATTAACAAGCACATTATCAACAAACACATTTGAATAAAAAGTACAAACATTCACATGAGAATTAAAAGTAACATGTTTACAAGCATCATCATCAGATACACAAGTATGAGAATTAAGATTGTTTACAAGCTCACAAGGTCTTGCCTTGGCATTTTCAACAATATTTGACAAAGAAAAATTGTTTTGATTAACATGAACACCCTTCCTCCTATTAACAGTCTTTCTCCTCTTTCTTTTCTTCTTTTTCTCAACATCCTTTTGATTACTAGTGATCCTAGGTACTAATGTATTAGCGACCCATTTAGCACCACTAGTTATGCTCTTTCCACCTGTTGAATTGAAACTAAAAAGATTAGAACTAGGAGTTTTAAACACTTTCATCTTTTTGGAATCTTTTGGAGGTGAGGAAACTTCTTGCTTCTTTGGTTTATCATGAGAAAACCATCCATATCTATCCCTATATCTAGTTGTACCATTTGATGTATCCTTAGTTAGCGAAACTGAGCTAGACTTAGACACTTTAGGTATAAAGCTAGATTGAGAGCTAGATTGAGAGCTAGATTGAGAAGCATTAGGATAGTCTTTCGGAAGTTTCACTTTGGTGTACTTTGTCCTGAGTGGGGTTTCAGCTTGTTCCTTTTTGACATGTTTCACTGGGGTAGCAATAAAGGTTTCTAACTTAATGGTCTTTGGTTCAGTCTTGACTAGTTTGGTCTTAACTCGTTTCTTTGAGTAATATGAAGTTGGAGCTTTGGACCATGGTTTTTGAGATTCCACTTTTGTTTCCACTTTGATTTTGGTAGATTCAATCTTTTTCTCAGTTTCTGAATTAAAAACATATTCTCCCTCCATGAATTTATCAAAATCATTCTTTGTGAAATCTTTGAAAAAGAAAATTTCAATGGAGATTGATTAGTTTCAGATTCATTTGAAAGTTTTGAACAATCAGGAATCTTGGTGTCCAACTTCACAATATGGGTAGTCTCAGAAATAGGTCAACTTGAACTGACACATCTTTGGTTTCACAAGAAAATTGAGTAGAAGTATCAACACCTATACTAGCACTAGGCTTAGGGTGAACAACTAACTCATCAACAGTGTTGCATGTGAAAAACCTATAGAAGTACCATATCAAAACTAAACTATGTGCAAGTTCTTCATTAGATAAATCAGATTGCACATAATCATCAGCTATAAATGTAGCAGTATTTTGACAAGTACACTGGAAAAAATCAGTCAAGGTCTGGGTAGAGGTATTGGTAGATGAATCACAAGTAGTTTGGGTAGAATTGTCTACTAAAGCACTTTGGTTAGTTTGAGTAGAAACATTCTCACAACTTTCTTAGTATCAACAACAATACATTTATCCTCTGAATTCGGACTTTGAGACTTGAGGTGATTAATAACTTTTTTGTTGAGATTCCACCTTTTGTTGTAAACCTTCTATTTGTTTTTCCAAAAATGTGGTTGGAAAGTACATTTTAGTTGGTTTAGGTGGAGTACCGACAGATTCTTGGTTTTGAAAATTTGATTCAATTTCTTCCAATTTGAAAATTGAAGATTCCTTAGTTTTGTATGAATCATTTATTGCATCATAATTAACCAAAAATTCTTGTTTTGGTATTCTCTCAACTTCATCAGTCTCAAATTCGTCATCCAATGGACGAATAAATTGTTGTATCATACCAAGTCGTAGGAATTTTTCATCATACAAGGGTTCAATTTCTTCTTGTTCAACTTTATATAACTTTTCTTGATAGAAAAGTATATACTTTTTAAGTTCCTCAACTTGTTTTCAAGATTCTCAATCTCAATGCCTTTTAGAAAACAGAAATGGGGGAGATGAGGTCAGAGGGGAAGGATGATGTGCCAAAATGGAGAATGAGGGTAACGTGAGGCAACAAAAAGGCGAAAGGAGCGATCCATAGCTATCGAGGGACTCAAGATTCTCAATCTCAATGCCTTTTAGAAAACAATTATGATTTAAATCAGAAATCTTCCTTTCGAATTCAACATTGTTTGGTTTAGCTTCTTGAAGCTTTTTTATTGAGAATATCAACATCCATTTGTCTTGCATTTGCCCGAAGCCATTCATTGGACTTTTGAATTTCAAGATCTTGATTGGTCTTTTCAAGATCATGAATGGTCTTTTCTAGATTTTGACATTTTTGTAATAACTTAGAATCAAGAGAGACATTCAACTCACATTCTTTAACCAACATCTTATCTTTGTAAGCTTGAAATCTTGTTTAATAGCATCATGTTCAAAAAGTAATTTTGAATGTTCTTCAAGAAGGTTTGAAAATTCACTTTTAGAAAATGAAATGCTATTTTTCAACTTTTTGTTTTTGTTGGCTAAAGAATTGATATGAGTTGTTAAATCTGATAAAGCTAATCTACATGACTCTTTGTCCTTAATCAAAGAAAAAGTAGAGTCGAGATTTACCTCATCATCTGGGTATTCATCATTAGTGCTTTCTGCTTCAAAGACTTTGTTCTTAGCCAACCTGGCCATATAGCAAACATTAGCAGAGAGATCTTGATCTTCATCATCTGTGAGTAACAGCCATTTGTCATCTTCAGCTAGCAATGCATGTCCTGCTTCGACTTGTTTGGCTAACAACATCTTCTGCTTGTAATACTCATAGTTCCGCTTTCGAGGTTGTTTGCAATCAACAGCAAAATATCCAGGAATACCACAATTGTAGCACTTTTTGTCTGATTCCTTACCCTTCTCAACAACTTGTTTCTCATAGACTTTCTTCTTTTCACCATACCTTGATCCATTAGCTTCACCTAGCTCATTACTCTTAGGATGATAGTGTTCCTTCTTGGGAAATGCACTTGTAGAAGAAGTGCGGAGATTGTTGTTTGTTGGCCTCGCTTTGTAAATTTCCTCTTGATATGCTTTGTTACCGCGGCAAGAGCTTGATATAGTTCATCTGAAACACCATCTCTTATAGCCATCAGATCATCTCCCTCCTCATCAGATGAAGAAACAACTACCATTTGCCTCTTAAGAGCTTCAGAAATCTTCTTCTCAACTATCAATGCCAAAGGATCAGAAGATACAACTTCTGGCATTTTGTTTGATGAAGCTTTGTTTAGGACTTGGTTTTCATTTAGTTTGAAAGATTCATAAAGAGTATGAATGGTGAACTTGGTCAGATTTTGATGTTGCTTGATCTGTGTTCCAAAATCTTCCCATTCTGGACCAAGAGCTTTGATGAATTTGATGTTTAACTCAATCTCTGTTTTCTTGACATTGTTCTTCCTCAGTTCATTTATGACATTGCAAAATCTGTAGTAGACAGCTTCAAGAGATTCATTAGGCAATTTGGCGAAGTTGTCAAACTCAGTCAAAATATTGGTCAATCTTATCGTCGAAGTCACATCAGCTCCTTCCATCTGTCTAGCCACCTCATCCCATATCTCCTTGGCCGTATCATAAGAATCAACAGAGCCATAGATTTCATCCGGTAGAGCTTTGTATAAGCATGACCTAGCTCTGTTATCTGCAGCTGTTCGATCTTTTTGTTCAGCATTCAAAAGATCAGAAGTTAGAATTATTGCATCAGTAGTGGGATGGCGATGAACGGCAAGTCCATTAAGGATGGAATCTTTCATCATATGACCATTTGTTTGACTTTCCACATAGTCCATAAATCTTTTCTTCCATAGTCCATAGGAACCACGGTAGAGAACTGGAGGTCTTGTGTCTGAACCCAATGCCAATGCTTCACGAGAAGCCATTTGAATTTGATTTGATTTAAAAAATTGAATTGAATTAAGATCAGAAAATGAAACGATCTTGATAAGATCGTCCTGGGTAAGATCGTTCTGGGAGAGATCGTCCTAAGCAAGATCGTTCTAGGTGAGATCGTTCTGAGCAAGATCGTCAAACGATCTTGGTGAAGATCGTCTTAGGTTTCGAAGAAATGAAACGATCTTGGTGAAGATCGTCTTAGGTTTCAAAGAAATGAAACGATCTTGGTGAATCGTCTTGAAATGAAATGATCTTGAAGTGAAATTATCTTGAATTAAAGTGATTTTGGATTGAAACGATTAAAAAACTGGGACGATATTTGATTGAAGATCGTCTTAGGTTTCGAAGAAATGAAACGATCTTGGTGAAGATCGTCTTAGGTTTCAAAGAAATGAAACGATCTTGGTGAAGATCGTCTTAGGTTTCAAAGAAATGAAACGATCTTGGTGAAGATCGTCTTAGGTTTCTTTCCCAAAACTTATAAGTATTTGAATTGACCAAACCAATCCTTTTGGATTAATTAGCCAGAAACAAACACTACACAACACACACTTGTCTAGAATGATCTTGTGAAGATCGTCTTAGGTTTCAAAGAAATGAAACGATCTTGGTGAAGATCGTCTTAGGTTTCAAAGAAATGAAACGATCTTGGTGAAGATCGTCTAGTGAAGATCGTTTTGGTGTCATCTTCTTCATCTCATCAGTTTTCCAGAAAAACTCCATTAACAACTTCAGAAAGCTTCAATAACTTTTGAATTACTGGGAGTTAAATCATGAAATCACTTGCAAACTGATTGTATTCACGTCCGCAATAAGTGTATGAACAAAATTCAACACAAAACACAACAGATTCAAATCCCTCAAATTCGCGCCAAAAACACAAAATTCAATCTCGAGAATTAGATTGAATTGAAACTTAAAACTTGACAGGATTATGTTTTCTACAACCACGAATCTATTGGTGAACAAATAACTGTGATTTTATGTGACTTTTAAGTGTGAATTTTGATGAACCAGTAGGTGAAAAATACGAACTAAATTGTAAATAAATTTGATTTTGATGAATTTGTGATTGAATTCAGTTATGGATCGTCATCAGATCGATGTTTTGCTCTGATACCACTTGTTATAACACGATTTATAACACCGAATTCAAGTCATCAATGGTGGATTTGGTGAGTGTGTGTTCTTGGTGTTTGTGTGTGTTTTGAGAGAGAATTGTATGAAACTGTGTGTTAAAGTTATCAGGTATTAAAGTTATGAAAGGATTATACAAAAGTTATGATCTATAAGGTATGAGAGGGCTATTTATAGTCTAACTACACAAATATGCTAATTGTCACAATTAGCCCCTCAACCTTAGTGATCATTTATCTATGATTTAATAACAAGAAATTACTCTAATCTAGATTACAATTTATCACTATTTTTGGATTTCTAACAACTGTAAGTCCCAACTCAATAGATGGTACTACCTGAAGATACCTCAATGTCGATGGTGGAGTTACTTTGCAATATAAGCTCTGAACTGGAGACGACCAGTTACAGAGAATATATACCAAGTTCTAGATAGATTACTTATTTAAGTGACAATAAGTAAAGAACAATGCAATATAAAATACTTGTAAAGTAAATTGGTGAGACAATATGTAATTTTTCAAGTGTAATTTATTTATTAACTTTAAATAAATTACAAGGTTGTTGCGGAACCAGATAATACAAAGTATGTAAATATCCTAACAACCTATGAACTACAATTGATCTACACTTGGAATTTCTCTAAACAATTGAAACACTTAAAGTTGTGAAATGTTCCTTTTGTGATTGAGAGAATATTGCACAAGTTCACCAAGAATATTGCAGGTATGTAAAGTGTGAAATATTTCGAAGTGTGTTCGAAGAAGTAAATATTCTTGTTGTGCAATGACTTGTATTTATAGGAAAAGTTAACATTGTGATGTTAACTTTGGCCGTACAAATGTGGTTGAGATCATTTAAGGAATAGTATTTAATTCCTTAAAAAGGAGTGTAAAGTTGCAGTATAAAGCAACTTTACTCAATCAGCTTTATGTACCTTTTATTACTTAAATAATAAGATAAATCTTATTATCCGGGTAAAAGCACATAAAGGATAAAAGTCAATTCCTCGTAATCAGTGTAATGCTTTGTAAGAGCTTTCCACTGACGGTCTCCAGTTTGTAACTGACTAGAATGTCAACTGGGCTTCGCTGCCATTGTCATTCTCTATCTTCCACTTGTTGTCTTCGACTTCAACTGGAATGCTTCTTCAACTGGTCAGTTCTCAACTGGAGGAAGTCTTCAGTTGCGTTAACTGTACGATGCAACTGGACTTCAATATATTTCTGGACAAATCTTCTGGGTCTCCAGTTTCACTGGTCCTAACAAATTCCCCCTATTTGTCTAGAAATATTGGCAAGTCTTTTTCAGTCCTTGTATCTGTACAAGTGTGAACTGGAGAGACTTGTTCGATTAAATCTATCTAAGTTTTCCAAGAGCATTTTTATAGATCAATAAATGCCCTAGGGTTTTTCTTTTAAGTTTGTTAGATCTAATCTATTATCTACCTTGTGGTTACAAACTGGTAACTTCATTTATACAAGGAAATGAAATTTATACAAGTTACAGAATGTAAATAAAATTACAAGTAGATAACTGAAAAGAGAACTTAATGGGATGGCCTTCGCCAGTTCTTCTTCTCTTGGTCACTGAAGAGATAGGCTGAGAGTCTTCAGGATCAATATTCAACTTTAGCTCCAGACTTTCTTTATGTTGAATCTTGCCCCTTAAGAAGTTCACCCATGCTTTCTCAACCTATTCTTTTGTGCCTTTGCATCCAAAACATTCACCATTTCAACCCATTCAGTGAACCCATACTGCATTGCACCAGGATTGTCAGTTTTAACCAGTGGCCCTCTGGTATAACTAACTTCAACTTGAAAGTGCTTGGTTCCTGGCTTAATGGTTACATTAATATCATTGATAGTCCCACTATGTCTTCTGGTTGCCATGATCTGGGAGTAATAGCTTCTTGCTTCAGATTCATTTGTTATTTTAATACTCCCAGCTCCAGCAGCCAGTACAGCAGACTTGATGTCAGCATTTGATACTTCACCAGCTGGTTCAATGAAGGTTCTAAGGTCAGCATCTCTTGTCAGTGGTCTTCTTGGTTGAGGGATCCTCCTTGGTGGATTCAATACCCTTTTCACAACCTTCTTAACATGTTCAATTCTTTTTAGAATCCCAATGGCCCTATTTCCTTTAGCCTTCTCCACTAAATATGGATAAAGGTTTGTTAAGAGATTTGTTCATAAAATGGCTAGATGATTGCATTCATGTAACTTTTAGAATGATTCTTGCAAGAACCAAGTTTATTGATTTTTGGTTGGTTAAAGTTCAATTATAAATGATGATAGATGATTTTGAATTAGCTTGTAATCTGAAAATTTGATGTTAAAATAATATAAAAGTGAATAACAAACATGTGAGAGGTGATTAAGAGAATAAAATAAGCAAGAGAGACCATTGGTTGATTGCTTGGACCAAAAAGAATCTGCAGAACCATACTTTTCACTTTAGACGGATACAAGATGCATGTGAGGGCCGTTTCAAGAAAAACTTTCAAAATAAAAGTTGTAGATAAAAGAGTTAAGTTTAACCTCCAACTGGAATTACTCAAAAATAACCAAACAAAAGATATGATTTTTCTACTGAAACTGGTCAAAACTGCACTTTTGTCTGAATATTTTATCAACTTTAACAATTTTTATCTCCTAATCCATAAGGTTCCAGGAGGCCCGATCAGTGAACAAATTTCAACAATAAACACACTTATTTTGCAGAAATTACTCAAACGGTAATCTCGGCAAATGGACTTTTCAGAATCAAACTCAAATTCCAGAAAATAAGCACAAAATAAGCCTTAATTGAAGCTTGTGGATCGTTCAGCAACTCTGATTGTGCTCTGATACCAAATGTAAAGAGTAGAATTTGAGCTTTTGTGTGTTTTAGTGTGTGTCAATGGCGGTTTCTAGAGAGATAAAGTAGAGAGAGAAAGCAGAGATATCAGGGAAAGATTGGTTAGCATTATGGGGTAAAAGGTTACAAAGTTCATTATGGAGGGGGTTTATATACATATGACTAATTTACACTAAGCCCCCTTCCATACTTAGACATTTACATTTTAAGTACAAATATACAAGGAAACAAATCACCTACTACATTTATATTTCTAACACATGTACTTGCATTCTTTGAAAATTCCACACATCATCATCCTGAAAGACCTCCACAGATGGTTGGTCTCCTTTGACTGGGTCAGAACATTTGCTGTAACCTGTTGCTGACCAGTTTTCAGATTCATTCAAAATCTTGGAATCTTCATCCAGACCAGAAACCACCTTATTCTTAACCTCTTCATCCTTTTGTTTCAAATTATTTACTTCAGTTGTCAGATTGTCAATAGACTGAGTATGATTAGATACCTGGGTGCTCAAATTATCAATGCTGCCTCTCAACTGGTTGATCCCAAAAATAAATGGGTCATAAGTTGTTTTTAAAAAAACCTTATTAATAGTGTTTTGTCGTTATACGATTGAAAATATGAGCAACATTACATTGATCGATTATATATTTAATTTTCTGACAAATAATCGCAAGTGCCGTACCAACCCCTCCTGTGACGATCGACGGTGGAAGTTTAAAATAAAAACCCATTATATTGCACGATCGACATGTGAAACAAATTAAATATGGAGTATGTAATTAATAGATCTTCCCTTTAAGTATATATGAAAAGTATATAATTAGGTAGATTAAAAAAGAGCCATATTAGTAGCAACGATTGGAACAATTTCAATATCATGTAAGTATCGTCACTCCTTTTTTGTGTGAGTCCATATCTATACTTCTATATCCATACTTTTTGGGCTGAATGTGGTATACTGTGACAACTCGTAATTTATTAACAACGGGTTAGTCCTAATCTCGATCATTATTATAATTTCGTCTAATTTAGAGATTATGACGTGGAAATTATTAGATAATTGAACATTTGATATAGTTCCATTAGACGTATCCTGATGACGTAGACTATTAGCTATTTTAGAC
>CM067167.1:162496175-162557122 GCA_034093135.1 Erigeron breviscapus | reverse complement strand
CGTTGTGCACCCCAGCGTGTCAAAAATGATATATCTTACCTCAACTAGGATTAACGCGTTACTTCTTCAACGTTCAAGTACCTAGATATTTACATGGAATAAAGATGCCATTATTAATCTCACCTCAAAATTATATGACAAGAATACTGACTATAGTACTCGTATAAATGATGCATGGATTATGCACTTTTCTAAATACAACTACTAATTATATTATATTATAATGATTGACCATCTTTTGAATTAGTTAATTAACTGGAGTAAGCTATTGTATGTCAGTTACATGCATGATGTCCATGAACTATAAATCAAACTATAAGAGTACTACCTTGTTTGCTTACCCACACCTTAGTTCAAAAACCTCCATTACCAATATATTTAGCTTCATCTTATTTACGTGAATGTAATCTTTCATCTATTGATGATTTTTCAAATTTAAACTTAATACATAATGTTAGGTCGAAAATCGACCAAGTATAATTTGTTCAGAAATAGCTTGAAGTTTAGTGAAGACATTTGTACAGAATTCTGAGGTGTCTCAGAATTCCTTCACTGAAGCTTCACTTCAGTTCAGATCGAGATAAATCTGAAGCATTCATTCTGAAGTCAAAGACTGAAGTATGAAGAAAGAGAATCATCTCAGAAGCGAGCAAAGAGTGATTCTACCAGATCAAGACTGAAGCATCTCAGTGTAAAGTATTTACAACACTTTACACTGATTACGAGGAAGACTTTTACTTTACACCTTTATCCGGTTAATAGATTTACCTATTAACAAAAGGTACAAAGTATAGGCTTGGAACCTAGTACTATAAGTCACATCAAGTGACTTATATACTCTTCCAAGTGCAGCATGTAAGGAATTATGGTTTAATTCCTTAAATGCTCACAACCACATTTGTACGATCTTGTCCACATCATCATGGACTTGGTCTATAAATACAAAGTCTTCTCACAACTTGCAAAGAGCTTGAAACTTTAGCATTGCAACTTGTGAGATATACTCTAAGTAAACTTACGAGTATTTCCAAGTTAATTAGATCACTTGTATTTCAGGATTGTTTAGATACTTACACTTGGGTGTTTATCTTTGTTCCGCAACAATCCTTGTATTTGTTTATACATCAATAAATCAAATACATTGAAAAGAAAACAACGTGTCTCAATGCTACATACTTGATTATATTTATATATATCCTTATATAGTTTCTGCCATTTGTTCTTGCATTTTATATCTAGTCAATTGTTTCTTGTTATCCATATCTGGATCGTAAACTGAACTTGTCCATCAAGATCAGTTGTACTTGCCAGTCGGGTTTGTTATTCATCTATATATTTGGGACTCACAATTGGTATCAGAGCAGCAAGGTTGAATTTTATCAATTCATTAACCTTTGATCTGCATAGATGGCTGACTTTGAACAAGAACGACCTGACCCTAATAATGCTACCCCACCCCCTCTCATCAACAACAATATACCATCACACAATGTTCACGTACACTTTCCAAATAATCCTGTTCCCAAGTTTGATGGAACAGTGAAAACTTTCAAACATGGAAAGCGTGCATGCTTAAGTATATTGCTGGTGTTGAGAGACATTTACCAGATATCTTAAAAGAAGGACCCTTTGTCCCTATGAATGCGTCTACTGTTGTCAGAAATGCCGATGGGACTCCTAGGCAGTCACCTAAGGAGAAGGATCATTGGTCTGAGGAAGATCATAGACTTGTAGACCTGGACACCAAGTTACAAAATATGATTTTATACGCAGTTCCAGAAACCCTAATGCCCACTCTTGTTTTACTTGAAAATTCCAAATTAATGTGGGAGGAACTAATGACACAGTTTGAAGGCACGAATGAGACAATTGTCACAAGAAAAGTTGCTTTAAACAAAAGATATGAGTCTTTCTTTTCTATCCCTGGGGAGTCTTTAACTCAAACCTACATCAGATTTACAAATCTGGTAAACCAACTGAAAGCCCTGGGTGTAACCAAAGACAAAGAAATTTTGTTGGAAAAATTTTGTGACATTTTACCTTCTAAATGGGAAAATTTAATCTTGGTCTTGAGACAAGGCAAAACCTTGCACAGTCATACTCTTGCTTCCCTTTATGGAGCCTTCAGATATACTGAAGAGAACAAAGCTGAAGAGCCTTGGCTGAGCAGGATGCCAAGAATCATGTTTCTACCAGTTCTGGTACGGTTCAGTATTCTGAACCACATAGTACTGCTCTACTATCTTCTAAGAGTGATGTTTTTGACTCGATGAAGAAGATGGTGTCTGAAATGTTAAAAACTGGTGTCTCTGCTAATGTCACTCATGATTGTGATGAGAATGACAATGATGATCTGGTTGCCATGCTGGCTAAAACGTTCAATCGTTTTAAGGCCAAATCAAATCGATCTGGCAAACCTTTTGCTTCCAGTGCTTCTATTGACAAGTCTAATCTTGAATGCTTTAAATGCGGCAAGAAAGGACATTTCATGAAGGAATGCAGATCTAGTCAACCTTCATCATCACAATCTGCTCCTAACCATTCTATTTTTCAGAAGTCTGATGACAGCTATAAGGCCAAATACAAGAAGTTGAAGGCACATATGGCTCTTTTGGCACAAGACAACTCAAGCAACAGTTGTATGATTGCCAAAACTGAAAAGTGGAAGACTCTGATGAATCATCTGATGATGAGGAGGAAGTTAGGGACATGTGTTTCATGGCACAAGAAGATCAAGGTCATTTGGTCAAATCCGATGTTGAATCTGGTCGCTGGGTAGATATTGTGATGAAAAAGGTCAGTAATTTTGGCTATGAAGAAAATGAGGAACACAAACTGGACCTTTTGGTTCTGTTAGAGGCTGACATCTCATTTGTTGAGACAGTGCGTTCAGAAAGCTTAAAAATGTTTGAAAACAATACTTCTGAACTGAACGCCAGTCAGGCCAGACTAAAAGAACTGAAAGATGTTCATTTGGCCCTAAAAAGTTATCAGTCCATGGTTGCCACTTTAGAGTTGGAAAAAGAAGAGTTAAAAACCATCCTTGAAAAAGAACAGAAAATAATTAAATCTTGGATGAGTGCACCAAAACCAGATGCTGCAATAAAAAATACTTTTGCAAATCAAAAACAGCATATGAATCTGGTAATCTTCACATGGCATCTATAATCACTGATTTAGATGCACTTCCAAAGGAAATGAAACCTGAAATTATTTTTCCTAAAGTTGGCAAACAGAAAACTGTGACTGATAGGGCCCAGGAACAATCTGAGGGTAAATCTGAAACAGCTCAGACAACTGTTTCAGAAAAGAAGGCTAAATCCAAAAAGCCATCCCCTCAGACTTCATCTAAGGTTCCCAAGGACCAAAGGAAGAAGAAAAATATCTCCCCCACTGAGCCTTCTACCTCAGATTCTGGTAAGGCTCAGGTGTCTAATGAAGAATCTATTTTGTTAAGGTTAGAAAGTCAATTTCAACTATTGGCTAGACAAGTGCAGAGTTGTAATGCACGTTTAAAAAATGTTGAAACCACACCTCTTCAACCTAAACAAAATGCAAAACCTTTTTCTAAGCAAATCAAGCAGAAATCTGAGAAGAAAAAGGTTGAAAATCCATCAAACCAACTACTTTTGTGTCATCTGAGATAATGACTGAAATCCCATTTGACCCTTCTGTTCCTCATAAACCAAAGAAATCTGAGACTGCTAAGGGAGAGTCTAGTGAACCCATCCAAAGATGGGTTCCCAAAAAGAACTAATCTTTGATTGTGTGCAGGGAGACCGAAAGAAGAACATATGGTTTCTGGACAGTGCTGCTGGCCGAACCATGACTGGTTATCAGACCCTGCTAGAGGAATATAGGGTGCAAGAGGGGCCCTCAATAGTTTTTGGAAATGATGGTAATGGAAAACTGAGGGATATGGTGTGGTGAATAATGGTCAAGTCAAATTCACACGTGTTGCATATGTGAACGGTTTGAAATATAACCTGATCAGTGTCAGTCAACTATGTGATGATGGCTTCAAGGTTTTATTTGATATTTCACAAGGCACCATATTCAACAGAGATGGAAAGGTGGTACTGATTGCACCAAGAAAGGGAAACATTTATGTCATTGATATGAATCCTTCTACCTCTGAACAATGTTTCTACTCAAAGGCAGATGAAGACACAAATTGGTTGTGGCACAAGAGACTATCCTATCTGAACTTCAAGAACATTAATAAGTTGTCAAGAAAACAACTTGTTGATGGGATACCCTCTATGTCTTTCAACAAAGACAAGCCATGTCCAGGTTGTGAAATGGGTAAGCAGAAAAGAGCTTCATTCAAGACAAAGCAAAGCTTTAGTATTACTGAACCTCTTCATATGCTTCACATGGACCTTTTTGGACCAGTGAATGTTCAGACCAGAGCAGGAAAGAAATACACCCTTGTTATAGTTGATGAATATTCAAGATACTGCTGGGTGATTTTCCTCAGGTCCAAAAGTGAAGTTGCTGCTGAAATCATTGCTCTCATCAAACAAATTGAGCTCAAATACAAGCGAAAAGTTTGTCAGCTCAGAAGTGACAATGGCACTGAATTCAGAAATGCCACTCTGGAGTCCTTCTGCACTGAAACTGGCATATCTCAGAACTTCTCCTCAGCCCACACACCGGAGCAGAATGGTGTTGTAGAAAGAAAGAATCGTACGCTGATTGAAGCTGCTAGAAGTATGTTGAATGAATCTGGTCTTCCCAAGAATTTCTGGGCTGAAGCTGTTGCAACTGCTTGCTACACTCAGAACAGATCTATCTACGTCAAAAGACACAAGAAGACCTCCTATGAAGTACTCAGAAATAGAAAGCCTAATATTGGATACTTCCATGTATTTGGGTGTCCAGTATACATTCTGAATGATTCTAGTCAGCTTGGAAAATTTGACGCAAAAGCTGATGAAGGATACTTCCTAGGATATTCATCAAATCGCAAAGCCTTTAGAGTCTTTAACAAGAGACTTGAAAAGGTTGATGAGTCAATTCATGTTACCTTTGATGAATCCAATTCTGCAATCTTTAAAAATTCCATTCCTGTAACACCCTCAGAAAGTCAATGAGTTTTGGTGATTCTGATCCTATTGCTGAAACTGATCAGTCACCTGAACCTGAACATCTCCGTTCAGAACCAACAATAAAAAGGCCAAGCAACATTCCATTTTATCCTCCAGTCAGTTTCAAACTACCTTCTGAACTGACTATTGGATCAGATGTACATGCTGCTTCTCCTCTGATATCAGGCTCCACTGAGCAACCTCAATCTGAAGAATTTCATGATGCAAGTCATGATCTGCAGGAAGAAGAAGGAGCTGCAGATGTATTTTCTGAAGCTCCTCCTGAAGTTACTCAGAGAAGTTCTTGCACTGATATCATTATTCATCCTGGTCAATACACTAAGTGGACTAAAGCACATCCTATCGAGCAAATCATTGGGAATTCCACTAGTGGGGTTCAGACCAGAAGAGCCACAAGCGATCAATGCTTAAACGTCAGTTTCTTATCTCTTATTGAACCCAAGAAGATTGACGAGGCTATGAAAGACCCAAGCTGGGTTGAAGCCATGCAAGATGAGCTCAACCAGTTTAAAAGAAACGATGTATGGGAACTCGTTCCTTGTCCCAATAACCTGAAGAAGGAACCAATTGGGACAAGATGGGTCTTCAGAAACAAGATGGATGAAGATGGTCATATCATCAGAAACAAAGCAAGACTTGTTGCAAAAGGATATGCACAAGAAGAGGGAATAGATTTTGATGAAACTTTTGCACCAGTTGCTAGACTTGAAGCTATCATAATATTCTTAGCTTTTGCAGCTCATCATCAATTTAAAGTCTATCAAATGGATGTCAAAAGTGCATTCCTGAATGGAGAACTAGAAGAAGTCGTTTATGTGTATCAACCACCAGGGTTCATCAATGAAGAAAAACCACATTGGGTGTACAGACTGAACAAAGCCTTATATGGTCTGAGACAAGCACCCAGAGCCTGGTATGATACTCTTACTAAACATCTTCTTAAAAATGGTTTTAAACGTGGTGCAATTGATAACACTTTGTTCATATTGCATGATAAAAGTGATATCCTTTTAGTACAAATTTATGTTGATGATATTGTGTTTGGTTCTACAAATGAGAAGATGTGTGAAAATTTTTCTAAAATCATGTCTTCTGAGTATGAAATGAGTATGATGGGTGAACTGACATATTTTCTGGGACTTCAAGTAAAACAAACTGAAGATGGTATTTTCATAAACCAAGAAAAATATGTCAGAGATTTACTAAAGAATATCAATTTGATTCAGTCTCATCAAAAGATACTCCTATTTCTGCTCCATTAACTTTGGATTCTGATCCACATGGAAAACCAGTGGACCATACAAAATATCGTGGTATGGTTGGTTCACTGATGTATTTAACTGCAAGTAGACCAGACATAATGTTTGCAACATGCCTTTGTGCTAGATTTCAGTCTGATCCCAGAGAAGCACATGCAAATGCTGTTAAAAGGATCTTCAGATACCTTAAGGGTGTCCCAGACTGGGTCTTTGGTATCCCAAAGGCTCTAGTCTAGATCTAATGGGTTATTCAGATTCTGATCATGCAGGTTGCAAGATAGACAGGAAAAGTACCACTGGTGGGTGTCATTTCCTTGGTGGCAAATTAGTAAGCTGGGCTAGTAAGAAGCAGACTGCAGTATCACTATCAACTGCAGAAGCTGAGTACATTTCTGCAGCAAGTTGTTGTGCTCAGATTCTATGGATGAAAAACCAGCTGACTGATTATGGTGTTACTTACACAAAGACTCCAATCTTTTGTGATAACACTAGTGCCATTGCCATATCTCACAATCCTGTGATGCACTCGAAAACCAAGCACATCGACCTCAGGTATCATTTCATTCGTGATCATATTCTGAAAGGAGATATTGAATTGCACTTTATTCCTACTGATAAGCAACTCGCTGATGTTTTCACAAAACCTTTAGATGTCAAAACCTTTAAACATCTAATCAGTGAGTTGGGTATGTTAAATCCTTAGACTGGTAATCTTGTTATGAACGCCTCAGTGACACTGATCTGGTTCACCAGTCTGAGCGATCCATATAATTTTTGCTCGCCTAGCTATCGAACGCCTTTGTGATACTATCTTGGCACTTATTAATTCATGGATCATCACTTCAGGGGAATGTTAAATATTTTTCAAACTTTAAAATAAACCTTCATTTTTGAGAGGGGACTTTTTTGCTCAGAAAAATGTATTTAACTGAAGCACTTCAGAAAATCAAAAATATTTCAGTTGAATTTTATTGACTGAGATGGTTCAGATCTCTTTGGAACTGACCATGCTCAGAACTTGACTTGTCATCACTGAAATACAACAACCTTTCAAGATATTTTCTTTTTGATACTTGGTCAATTGTGTGTACACGTGACCTACTGCATACTATGTTTTTAACTCACTTTGGTCATGCTTATGTGTCACACAAGTTGCGCCGTAAATGGAAAGGAAATGAGTACTTTTTTCTGAAAAAGTGTACAGGGTGGGGTCACTCAAACGGCTTTGCATTTAATGCTGATTTGACCCCAGAAATCATTTTAGGATCTCAAACCCAATCAAAACCATTTTCGAATATAAAATATCTTATGAGTCTTGGGTTTTGAAATTCAAAAATTATTTTTAATTGTTTTTAGTTGGAAAATCACGTTGTATTCCATCTTAAATTCACAATTCCTTCTCATTCTTTCATTTACTTCGTTTTTCAATTACTTCCCAATCATCAATCTCTCTCATATTTACTCTCAAAATTCCTTAACTCTTCATATTCCTTTCACTTTCATTTTTCAATTCTTAAAATGTCTAAATCATCATCTTCTTCTTCACACAAATCACTCATTAATTTTGAATATACTCCATCGAGTGATGTGAAAACATCTGCCACATGGCCAAAGAATTTCACACCATCTCAAATCCGATTCAACATGAGCAACTTTTTGGCTCAATTGAATGTGAAATCTGAAACCTTAATGGGAAGAATCAACAATTTTTGGGAGCAATCCCCTTTCCATTATGCTCTGACCGCAAATCCGCAGGCATTGTATCATCGATACTTGCTTGAATTCTGGTACACTGCTGTGGTGAATAAAGATGAGCAATCCATCTCCTTCACTCTCAATGAGGGCACCAAGAAGTGTGTCATCACTCTTGAGGGGTTCAGAAATTCCCTTCATCTGAACTACCTTGAACCTCCCCAGGTGTTTGCTAAAAGACTCAAAGGAGTCAATTTCAGGGAGGTTCTAGTCGCCACTGGTCATGGTGATATGGAGGATGATGATGGTAATTTGAAGACCTCTGGACACATTTTCATGTCTGGTTTTGGCAATTGCTGGAGGTTCTTCTGGACCCAGATTGTGGAGAGTCTTGGCGGCAACCATGGAGGGTTGGACCAACTTTCATTACCCCAAGTTGAGATGGGGTATTACATTTGGAATGGGATTCAAGCAGATTTCGCTGAGATTCTCTTTGCTCAGTTGATTACAAAGTTAAAAGGAAAGAGAAGTCTGCATATTGCTTTCCCAAGATTTTTAAGCTTGTGTTTTATGGATATCCTTGGAGAAGCTTATAATCAAGCTGGACCTGAAGCTTCTGTACCTGAATATGGCAGAGATTTCTCAAAGGCAACCATTACTGAAGATGAGCCTGAACTCTCCTCTGCTATGCTTCAGGTATTTACTAAAACTGTTTCAGCCACACTAGCTGGTCCAGAAAGGTCACTAAGTGGGCCACAAAAGAATGTGGGACCCGTTAGTGTACCTACGATTGTACAAATCGTTGAATCTGGTGACGATGCACCTGCTTCTGCAGATGTTGAACCAGAATCTGGTGAGGGTACTAGTGACCCAAACCAGGGCATATCTGACCAGATCGTAAAAGTGAATGCTTTCTGGGATGACGATGAGCTACCTCAGGAGAATCTTGATTCTCTTGCTGACTTTGAGTTTGACGAGGAACTATTGGAGGCGAATCTATCTGATTCTGAGCCAGCCCCCATCCTCGCAAACGCCCCTCCTCCTCCCCCAGAAATCCAACCAGAACAACAAAATGAGCCTTATGTTCCACCACCACCATCTCACCAAAATCCAATCTTTCCACCAGGTACCACTCCCGCATATGTAACCGATCCATCCTTCACTCCATCACTTCAATTTCTACACCCCCAAATTCACAACATACCACCACCAATCAACTATGATGCCCCTTCAGAGAAGGACTTGGATTCTGAGACAGAATCTGAGAGTCCAACTGACATTCAAATGAACAAAGTACTTAAAGGGCTTGGAAGTTTACCATTTGTGGCTCCTGCTTCTACACAACCTCCACCTCCTTTGAATATAGAAGCACAGTTAGAGAAAACACAAACCGAAGTCCAAGGCCTTATTTTAAGGGTGGAGGACTTAACCAAATCTCTAACTGCCAACACTAGTTCCTTGGCTGATATGAAAGGTGCTCAGATGTTCCTTGGAACTGAGTTGACTAAAGTTGCTGGTAATGAAGGACTAGTGGTTGGGAAGCTAAATGAGCTGGTGATGACTTGCAACAAGGTGAGCTCTGCAATCAGAGAAGCCTTCAGGTTGACAAAGAGAGATGTGCAAGCTTCGATGGTTGCGAACTTGACATCTAGTGTTGAGTTGTTGAAGCAAGAGTTTATGATAGTTGGAAATGAAGTTCATGAGTTGGTTCAGAAGCCAAGTGTCAATGAAAAAGAACTTAGGACTTCTATTAGTGCTGGTATTGTGGAAGATCTGAAGTCTGAGCTATCTCAGAATCTAGCTGCTCAGATTTCAGATTCTGTCTGTCAGAAAGTTGGTGAAGAGGTTAGAATGATGATTGCTGAACTGACCAAAGACACAAATGACAAGGTGGAAAAGGCTGTAAATGAAGTAAAAGATACAGTTTCCAAGCTTGAAGGTTCAGTTCAGAATCAGTCAAAACAGTTAGAAGAAATTCTAACTCTTCTGAAGAAGGAAACTGTTGTTGCTCCTCCTCCCCCTGCTTCTTTCACTGAAGAAGATAGACAAATGTTGAAAGATGTAAAGGATAAAGAAGCACTGAACCTTAATTCTTCATTCAGATTAAAGGCTCAGTTTGCTACAATGGCAAAGGGAATATGTGATTGCCTAGAACAACAAAGTTGGGAACCACTGAAGGCAATTAAATCTACAATTGACCTTTATGCTAGATTGCCTTCAGAGATTCCCAAAGGGGGAAGTGGTGTGCCTATTGGTTTGCTTGCCAGTACTCAAGAAATAATCGAAGCAACCAAGAAGCAAACTGAGGTACCTTCTGGTAGTGCCTCAGTTCAGGGGGAACAACTTCAGAAAAAGGATAAGGGAAAAGGCAAGGTTCAAGAAGAAGAACCAAAGATAAGTGCTAAGGGTTCTGGAATCGTTGTTGGTGAAAATGTAGACGAGCAAGGTTATCCCTTACATAATCTTGAAGCTGATAGTAAGAAGTTGGAAACATTGCAAAAGCAGGTTTCTAACCAATTCATTATGTGGAGGGAGAACAAAGAAAGAGAAAGGGAACAACATCTAAAGATGGGGACCCTTGATCACATAGATGCTGCAGCTCTTGGGTTATCATTGGAAAGATATCAGAAAATCAAAAATGACCCAAGAGTGCAAAAGGCTATAGTTGACATGCTGGAATATGAGTGTGGGATGAACTACTCTCCTCTGGAACAAAAGTTGGAAAGTCTGACCTTTAAGTTGACCATTGAAGACTTAAAGAAAAATAGAGAAAGAGAAATGGCGATAAAAAGGAAGGAAATTCTGGCCGAAGTTCAGAATGTTGAGAAAGAGTTGCTCAGACCAACCTCTAAACCCAAAGTGACTGGACCTAGATCATCAAGAAAGAGTGTTCGTGATGCTGATCTTTCTACCTTCAAACCAATGTCTGATGATGCTGTTGAAATTCAAAGAAAGCATGAAAGGGATCAATATGAGCATTACATGAAGCATCGATCTCATCCAGCCAAGATAGTTGATATGGAAGTAGCAAAAGCTGATGGATTGAAGCTTTTTGACTTGGTTGTTAAAAGAGAAGGAAGGACAGCTGAAGAATACCATCAGGTTTCAGTGCACGAGTTTGGGATTTCTGAGCACAGGGAGATGATCCAGGTTCTGAAAGGGAAACCAAAATCTGCCTTGACTGGTGCATGGTTAGCAAGAATTCAACAAAAGATGCAAGCCAAGGTAGAGATTGAAGGAAGGCTGTTTGGCAAAAAGGATCACTCTCCACTGAAGAGAAAACCTACTGAGGCACCTTCTGGTTCAAGGCCTGCCAAGAAGTAGTTTTCTTTTCAGATTATCATGTACTTGTAAAATATTTACATTTGTAACATTCATTTTAGTTTGTATATATATGTTGCATCTTGTAACCAATAAGTAGATGATAAGTTTAAGTTAGAAAACCACAAGTAAAATTCTGAGACATCAATGATCTATAAGATGTACTTAAGAAAATTTTTACAACTTAAACAAAAACTTGCATTTCAGACTTACAAACATGTATAGATAGAAGTCTGAGATGCATGCACTATTTCAGAACAAATAGGGGGAATTTGTTAGGTCGAAAATCGACCAAGTATAATTTGTTCAGAAATAGCTTGAAGTTTAGTGAAGACATTTGTACAGAATTCTGAGGTGTCTCAGAATTCCTTCACTGAAGCTTCACTTCAGTTCAGATCGAGATAAATCTGAAGCATTCATTCTGAAGTCAAAGACTGAAGTATGAAGAAGAGAATCATCTCAGAAGCGAGCAAAAGAGTGATTACTACCAGATCAAGACTGAAGCATCTCAGTGTAAAGTATTTACAACACTTTACACTGATTACGAGGAAGACTTTTACTTTACACCTTTATCCGGTTAATAGATTTACCTATTAACAAAAGGTACAAAGTATAGGCTTGGAACCTAGTACTATAAGTCACATCAAGTGACTTATATACTCTTCCAAGTGCAGCATGTAAGGAATTATGGTTTAATTCCTTAAATGCTCACAACCACATTTGTACGATCTTGTCCACATCATCATGGACTTGGTCTATAAATACAAAGTCTTCTCACAACTTGCAAAGAGCTTGAACTTTAGCATTGCAACTTGTGAGATATACTCTAAGTAAACTTACGAGTATTTCCAAGTTAATTAGATCACTTGTATTTCAGGATTGTTTAGATACATACACTTGAGTGTTTATCTTTGTTCCGCAACAATCCTTGTATTTGTTTATACATCAATAAATCAAATACATTGAAAAGAAAACAACGTGTCTCAATGCTACATACTTGATTATATTTATATATATCCTTATATAGTTTCTGCCATTTGTTCTTGCATTTTATATCTAGTCAATTGTTTCTTGTTATCCATATCTGGATCGTAAACTGAACTTGTCCATCAAGATCAGTTGTACTTGCCAGTCGGGTTTGTTATCATCTATATATTTGGGACTCACACATAACAACGATGACACTCCCAAAAAGGCGAAAGCATGTTTTTATTTCAATACTAGAAACCGATAACGATTTGAGACGCACTCCACGTAAATAGTAGTTATAACTAACCTCCCTATATGATCAAAACTCGACTCTATAAACTGTTGTTACTTTCATAACGACCTGTACATTAAATTAAGATTGATGCGATCATCAATTCGTTGAACACCGCGACTCAAAACTACATCATGTTCTGTACTCCAAACTCAATTCGCAAGACCCTCAACCCCATCAAATTTCTACGTTCAAAACATTAACTAGTTTACTCTTTCCTTCATGTGAATTTGACTCATTTACATCAACCTAAGTAAATAAAATCGTTTCATCTATGAAATCTAAGAGTTCAACGTGCCATCAATGTAGTTAACCTATATGTCATCTAAACATGTTATTAATTAACATCTATAACCTCCACCAACTCGAGCTATCCCATATATATAAACGGTGTAATTTTGATTCAAATTAATGTTTGATAACTCACCACGAAAAGGACCAGATTCGACTCCATATTTGATGATGCAAATTCAATAAACAAAACCCGATAACTTTCATACATATATCAACCAATCAACTAATATGAAATTATACGTAACTAGTAATTAAAATGTTAGAAACGGAAAACAAGTTGGAACTTATACCTTCTGTAACCGAAAACCAAACCCCTTGACTATAATGATTAACCTGATTCTTGGCGTCGCATATATGAATTACTAGTCCTGCTCGTTTGGGGTCTCGTTAGCGGCCGTAGGGTTTCTTCTCACAAATTAATAATAGCAATTATCTCCTAGCTAGTCGGCTATGAATTTTAATTCATATTAATCTGTGTTTCCTTATTATACAATTCTACCCTTTTGGTTTTCTACTTCTATTATTTATAACTCCTAACTTTAACCAATGGAACCTTTTTGTCTAAAAGCCACTAACTAATCAACTATATTTAAAGCACAAAAAGAGACTAACGGAAAGCAGTTAATTACTAACGACAAGATAACAATGTAAAAGACTATAAAATTTGGGATGTTACAGTCAGTTTCACCAAAGTTGATTGGAATGACTGGGGAAATATCAAGGCTTGGTCTCTTGTTGATTGCTTCAGTTGATTCATCGAATGTGACATGAATTGTCTCATGCACCTTTTGGAGTCTATAATTATAAACTCTAAAGGCCTTTCGAATATCTGAATAGCCTAAAAATACCCCTTCATCAACTTTTGCATCAAACTTTCCAAGCTGACTGGAATCGTTCAGTATATAAACTGGACAACCAAATACATGGAAATATCCAATATTTGGTTTACGATTCCTGAGTACTTCGTAGGCAATCTTCTTATGTCTCTTGATGTAGACTGACCGGTTTTGGGTGTGACAAGCAGTTGCACCTGCCTCAGCCCAAAAACTGGTGGGAAGACCAGATTCAGATAGCATACTTCTGGCGGCTTCTATCAGTGTACGATTCTTTCTTTCAACAACTCCATTTTGCTCTGGAGAGTGAACTGATGAGAAGTTTTGAGAGATGCCAGTGTCATTGCAAAATGTTTCAAGTACCTTTTTTTGGAATTCAGTACCATTATCACTTCGCAACTGACAAACTTTTCGAGTATACTTGAGCTCAATTCTTTTGATAAGAGAGATGATTTCAGCAGGTGCATCACTTTTGGATTTGATGAATACCACCCAGCAATATCTGGTGAATTCATCAACCACAACTAGAGTGTACTTCTTTCCAGCTCTAGTTTGAACATTCACTGGACCAAAAATATCCATATGTAGCATGTGAAGAGGTTCAGTGATGCTAAAATTTTGCCTAGTTTTAAAACTGGCTCTTTTCTACTTACCCATCTCACACCCTGGACATGGCTTTTCCTTATTGAAGGAAATCTGAGGTATCCCATCAACCAGTTGCTTGCGAGACAACTTGTTAATGTTTTTGAAATTAAGGTGGGATAACCTTTTTATGCCATAGCCAGTTGGTGTCCTCATCAGCTTTGGTATAGAAACATTGCTCTTTTGGAGCTGGTTCCATATCCATGATGTACACATTTCCTTTTCTTGGTGCAATCATCACCACTTTCCAATCCTTGTTAAATATGGTGCCTTGTGCAATATCGAACAATACTCTGAAGCCATCATCGCAAAGTTGGCTTAAACTGATCAAGTTATATTTCAAACCATTCACAAATGCAACTCTTTTGAATTCGACTTTGTCCATTATTGAGCACACCATATCCTTCAGTCTTTCCAGATTGATCGTTACCAAACGTCACTGTCGGTCCATCTTGGACAGTGAACTCTTCCAGTAGTGGCTTACATCCGGTCATAGTCCGGCCAGCAGCGCTGTCCAGATACCAGATATTCTTCTTTCGATCGCCCTTCACACACACAAAAATCATTAGTTCATTTTGTGAACCCATCTTTTCTTGATGGGTCCACTGGACTTCTCTACAAAAGCCACAGTTGATTGTTGAGGTGTTGAACTGGAGGCTGCATCTGGAGCATTATCACCAGCTCCAGGTGCAGGAGTAAAAACAATTGGTATTTGATACTTACTCCCTTTAATTTTACCAGATTTTGTTCCAGAAGGAACATTCTTTAGTTTATGTACAGAAGGGAGTGGTTTAATATTTTGTTTGAAAACTGGAGGTGATAAACCTTCCTTCCAGATTGTTAATCCGGGCAGTACAACTCTGAACCTGCCGAGACAAAAGTTGGAGTTGACTTTCCAGATTAACCAAATATTATTTTGATCAGGCAGTTGAACCTTGGACCTTGGTTCAACTGGTGCTTTAGTCTGTCGGGTCTTGGGCTCCTTAGACTTTTGAGGGAAAGGCTTGTTACCAGTGGCCTTTTTGACTGGAGCTTTAGCCTGTTTGGCTCCAGTTTTAACCTCAAAGGGGGTGGTCTCAAAGGTTTCAGTTTCAACAGCTTCAGGTTGATCATAAGGTGTTTCAACCTTGAGAGCTGGAGGCAATGCATGAAGATCTGGTATAAGAGCTGCCATCTCCAGATCTTCAGATTTCCATGCATTTTTCTGGGCATCGATAGTTCTTGAAAATGCATCGTAGTTTTTGCCAGATGCTTTTACCCATGACTTGATAATCTTTTTTGCTTTTTCAAAATCAGAAAATAATTTTGATTATCAAGTTCTAAAGCCTCAATCTTTAAAACTGACTCCTTGAGAGCCAACTGGACACTTTGCAAATCATTTAGTTTTGGTTTAACATTGTTCAGTTCAATTAAGATAGTGTCAAGATATCTTTCACTATCAGCTCTTACAGTTTCCACAAATGCCAAATCACCACTTAATGATTCAGCCACGTCCAGTTTTAGTTCAGGGTCAACCTGGTTATCATAGTCACATACCTTTTTCAGTATGATGTCCACCCATCTTCCAGAGATGACATCTTCTTTCACCACATGCTGTTGTTGTTGATCTTCCAAGGCCATGAAACACATGTCCCTTTCCTCTTCTTCATCATCAGATGAGTCATCAGAGTACTCCCTTTTTCCCTCAGTTTGTGCCATTAAGCACTGATCCTTTTTCTTTTCCATGGACAGGAGGGCAATCTGGGCCTTAAGCTCTTGTATTTAGCTTTGTAGCTATCATCAGGCCGATTGAAATTAGGGACAGAGGGGCCAGTTTGGTTATTCAACTGACTAGATCGGCATTCCTTCATAAAATGACCTTTCTTACCACACTTATAGCATGTAAGATTGGTCTTATCCAGAGAGCTGGAGCTGGAAGCATTGTTGGGGCCATTAAATCTTTTGGATTTATGCTTCAACCTATTAAAGGTTTTAGCAATCATGGCGACCAGATCATCATCGTCAATTTCATTACAACCATCACTGTTTTCAGTGGTCAGTCCAGAGTTTAAGAAACTGTTCAACATCTCCTTCATCGAGTGTACCTGGACACTCTCAGCAGACATTAAAGCAGCACAAGGTCGCTCAGTTACACTAGCAACCTTGGGACTCTGGGCATGGTTCATGGCATCTTGCTCAGCCACAAGTCTTGCAGCATTATTATCTTCAGTGAATCTGAAGGCTCCATAGAGCGATGCAAAAGTATGAGTGTGCAAGGTTTTACCTTGTCTCAAGATAAGAACCATGTTTTCCCATTTGGAAGGAAGAATATCACAAAACTTCTCAAGAAGAATATCCTTATCCTTCTCTACACCCACACCTCTCAACTGATTGATGAGGCTAGAAAATCTGGTGTATGTACCAGTTAGACTTTCATTGGCAAGGCAAAGAAGGATTCATACTTCTTGTTCAAAGCAACTTTTCTGGTGACAATTGTGTCATCACCTCCTTCAAATTGAATCACTAATTCATCCCACATAGACTTGGCACTGGGAAACAACACAAGTGTTGAATTAGGTCTTCAGGGACAGCCCCAAGGATCATGTTTTTCAGTCTGGTGTCCAAGTCCACCAGTCTGCGATCCTCATCAGACCAATGGTCTTCTGGCTTTTCCCTTGAACCTCTTCTTCCAGTTGGATCAAGAAGAGGACTACCCCAAGGAACATGGGTATATATGGTCCATCCTTAAGGATTTTCAACATATACCTTTCAATCCCACCAAAATGCAAAAGCATTCTAGCCTTCCATGTACTTCGGTACATGGAAGGTTAGAGTAGGAGGAGGAGGGTTGGTGTTAATATTTTGAAAAGGTTGTGCATTAGTGTTCGAGGGGTTTTCACCTGAACCAGAACCATCTTCAGTAGTGTTCATCTTAGCAGATCTAGGCAAGTTTATTAGCCTTCTGCTCTGATACCACTTTTAAGTCCCAACTCGTTAGATGGTACTACTGAAGACACCTCTATGTCGATGGTGGAGTTACTTTGCAATATATGCACTGAACTGGAGACGACCAGTTGCAGTGTGTATATACCAAGTTCTAGATAGATTACTTATATAAAAGACAATAAGTAAAGAACAATGCAATAATACAAATAACTTGTAAGATAACTTGATGAGACAATATGTATTTTCAATGTGTAATTTATTTATTGATATTAAACAAATTACAAGGTTGATGCGGAACCAAGATAATACACGAATGTAAATATCCTAACAACCTATGAAATACAATTGATCTATACTCGGAATTTCTCAAGACAATCGAAACACTTAAAGTTGTGAAATGTTCCTTTTAGCGATTGAGAGAAGATTTCACAAGTTCACCAAGAATATTGCAGGTTTGCAAAGTGTAAAGTATTTAACTTGTGAGTTCGAATACTTGAATTCTTGGTTGTGCAATGACTTGTATTTATAGGCAAAGTTAACATTGGGATGTAACTTTAGCCGTACAAATGTGGTTGGGAGCATTTAAGGAATAGCATTTAATTCCTTAAAAAGCATTGTAAAGTCGCATGTTAAAGTGACTTTACATAACCACCTTTATGTACCTTTTAATACTTAAATAATAAGATAAGGCTTATTATCCGGGTAAAGGTACATAAAGCATACAAGTCAATTCCTCGTAATCAGTGTAAAGCTTTGTAAGGACTTTCCACTGATGGTCTCCAGTTTGTAACTGACTAGAATGCCAACTGGGCTTCGCTGCCATTGCCATTCTCTATCTTCCATTTGTTTTCTTCGACTTCAACTGGAATGCTTCTTCAACTTGGTCAGTTCTCAACTGGAGGAAGTCTTCAGTTGCGTTAACTGTACGGTGCAACTGGACTTCAATATATTTCTCGACAAATCATCTTGGTCACCAGTTTCACTAGTCTCCAGATGCAACTGGTGACTGGCAAGTGTGAACTGGTGACTGGCCAGTTCCAGATGAACTGGTCCTAACAACTGATTCTCCAATGCTGTGACTCGCATCTCTAACAACTTCTTCTCCGAAACAATACGACTCAGCTGAACTTGTACTGGCAAAGCTGAACCCGAAGTAGAAGCAATGTTAGATGTAGAAGCAGGCGGTGGCATCGTAGTCTCAAATGAAGGCATACGAGCATGAAAAGTTCCCGATGGAGGCATCTGAGGTCTTTGTAAAGGTAACCGCAGACGATCCATAACTGTAGCAACATGAACTAGCGCCTAAGTAGGAGTAGAATGAGGCATAGGAGCAGAAACTTGTAGGCACTGGCTCTTGACGTACTGACGACTCTGGAGCTCTAGTAGTCGTAACAGTCGTAGCCTCATTGACAACTCTAGCATGAGAACCATCTAAACGAATCGTGAACTTGGTTCTCGGCCTTTTCTCTCCAACAGAATGACCAGCAGAAGTAGTAGACACCGAAACCGGAACATCAGTAACAGAAGCTCTCAAAGCAGCAATTGATGGTGTATCAACTGGAATGGGTGTATGTGACATCTCCATAGCAGTATTATACTCAGCAAACTCCCTATCGATTTCTGACTGAGGTCGCTGAAGGGCTTGAATCTTCTCAACAGCGTCAATCCCTTTTCCTTGTCTTCTTCTTCTCTTTGGTGGTCTATCTGCATCATCATCATAGCATCTGAACCATCATCATCATCAACATTTGGTTCAGAAGGACCAGCAACATCTACTGGAGCAGTAGTAGAAGTAGAAACTCCAGCAGTAGGTGGAATAAGATTTGCCAGATCATCTATGTCCTCCTCAAGAGCATCCATCTCTGGATCATGCTCCAGATCATCAGTAAACAAAGGAACTTCATTCAATCCCTCAAACTGATCAGCTTGCTCTTCCTGAGGATCAACTTGACTGAGCATCATCAGCAACAGCAGCAGGCTCTTCATCTTCCCAACCTTGTCTTGGAGCCTCATAATCTGGATTAATCAAGTGTCCGAATAATGGTGGATTATCAACATGAGTAGGAACACCATTACCCCTAATATGCTTCAGCATATCATCAAACACGCGATAAGTAAGACGACCCAGATTAAATGTATCACCAACTAATGGTAAAACAGATGCTTTGTGTCTGATAATAATCATCACAAATCTTGGAAAAAGAAAGAATTTCTTCTCATTTCCAGAAGCTCGCAACTGCCTAACAAAACTGTCATAGATGTACTGAGAGAAGCTGTAGGCAACAAGTAGTAGGCAAGCAATCTCCATTTGCCTCTAATGCGATTCTTGGGATAAGGATGCTTAATCTCATTCACGTACCCCATACGTCTAATAGCACCGTCAACAAAGCTTTCTTCAAACTCTGTCGGACCTTGCTCCATCTCGACGCTTCCTAAGTCCAAAATAGTCCTTAACTCTCCAGCAGAAAACTCGATATTACGTCCCTGAACTGTAGTGCGAATGATAGTATGATCACCAACCGACACTAATCTAGCAGAGTTCCAGAACTGAATAATATAGTCTCTGATCAAAGGAGGGTTCTCGGTAAGTGCAAAACGAATACGCGAGCGCGCGAGATACTGTAGGACACCGTGAAACTCTTCCGTGCATCCTTGCTGAGTAATGCTGATATCAATAGCAGCATTATGCTCCTTCACAAAGACACGAGCACCTTGTCCTGCCATACCTGCACAAAACAAAAAAGAAAACGAAAAGAAAACAAATTTTTTTAAAAAATCAATTTTCTGACCTACTTCGTGATGACGTCAGCACGAGGAGAAACCCCTTCGTGTGACGTCAGCACGAGCTGATCATCAAAAATCCAGAAAAACATCTCCACATGATAATCAAATCGATCGAAATCAATTTTAAACATCAACTTGGACTTGTTTTTAAGAATTCCATGCCCAGAAATCAATTTCTAAATCGATTCTATGAACACGAAGTGGTTCGTGTTCTTCGTGTGAATAGTGACCGTGACATAAAATCATCAATTAATCTTGATTTTAAACATGTTAATTCAAACTTTAGTTAGATTTAAGATGTAATAACATCACTTAATCCAATTGTAAGTCCAATTTTAGTTCAAATCATCAGAAATTGAAAATATAAATTTCAATTCGTCCAAGTTACTGTTCACGCGAAGAGAAATTCGATGCGTTTTTGGTTGTGGGGGTTTTTGGTTCGGTGGCGGAATTTGAGAAATGTTCTGAAATACGGGTCATGAGGATATCCGATGCTTAACGAGTCGGATGATGGTTTTTCACAACCGTTTAAAAACATCAAGGCTATGCGATCTCTGAGAATGTGAATCTATACCACATCATCTGGGGAAGTCATTCACAACTCACCACTCAAGGGTCTGAGGGAAAATGGATTCGGAAGTTTCTGTTGGGAGGGTGTTCGGCCGTATGTAGCCTTCGCTCGTCTGTGGGTTTTTTTGTGGGTTTTTTGGTGGGGGTGGGTGGGTGGTGTTTTTTTGTGTTTTTTTGGTGTTTGGGTTGGTGTGTGTTGTGGGGGGTGGTGGGTTGGTGTGGTGTTTTGTGTTTTTTGCTGATCCTCAGAGATGTCAGCGTTTGTTGGCGGGGTGTGGTTTGTTTTAAGGGGGTTGTGGTTGGGGGGTTTTGGGGGAGGGGGTGGGGGTTTACGGTTTGGGTTGTCGTGGGATTGTACGTGTGGGGGGGGGGTGTTAGGGTTTCTAGTGTTTCCAAAAAGGTGGTGCATAAGAGGCGCTGTAGTTTTAGTAGGGGGGTGCAAGGGGTTGCTTGTGTGTGGGGCCGGGGTAGGCCGGGGGAAGGGGCAGGTCCCCTTCGTGGGTCTTTTGGTGCGTAATTGTCAAGTGTGGTGTGTGTCGTGGGGGGGGTGTTGGTTGTGCGAGTGGATTCGCGGCTTGTACGGGTGCTGGGCGGAGGGCTCGGAGTAATCGTTGGTCAGATGTAAAGTCTTGTCACAAAGTTGGGGAAGGGGCGGCACAAGTTTTCCAAGATTTTTGAGTCAATTTCTTAATTCCACAAGACCAAAGTACGACAAGAAAATGTAGCAAAAATTTCCAGGAAAACTAGGGTTGACATAAACGCTTGTGGTAGGATGAACTGTTGGTGATCGTGGAAGACTTTGTAGCGTTCTACGAGAGGTGGGCTGTAACAATGGTAATGCGGTGACCCGGATAGGGGGTGGGTGTTCGCATCAAAACATATCCGTAACTTGATAATTGCTATATGGTGGGTCACCGAGAAAAGGGATATAGTGCGGTAAAGGGTGAGTAATCTTGGGACATGATGGGGGGGGGGGACAGTAGGGGCGCAATTTTAACATAAAAGTCTGATCAGTGGGGTCTTTCACTCCATTGATGGCTAACCTAAAAAACATGCAAAGGGTGGGGGTTGGTACGGAAGGCAAATGTGCTGGCAAATTCAGAGTGTATGTGGAGTGTGTGGGTCTAGTACATACAATTCTAGACAATTTAGGGATCGAGTGGGGGAATTGGGGGGGTGTTGGTGGTAGGGGCCCTCCAAAGAGGAGTCAAACCTATTCTAGCTGATCATTAGTAGTCTTCCAGAATGTGACCATGCGGCTGTGTTAGTTCGTAACAGGGAATCTAACACAGGAATTAACGATGAATGAACGTCACATGGAAATGCCACAAAAAGGTTTTGCTGGTGAACAGGGTGGTTATTTGCTGGCGCCAAAGAAAAAAAGGGAGGTGAAAAATACACGTAGAGGTATTGGTGGTCGCGAGAGAGAAAAAAGTGTATGGGCGCGGTAGATGTTGTGCTGAAGCTTGAATACGTGAACCGGGGCGGGGTGCCTATATCATAAAACACTGTAGATTAAAGCGAGGCGGGGGCGTAGACACGTCTAAGTTCTGAAACAAGTCAGAACCCGGGCGTAAGGGAGCAGCATGAATATAGAAAAAGGCTCGGATCGATTTGAGTCATATGAATCGCAAGCAGTCGAAAACAACAGCGGACTGAACGCGAACAACGAGAAAGTAGAACATGGGATAGGCCTATTAGCAGCATACATGAACGAAACTCATGAAAAACCATGGACTGGCGATAAGAAAAAAGCACATCAAGGCACGCTGAAGCAGACAGGAGGCAAAAAACAAGTGAAAAACCGGAACCGAACAAATGAAAATCGAAGTCAGGGCAAGCCAGCGGGGGGGGGGCAACAAGACGGAGCAACCAAAACAAGGAAGGGCAAAGAAGGAAACGAGGCAAGGAGGGATAAGGGGGGACTGGGTGCAAGAACAAAACAGCGGTGCGAGATGTAATAGCACGATGGAAGAGGATAAACCATCGGGAACGTAAACACCGTAGAGGGGCGGCAAACAAACGAGACATCCGCCACGAAAGGACCAGATGGCGGCAAGAGAGCAGAAAGAGGAGCAAGCGCGCGGGCAAAAACGAGGGGGGGACACAACAACGAAAAAAACAAAAGGAGACAAAAATACGCACATACGACACAATGGGGGGGGTCAAGGGAGGGGGGTGGGGTGTGTGTTGTTTGTTGTTGTTGTGGATAAAAATAAAAATAAAATACTTTAAATCTAAAACACTTTATTGGGGGGGGGGGGGGGGGGGGGGATTTACATGCGAGGTGACTCTCTGTCTAAGTTTCTCTGTTCTCCTGCCCTAGGTAGATCCAGATTTAGCAATTACATACGGGGCCTGTGCGGTGAGAAAGGTTCGTCGTCGGCGGTGTTAGTGGGGAATTGTGTATGAACTCGAGTCATGGGGGTGTGGAACCAACAGCAACAAACATCCCAAACTCGGAAAAATATGGTTTGTACCGGTTCGGGGGAACTGAAGGAGAATCAGGCCTGTCCGCTGTCATAACGAAACAATCCATAGGCGACAACCAAAAGCCTACGAGGGCCTTACATAATCGCCTAAACGATTCATTCAGTGTGGTGTGGCAGTCGCCAGGTTCCCCGGCTATACACTGTCTAATTACGTGAAACAGGGGGACAAGTCAACACACTCACACCACTAGTAAGTTACTCATGCCACATTTTAGTTTGAGAACTTATGTGACCCACATTCAGATATACTTCCGTAATCGACACAAGCACTAAAATAACAAATATTCAATATATATCCAAAAACTTCCTTAAACAAACCATGAGACACTTTTTAGATTTATTTCATTTGGGGAATTCAGTATCTTGTGATTTCACTTATCGTATGCTTTTGCATTTCTTTGTATTAAGGAACCCGTGATTTTCTATGAGACCCATGTAGCGAACTTTCTGACAACCTATCCCAAGTTGGAAGCTTTAGGTAGGCTAGGTATACAAAGACACCCCGAGGACATACTTGTCCGAATCTCAAAGACCACATTAGCCCTTAATTGAATTTCATTTCATAACAATTATCACATTATAACTAAATTTAACTTTCATGCTCATGACTTGTAGAAGTTTTCACATATATACTGAATAAATCCTATAATAATGCTAGATCTTTCACATAATTTAAGGACCAGATCTAATCATTTCTGAAAAGCAAGCATTCTCAGCCATATATCTGAATATGTTTCCCACAAGAACATTGTATAAATTTAAGTTCAGATTGAAGAAAACTTTGGTACTTTGTGCCTACCGATACATCCTAAATTGTAATCACTGAACTAAGCAGTTATATTACGATTAAGCAGGCTTAAAAGCTAAAGTATCCTCACTTCTTTTCGTCTGAATGCATCAACTTAAATCTCTAACTTATTTATTTTTGTTATTTTCTCATTTTTCTATTTTTTTTTAATTTTTTTTTATGACTCTAACTATATACAGACTTAAACTAGACACTATTTTTGTATTTTTATGACTCTAGCTATTTACAGACTTAACTAAGACACAAAAATAAAGACACAAAAAAAATAGTTCTTTGAGAGATCTAATATGAATCAGCATTCTTCATACCATTGAGAAGAATCAGCTTTTCAAAGCGAGTCTTATCAAATGCTTTAGTATACAAATCAGCTAGATTATCATCAGTTATAACCTTTTCCAAATGAATTAATTTCTTTTGAGCACAATCACGCAAGAAATGATGTCTAATATCAATATGCTTGGTGACTTTATGCATGACAAGGTTATTTGTAATGTCTATAGCTGACTTATTGTCTATTCTAATAGGTGTGTCAAGGAAATCCATACCGTAGTCACGCAGTTGTTGCTGAATCCACAATACCTGAGAACAACAGCTACCAGAAGCCATATACTCTGCCTCACAAGAAGACTGAGCAACTGATGTCTGCTTCTTACACTGCCACGATACAAGTCTCCCACCTAAGAACTGACATCCTCCAGTCGTAGACTTCCTGTCGTTGTTACAACCAAAGTCCTAATCAGTATATGCAGCAAAATCAAACATTCCTCCCAAAGGATACCATAGACCAAGCCCTTGGTTACCCTTTAAATAACGTAGGATACGCTTTGCTGCAACTAAATGCGACTCTTTCGGACTAGCCTGGAATCTAGCGCAAAGACAAACAACGAACATAATATCCGGACGCGAAGCTGTCAGATACATCAACGAGCCAATGATAGCACGATAATAAGTTGCATCCACAGGCAGATCTTTAGGATCCATGACCCCTAATCCATGATTAATCTGAATTGGAGTACCATATGTCTTGGATTCTAACATTTGAAACCTCTCCAAGATGTCATCGACATACTTAGACTGGTGAATGAAAAATCCATCTTTCCTCTGATCAACCTGCAGTCCTAAGAAGAATTGAAGTTCTCCCATAGCACTCATTTCGAACTGCTTTTTCATGCTCATTTCAAATTCTTTGCACATCTTTACATTAGATGAACCAAAAATGATATCATCTACATAAACTTGTACAATCAATAATCTCGCTTCCGCCATTTGATAAACAATGTGCTGTCTATCGATCCTCTTGTAAAACCATTTGTCAACAAATGTGTCGACAATTTTTCATACCACACTCTGGGTGCTTGATGCAATCCATAAAGAGCCTTATCTAGTCGATATGCTCGTCTTGGATAGTTAGGATCTTCAAACCCCGGTGGTTGAAAAACATAAACTTCCTCTTTAACTTCACCATACAAGAAGGCACTCTTAACGTCTAACTGATACACCTTTATACCTTTGAAACTTGCATAGGCTAAAAATAACCTTATAGCTTCAATCCGGCAACTGGCGCAAAAGTTTCGTTATAGTCATATCCTTCTCGTTGTGCAAACCCCTGAACAACTAAACGTGCCTTATTTCTAGTAACAATCCCTTTGTCATCTCGTTTGCATTTGAATACCCAACGAGTTCCAATTGGTTCTTTACCTCTAGGCACATCTACTAACTCCCATACTCCAAGTTTCTCGAATTGAGCTAATTCTTCTTGCATAGCTGCAACCCAAAAAGGATCTTGTAGAGCCATCTTAACATTCTTAGGTTCTTCTTGTGAAATGAAACAAGAATACAAACACTCAGTTATAATTCCTGTATCCTTCACTTCACAAAATAAACTAGTCATCTCTTTATTTAACTGATTTCTAGTTCGAACAGGCTCTGAAGCATCACCAAGAATATTTTCAACTGGATGAGCCTTATTTATACTGTGTTGAGGAACCGAATCAACATTTAGATTTTCTCCTAGATTCGATTGAATCTGCAATTCAGGAGAACTAAAATCATCTTCCGATTCTTCAGAAATAGGATCATCATCTAGCAATGGAACCTTTGAAGGAGTAGTTGGAGCAGTGTTCTCGGATTCATTAACATTTGAATCTGATGTCTTATCATTGTTCTTACTACTTTCACCAACAACAATAGAAGATTGAACTTTGGTTGGAGTAGTATCAACAGTTTGAGCAGGAGGAGATGTAGGAGTATAATCCATATGATCCCTTAATATGACCACATCATCAACTGTGTCAGGACCTGAATAAGAAGAAGGACCGTGTAACGAACGAAACACACTATCATAATCAAAATTCTTGCCAATTCCAGAATGTATAGCGGGTTTATGACTGACAATCTTGACATTTGTACCTAAATCAACTTTGCCTGTCTGCTTATTATAAACCCGTCGAATAGGAGTACCCGGTTTATAACCCATGAAAAATCCCTCTTCAACTTTTGGATCAAACTTTGACTGAGGTAAATATTTCAAGAAGGTACATGGAACACCAAATGGTTCAACATTCTGTAAATTTGGTTTCTTCTTATGTAGAAGCTCATAACATGTCTTATTATGACGCTTAACTACCAAAACCAAATTTAAAACATGACATGCTGTATTTACTGCCTCCCCCCAAAACATAGTAGGGAGCCCTGAATCAGCAAGCATTGTTCTGGCTATTTCGATTAGAGTCCTATTCTTTCTTTCAGCAACTCCATTTTGTTGTGGCTCATATGGTGCACTGAATTGATGTTGGATTCCTTTGGATAAGCAAAAGACTTCCAATGTCTTATTCTTGAATTCAGTTCCGTTATCACTCCTGATTCTCTTCACACGAACTCCATAAACATTTTCAGTTTCAACAAAGAAATTTATCAAAATCTATGGAGTTTCATCTTTCGATTGAAGAAAGAATACCCATGAGAATCTCGAGTAATCATCAGTAACCACCAAACAATAATACATCCCACCTATACTCCGTACATTCACAGGGCCAAACAAATCCATGTGAAGTAGCTCAAATGGGCTGGCAATAGAATTTTCTTGTTTTGGTTTATGAGAAGACTTTTGCTGCTTACCTTTCAGACAAGGTACACATTTGTCTTCCATTTCAAACCGTTTCATTGGAATACCTTCAACCAAACCATGTTTCACAATATGGTTCATCTTTCGGAAATGAATATGTCCCATTCTTCTGTGCCATAACAAAGATTCAGATTCATTTGCTTTTGTTAATAAGCAAATTGGCTCCTTCGAATCATCAATACCTAACATAAGGCCATAGATGTCTTTCTTCCTAGGAGCTTTCAGTAGGATCCAGTCTTCAGGAATAACATATCCCGGCTTCAAAATAAGTGCTTCTTTATCAGTAAAATGGACATGATTACCCTTGTCACAAATCTGAGAAACACTCATAAGATTATGAGATAGTTGTTCCACATAATTGACTTTCTCCAATGTAATTTTCCCATTGACAACATCACCTTGGCCTGAGATATTGCCGCCCTTGGGACCAGTGAAACTAACATAAGAACCATTTATATCAACATAATTGGACAACAACTTCTTGTCCCCTGTCATGTGCCGAGAGCATCCACTGTCAACATACCAAAGACTGATAGGCTTCCTTGGTTCTCCCTGCACAATAAATCACAAATTAAGTTAGTTTCTGTAGGGTACCCAAACCTTCTGAGGTTTAGGTTTACCGAACTCATCTTTCATAATCAATTCGGTCCAATATCCATTGCTCTTTGTTTGAGCCTTGGACGTAGATGGTGTCACAGGTTTTCTTTTAAAGTAAGAATATCTTTATCTGAAGCTCGTATTTTATCCTTATAAAGACTTTCTTGCTTACTCAAACCAGAATTTTTTGCAAAATATGAGTCATTTTCCTTTTTAATGGTAGTGTTCTGAAGAGTCAAATTTGCTATATTTTTGCTAAGACTAGACACCTCTTGTTTCATATTACACACCATCTGACAAACTTTGACAATTGAAAGTAAAGAACATGATACCTTTTGATCAGCAGCCTGACAATCTGCCATGTATGCAACGAAATCTTCAGTTGTCATACCTTTTTCAAGGGTTTTGTCTTTTTCACAGAACTCTTAGAGAAATTAAGATCATCTGTTTCGAGAAAGGATCAAGTTCACCAGTAAGAATATCTTTATCTGAAGCTCGTATTTTATCCTTATAAAGACTTTCTTGCTTACTCAAACCAGAATTTTTTGCAAAAAATGAGTCATTTTCCTTTTTAAAGGTAGTGTTCTGAAGAGTCAAATTTGCTATATTTTTGCTAAGACTAGACACCTCTTGTTTCATATTACACACCATCTGACAAACTTTGACAATTGAAAGTAAAGAACATGATACCTTTTGATCAGCAGCCTGACAATCTGCCATGTATGCAACGAAATCTTCAGTTGTCATACCTTTTTCACAAAGGTTTTGTCTTTTTCACAGAACTCTTAGAGAAATTAAGATCATCTGTTTGAGAAAGGATCAAGTTCACCAGTAAGAATATCTTTATCTGAAGCTCGTATTTTATCCTTATAAAGACTTTCTTGCTTACTCAAACCAGAATTTTTTGCAAAAAATGAGTCATTTTCCTTTTTAAAGGTAGTGTTCTGAAGAGTCAAATTTGCTATATTTTTGCTAAGACTAGACACCTCTTGTTTCATATTACACACCATCTGACAAACTTTGACAATTGAAAGTAAAGAACATGATACCTTTTGATCAGCAGCCTGACAATCTGCCATGTATGCAACGAAATCTTCAGTTGTCATACCTTTTTCAAGGGTTTTATCTTTTTCACAGAACTCTTAGAGAAATTAAGATCATCTGTCCGAGAAGGATCAAGTTCACCAGTAAGAATATCTTCTTTCTCAGATAGTTGTGTTAGAGACTCACTATAATTGTCATTAAACGGACCTCTAACTTCTTTATAGTCCATTCCCAAACCACGTTTATTCTTTGAATTTCGTGGTATAGGGGTTTGCAACTGCATTGATCTTATAAGTTCAGAACCTCTAATTTGTTCAAGTCTGTTATTAAGCTTAACAATTTCTAGTTTAGCATCAACTAACTCCTTTTCCTTTTTAGAAAAATCTTCAGTTAGTTTAGCATATTGCTCATTTCCTACCTTTTCCATTAAAACTGACTCTCTAAGTTTTTCTTTTAAAGTAAGAATATCTTTATCTGAAGCTCGTATTTTATCCTTATAAAGACTTTCTTGCTTACTCAAACCAGAATTTTTTGCAAAATATGAGTCATTTTCCTTTTTAAAGGTAGTGTTCTGAAGAGTCAAATTTGCTATATTTTTGCTAAGACTAGACACCTCTTGTTTCATATTACACACCATCTGACAAACTTTGACAATTGAAAGTAAAGAACATGATACCTTTTGATCAGCAGCCTGACAATCTGCCATGTATGCAACGAAATCTTCAGTTGTCATACCTTCAGGTATCACAAATTCCTTCATTTGATCTTCAATGCTCTTTTTAACAATGTCATCAATTGGTTTAGATGACTTAGCATTTTCTTCTGAAGATCTTATGGCTGTCATAGCCTCACTCTCAGATCTTACTATCTCAGCAACTTTCTTAACATTCTGCTTGACAATCTCAGATGCAATCTCTTCACTTGTATACACAACATAATCAATAGTTTCAACAACTTCATTAGCCACATGCGCATAGTCATTATAAATCTCAACTAGATAAGCATGATTTGAAGTGTCTTCTGACTGTGTATCCCACTGATAAGAACCATCTGGATTCTGAACAACAATAGCCTTGGACTCCAAAAGCTGAGGAGAACCTGACTGTTGAGGAGTAGCAGGAAATGTAATCATTGCTTGAGTCTTTTGATGATTGGGTGAAGTAATACCGCCTTGATTGTAGTTTTGTCTACCTGCTATGGTATTATCAGTCCTCTTGGGACGTTGACACTCTCTTGCAAAGTGACCAAATCCATCGCAATTATAACATTTCACCTTGGATTTGTCAAAACCTTTGGTGCCATTACCCAAAAATCTTCCAGTTCTCTGAGTGAATCTTCTGACTTTAATAGTTAACATAGCTAACTGCCATTTTAGATCCATTTCTTCTAAGTCATCAGGATCTATCTGATTATAATCATCATCAATCAGTGCAGGATCAGTAACCTTTCCTCCAATATAAGCTTCATGAGCCGAACAGAAGGCTAAATAAAGATTCATTCTTCCCTCTGCAGAACTCATACTCATTGGCATAGATTGAAATGACTGAGTATTGCTCTTGACATTAGTAGTAGTATTGTCATAAGCAACATATCCTGCAAGTCCATCTGGATCTACTATCGGTGTAGCTTCAACACCGCTTAGAAATGCATTAGTCCCTGAGCTAGTACTTGCCAAATGAACTGAAGTAGCATGATACAATGACGGATCTTGAGTGAAATCCGCATGAGTATCCTTAATTTTTCTTTTCATTTCTCTATTTTTCAATTTTGAAACCACAGTCTCAAAATCCCATGAACTGTATTCCTTGTCATCTTGCAAATGATGAACATAATCAGTCCATATCTTTGGTAGAGAATCCAAGAATTTGTCAACTAGCTCTGACTCTGGATATGACACTTCAAAATAGGATAGCTCTGTGGTCAAATGGTTGAATCGGGCAATAATTTCATCAAGTGATTCCCCTTTCAAACCATTAAATGCTTCATACTGACGCTTTAACAGCTTTATGCGATTCTTCTTTAAAGTTTCATCGCCTTCACAGTATTTTTCCAAAGCATCCCACATTTCTTTTGAAGTCTTATGCTTCTTGAACAGATGAACACTTTCTTGAGGCAATGCCATTGTTAGGATTGAGCGAGCCTTCCCTTCAATGACATACTTCTTCTTTTCCTCATCTGGCATGTCAGTATAAGTGTAATTACCAATCACACCATTCTTTTCATAAGTTGGCCAGTCATATCCTTGTGTCATCATAAACCACATATCAATATCATTAAGACGCATATAGTCTTCAAAACGTCTTTTCCACATCCAATAGTTCTCCATACGGAAGAGTTTTGGAGGTGAGTTACCACGACCAACCTCATGATCGTGCATGATAAGTTGATTGATGAGTGTGGCATTAGGAGAGTTTCCGACAGCAGGTACAGTTGTCATTTTGAATTTTTTTTAAAGTGAAAATCAAACAAAATGAGTTACTGTAGCAATCTGGTTCGTGCAGATGTGTCATGAAGTAGTCAGACGAAGAGCACACGAAAATCAGTTCGTACTGACGTGGCACGAGGATGACACGAAGTCAAGTTCGTGCTGACGTAAGCACACTATAGAGATCACCTCGTGCTGACGTAAGCACGAGGTCGCACGAAGACGTTTACGAATTCAATGAAAAAACTCGAATTTCGAATTGATTTTCCAATCAATAGCAAATCAAACGATCTTACACCTTCTGGTAATCAACCTTAGTGCTCTGATACCACTTGTAAGTCCCTATCGTTGTATAGATCGTAAATAAGACGTGATTCATTATGTCAAGAGTGCGGAATCCTCTTGAGATAACTAGATTGCTATTGCCTTTTGTCAATTAATGAGTAATTAATCGACCTAAGGTCACACACGAAGTAGTAGTTCATGTAGGAGATCACACGAGCAACAATTCGACCTCCAATCACCAATTCGTTACCTAAAACGTAAATAGGTTTGGTATTTATACTTGTAGGGTATTAGTTCGTGTATAATTGGGCTTCACACGAAGTGATTAAGGCCCGATCCACCAAAACGACCTTGCCCTCGTGCTGACGTCAGCACGAAGACATTATAACGTTCTGATGACGTCAACACGAGGTGCGTCTTCTTGGATCCTTTATTTCGCCCGTACATAACGTTCAGCCACCGTTTAAGTGTTCTATGACACTTATAACCTTGGCTCTACGTTCTTGTACCTGCAAAACAATAATATAACACACAAACATAATAATAAACATAAACTGATCTTATATTGAAGTTCAAACGTAATCATTAAACACAAACGTATGTCCTAAAGACTTATTATTCAACGATTACATAAATATTCCTAAGAACAAAAACGTTAACCAAATCTATGTTGCTACTGTCACACAAATCTGCATCAATAAAGAAAAAGAAAAACAAGAACAAAAACAAACACAAACACAAAACACGAAAACGATTAGTAACTTCAAAAACAGAATAAACCTAAATTCGAACAATCTAAACTTAATAACTAAAAACGATAAAATAAAATATATTTTTGGATTTTTGAAATTTTAAGAAAATGAAAATACTAGCTAAATTAACCTAACCCTAATTTTAACCTAAACCTAATTTGACTTCTAAACCCTAAAATGACCTAAACCTAAAAACTGAAAAGTAACTTTCTCGTGCCGAAACACAAGAAAGGATCCAATTACACTACTAAACTAAGAATGCGTCGCGTCGCCGGCGGTGGCGCCAAAACATTTGATGGGGTTTGTTTGTTTTTCTTAGTGTTTAAATTTATAAAAATATTGTACAAGTAATTATCTCAAAACACAAACACACACCTTAACGGACAGGGGACCCGATCAGATGCAGTATAGTTAAGTGATAAGTACAGGATCGTTCGCAGGGACGCGTTGCTTTACCTAATCTAGTAATATGTGTAATTCTAGCGGTTGGGGGTTGTCACGATTTCCTATTAAACTAATTAAAATAAATGAAAAGTAAATAGAAGCCGCAACCGCTTATTCAGCGAGAGGCTTAGTCTGAAAATAGTTTGAAAAAGCAAATAACAGTAATTAAATTAAAATACTTATTTGGCATCTCAGATCTCATGGTACGACCAAATATCATTCTACCTACTTGCTAGACTGTTGGAAATTTAATCACGGCTCAGATTCTCATTAGATTCACTTTGCCTAAGTAACTAGTGTTGTCCCTAGACTCACACTACTCTATAAACAAATTCTCGTTAGATTCATTGTTTAAGCATTAATGACCTAAAGTTTATGTTACTAGTTCATCTTTAAGTTACCCGGCTCTTAAGCCATGACCAGATAGTAATTCTCTTCGGTGACCACAGTGCTCGTTTCCAAGTCACTGGATCGCGTCTGACATTGTTAAGCATCATGTTCTATTCATCCTAATTACTATGGTTTTGGATCCCTCGGTTACAAGTGAATCACCTTTTACAACTAGTTAAAGACCGACTAGTGTTTTCCATCCTTATGTATTAATCCTAATGTATGATTATAGACCGATCATCAGAAATAAATCAATACATGCAGATATAGAACCGATATTAATATGAAGAACTAGTAAAACATGGATCTACGATAAACAGTAAAACACACTCCAACAGATCTAACAAATAAAGTAAAATAGATAAACGTCTACAAGATCACATCGATCCAAACAAGTATTCAGCCTACTAGCCTACGATTATTAAAGGAATAACAAAGTCTAAAAAGATGAAAGACATTGTTTACCAACTGAAAGTAAATAAAAGAGTAGATCTAGGTTGAGGATGAAGATCGGAAGGTGTTAGAAGCTCCAAAACCTCCTTGAATCTGCAAAGTCGACCTAGGGTTGAATATGGGCGGCTAGGGCTGCTGAATCGGCTCTCTCCTAGGGTTTTGAGGGCTGCTTCGGCTTAAATAGTGAAATAAGTCGGTTGCTGAACTGGGCCGCCCAGTCGGCAGCTCCTGCTGCTTCTCGTTTCGCTTCGTTCGGCTTCTGAATCACCTCCTTGTGTCTTGTAACTTCATAAGCTTCCATCTTGAGTCACTTGATGCCATTTACCCTCACTCGCATCTTCCGTGAACCTGCATAAACATAGAATCCATTAAGTATCGATAGTTCTGGAATATTAACTCAAATAGATATTGAAATGAAGCCTTTCGATAGGGGTTTTTATCACAAAATGAACGCTCATCATATACCCCACACTTAAGTCTTTGCTTGTCCTCAAGCAAATAGTCCAAGAAAATAAAACAATGATGAGCGGATAACTTAAGTGTTCAAGTTATTCTACTTTATAAGATCATTTCAAAGATTAGTCATGCAAATGATTTAAGAAAGCTTTAGACAAAATCAGTAAGCTATAGCTAGAGGCGAGATAATCAGTCAATCAAAACTAAAAGTTAACCTTATATTTGTGTTAATACCTCTAAAACCGTTCTATAATTCCACATGTCTTACAACTCAATCTTACTTCCTTCTACTGACTAGTTAAGCACTTAATTAAAGTTTGTATAGCAATCAGATCTACTAGCTACTAGCAAGGCATTTATATTTCATCGTTTGTGTACTTGTGAGTCACTACTTAGACATACTCTCATACTACAGTCATGCTTACATGCTTACTAACTAACTAATGGTTAGAGTTTATACCTTACATCAAGACATCGGTGACAGGTCGGTGGTTCCCCACACGCAAAGCGACATAACTTGATGCGTATAGATTTTACTCGTTATTAGTTCTTTGAACTCTTTTTAATTTAATCTACTGATTGCCTTTTCTTAAGATACTACATTATTCATGCAATAGACATTATCAGAGACCCCAGATGACTCATACACTTACTCCGCATGCAACTAGTTCACAATCAACAGTGTAAGAATTAAGGCGAACCATACGTCTAAACTAGTTCCTACACAAGCACGTATATAGTTAAGTCCAATTAATACACCTATACTAATGACTAGATAGCTCTAATTGCTAGGCATATTAAAGTTCGGTTAAATGTGCTATGGCAAACATAATCGCATACAGTTTCAGTCTAAGCTCTAATCCAGTTGGAAAAATGAACAACCACAAATCTATAGTTAAACTAAAAGTCCTAATTAACCGTTCATCTACCAAAGCTAACATTGCTTAGTTATCGTCATCTTTTGTCTACTTGCAAAGCTTATATTCTCAAAATGTTTCCAGACACAAGAAAAAATTTTAAATTTGCATAATTAAGTAGTAGAAAACTTATGATTTATCAAGCAATTAAACCACAGGTTTTTCCTATTCCATCCCCCTACACTTAAATTATACAACGTCCTCGTTGTACTAAACATCACATAAAAGAAAGGGTAATAGGAAAAACACGATAAGAAAAAGGATTAACGAAACTTCTCGGGCTTATATTGCATGAATTGTTGTTGAAGATGGCATTTGTGGAGCTACTTGATTGTTAATGAACTTCAAAGACTTGAGTCGGCTCTGTTTGATGGCGATCCATTGATGCTTCTCCACCTTCTTTTCTTTTTGGTATTATCTGATTATTTGATTTTTTTGGATTTTTCACGATCTGGTGTGCAGACTGGACTTGGGAGTGGCGCTGGCAAGCTAGTAGCGGCGCTGGGAGGGCTTGAGCAACGCTGGATCTGCACAGGTGCTTTTGAGTCCTGTACATGCTTTGACGTCTGATTTTCCTTCACGATTTGCTTCCGGCATTCCCCCACACTTAGCTTTTGACCAAGTGCATGTTTTTCTTCAGAATACAAAGCTAAATACTACTGCACACTTCAATCAAAATATCAAAATGGAAAATAACAAGCTAAAACATAAAATAAAATAAAAACGAAATACGATTGCAATAAGTTACTTGTTTCCGATCCATTGAAAGCTTGCATCTGTGATTCTAAACACACAACTCATATAAAAAGATCACAAATGATAAAATTCAAAACAATTCACTTAATTGCAATTAGTCACATATTCCTAAAAAGAAAAAAAGAAAAAGAAAAATACGGCTTGGGTTGCCTCCCAAGAAGCGCTAAGTGTAACGAGTCTTCAGCCGGACTCGGCCTAGGAACTAGGTTGAGGAAGAATACGGGGTCGGCCAGGGGCCGGTTCCCGTTGGATAACGTTCGAAGTGACTTATGGCTTCTTTGACGTTCGGTCCTTTTCTCTCCTCCAAGTTTTCTGAGTTCCTTCGTGCTCCAGTAGCTTCAACCATTTCCACGTCGATCGGTGTTTGATTTCCAGGGCTGGTTTGGGTGGTAACGGATTTGATTTCGAGAATTTCGGGACTGTAGGGTTTGCCAACGGCGCTGGGCATCCCTGAGCGGCGCTGGGTTGAGTAGCCAGCGGCGCTGGTGCCTCCGTGGCAGTATCCGATTTTCCGATTTTGCATGATTCGGCTTCTTCCTTCTCTCGAGCAGCTTTCTCTTTCCTTCTTTGATCAATATGGAATTCCTTCAATTCTTCCAAGAATTTCTCCTTCTGTACTTTCTTGTCTTTTCTTTCCGCCTCCATTTTATTCTCTATTCGCGCATACACCTCGTTTTCAAGGAATTCGTAAGCTATGTAAACTCCAGCCTCCATAAGTTCCTTTCCTAAGATCCTTCTGATCATATCTGCACTTTCTCTTCTCAACCCGTCGGCGAACTTCTTCAACAAGGTAGCACGGTCAATTTCGTAGATTGCACAATGTTCATGTAGGGTTTTTATCCTTTTCCATGCTACCTTTACCGACTCTCCATTCTCTTGCTTGAACTTTCTCAGCATTCCCTTTAATTCAAGCTGATGACGCATCCTCACAATATAGGGCACCTCTTCTCCTCTTTTGACTTCATTTGCCAAAATTTGTGTCTTTTCCCATTCTTTGTTTCCATCTTCCTTTTCTTCTTCGGATTCTTCAAACTTCGGCTTCACAGAACCTATTGTTCAAGATCTTCATTCTAAACTCGGCTGGTCGAGTATGGAAACATCCATAAGCGGCTTTATCTATGGCTCGTCGAGCATAATCCTCCATCCCATAATAGAAGAAATCTGTGACCTCCAAATCGTCACAATATGTTTTCTTCCTTACTCTCCTTACGATCTGTTTCATACGCTCCATGACTCATCCACTTCCTCATATTCGTGTTGCTTTAAGTTTAGCATGTCCAAGACTGGGTCGGTAGTTTCAAAGTCAAAATGCAACTCTTCTTCCATTTAATCACCGTTGTCGTTCTTTTCTTCTTCTTTGACTTCGATGCATTTCACTTCATACTCGTAGGCGGCTTGTAAATCTCTATCAAACCATCTCCTAAATCCTATAGGCACGCGAAATTGGTCTGAGTTCCTGGAATCCCGCTCGAAAGACTGCTGTCCGGAACCTCCAGAGGCTCCCAGCGGCGCTGGGCTATGTCCCCAGCGGCGCTGGTGGTTCCAGATGGTTCCTGATTCGTCTTCTTCTTCACTTTTTGGTTCCTTCTTGGCCATTTTCTGCTCGGCATACCTCCAATCATACTTCTTCTCATCCGGTTTCTCTCCCAAGATGCTTTCCACGCCTCCTTTGAACACTCCTTGCGATTTGAGCTTGCTTATGAAACGATGATTTTCCTTGTACTCGTGTTCTTCTTGATGCACCTTTCTTTCAAGAAACTCTAAGGCCTCCTTTGTCTTGTTCAAAAATAAATTGCTTGCGGCTTCATAGCATAGTCTGGCCCTTTCTTCATCTCGTAATCCGTGATAAAACCAAGGCACATATTCCGCGGGCTTCAAATCCTCATCCTCAAGCAAGTTTACGGTTTCCTTCATACGAAGCCATGCATTTTCCCAATTTTCAAACCATAGTTGCTCAAAACATTCCACATTATGTCTCAAGACGCCTTCCCGACTGTTATCGAATGGCCCACAAGCAGTCGAAGTGTGAAACGGGCAGTTCGGTGATCGCACAGTACTACCCAGCGGCGCTGGTGCCTTCCCAGCGGCGCTGGCCTGGGTGACCAGCGGCGCTGGATACTTCCCAGCGGCGCTGGGGTTCCCTGGACAGCTTCCATATTCGCTTTTAGTAGAGCCGGCAATAACTGCCCATTCATAAACTATTAGGTGATTTCTCATAGAATCTGGATAAGTTTGGGTGGCTGCAATAATGTAAACGGGTCCAAATGGGCAAACAAGAAAAACAATATTTGAGAAATCAGGTCATATTGGACTTACACTTTGATACGCACGGATCCAACTGGGTGAAAGATTTTAGACGTGTGACAACTCGTAATTTATTAACAACGGGTTAGTCCTAATCTCGATCATTAATATAATTTCGTCTAATTTAGAGATTATGACGTAGAAATTATTAGTTAATTGAACATTTGATATGGTTCAATTAGACGTATCCTTATGACGTAGACTATTAGCTATTTAGACGGAATGCCGAGTCTTAAAATAACTTTAAATGAGATATTTAAAGGTTATGAATTTTTGCACAGTAATTAGACTGTCTAAACTTAATATTTCTAAAGTTAGTTTGATAAAGTTTTATTTACTTGTCTTAACTAAAATAAGACGAAGGAAAATACCTTTACTTTACATTTTAACCTTTTGGTCAAACGGTATTTAATTGTAAGCAGTTTACCAAATTTAGGGATACAAAATATCCCAAATGAGCCACATGGGCTGGAAAATGAAATGAGAGGCAGGGAGTAAAACACCCCTCTTCCCTCCTTTCTTTCTTTTGATCGATCACTCAACCACACACATCACCACACTTTTAAACCACAAAACAATATTTCATCACCAAATACTCTCATCTCTTCCATCTCATACGGTTCTGGCTAGGAAGAATCAAAGGAAAATACATTTAATTGTTCTAATAATAATCTTCTTGTAATCATCATCTTCTTCATTTTTCTCAAGAACACCAAATTTTGGGTAAGTAACTTTCTTCTTCAAACTTTTGATTTGATTTAAATTCAACTAAGGGTTTGTTTTAGTTTTGTAAACGGAATTAGAGGCTTTTAAACTTGTTATGTAGTTAGGGTTCTTGGTAATTTATGAAGTTTTGGATTTAGAATTTGGTCTTGAAATCAAAATGATTGAAATGGCGAAATGATTGGCGAAATGGTATGTTTCCAGGTCTTTTGAACATGTTAACACTTGTTAGAAATAAAAGGGTTTGATTTGGGTCGAGTTTGAAGGGTTTTGGGTTTGGTTTTCCTGCATAACCTGCAGCTACTGCTTCTGGTTCAGATTTTGGCCACTGCGGCGCAGTGGCATGGGTTAGCCCCACTGCGGCGCAGTAGCTAGGGCCTGTTTTGTGCGAGGTTAGCTCACTGCGGCGCAGTGAGCTTGGCAATGGCTCACTGCGGCGCAGTGGATACCCACTTTAAAAATTTTGCGCGTCAATTTTCAAATGTTAATAACTTTTGATCCGCGACTCCAAATAAGTCGTATGACCTATCGTTAGAATCGTGTGAAAGTCTATTTTCTTATGATAACATTCATTTTGTATGAATCCTTCTCCATTTCTAAAAATGTCGAGTCAAAGTGTTATGTTTCACACTTGGTAATGTTAAAGAAGTAATTGTGGGTTCGTGACTCGACTTAAATGAGCTAAACCAACTTGTTTACGACTGTATAGTTGTCATTATGGTATTTTATACTACTTTTAATGACTATGTCATTGATTTTACTAACTAAAGGTAAACAAAATGAAAGTTTGGAACACGTTCTCGGTTATGGCATTCTAGGGTCTATAGCTAAGTAGTTGTACGTAGGATACTCGTCGTCAAGAGATTTGATCCTCATTATTGGTAATGATATCATAGGTTTTGGATAACGTGGAGAACTTATTGTTGAATCTTCTCGAGCTACTTTGCACCTTTTAGCACTAGATCGTTAAGGTGAGTTTATGGCGCCCTTTTCCTTTTACTTTGGGCCTGAAAAGCATGTGTTATTGTATACACGATTTGTTAAATAAATGATTGTTTTGTGAGTATGCCATGTGATTTGGATGCTTAGATCATTTGACTTAAATTTGCCATGTTGATGGTTGTCGAAAATGTGTATACGTGTCATTTATTAAATGTTGGATAAAATGACGTTGAATTGCCGTGTGATGGCTGATTAAAATGTTTCTTTGTGTTTGACGAACTAAAATGTTGTCCCTGTAGTTATCATTGTTATGGAACCCTTGTGGTCGTGTTGTCAGACTTAGTTCTTGACTGTCTTGTTTAGGGTCCGCACCCACTAGTAGAAGGAAATCCTGTGCGAAGCAATGTAGCATAGTGACTGATACTGTCGGACTTGGCTCCCGGCTGTCATATGCTAGTCATAAACATTGTTGTGGTGCGCACCCCATTTTAGAGGGAAATCCTGTGCGAAGCAATGTAGCATAGTGACTGATACTGTCGGACTTGGCTCCCGGCTGTCATATGCTAGTCATAAACATTGTTGTGGTGCGCACCCCATTTTAGAGGGAAATCCTGTGCGAAGCAATGTAGCATAGTGACTGATACTGTCGGACTTGGCTCCCGGCTGTCATATGCTTTAGTCGGACTTAGACCCGGCTGTCTTGTTATGAAATATTATCAAGTGTTGAATTCTGATTGTCTTGTTGAAAATAACTACAAGTCATTGTGTGCTCACAATGACGAATAAACTTGGTCAAACATTCTGTAAACTCACCAACTATTTCGATAGTTGATCCTCTCAAATTTCATGCTTTTTCAGGTAACCAACAGTAAGTATTGGAAGCGTATATGGCATTTTAGAAGCCACCTTTTGAACATTGGACGTACAATTAGCGTCAGACCTCTGAGGACTATCATTTTATTAGTCCTAATTGTACTTAGCTGTCCAGATGTTGTTATTGTATTAAGTGGGCCCATTTCCAATTGAGGATAGTTTGTATCCGTGTATTGGGGTCCACATCTGAACGATTATACTTGTAATAGACTTGTATTTGGATTAATAGATGAAATCTCTATTTACCTTCTGATTAGTACGCAATTCTTTTGTTAACCCTGTATTCCGCTACAACGGGGTGTGACAAAAATTGGTATCAGAGCCAAGGTTATAGTGAATACGGAGTTATTCCTCGTGAATAACTCAATCTATAACCATGGTCGCTTCAAATAAGAAATCTAAGTCTTTAAGGTTTAGGATAGTTATCTCGAGAGTTATACTATTTGTCAATAATTAGACCTAACCCGATCAACTACGTCCCGATTATGTAAAATAGTATAAGGCTCGAAATAAATATCTTAAATTGTGTATATACGTGTTAGTTGAATTATATTCACAACATACTGTAAATGTGGTGGGAAGGCTGCGGGTGACCCTATACATAAGCATTGAAGGTATGTTAGGAATAGAAACTCAACTCGTATGTGTATACATAAGGTTTATATACGTGATAGTTTGGATTATATTAACAACATATTGAAAATGTGGTGGGAAGGCTGCGGGTGACCCTATATATAAGCATTGGAGATATGTTGCTAATAGAAACCCAAATCGAATGTGTATAATCTAGACAAGGATCTCTTTGAAACTCTTGTTGCGTACTGTCTCATTCAATTGATTCGAATTGTCTTATCCATCAGACTTATATGGATTCTTTGACTATCCTTTCAGAACAGTCATGTCGGACGGAGTTAGCTCTAATGCTGTTGTACCTAGTACACCTCCAGTTCCAGTTGTGGCAAACTCCATTCCTTGTGTTCCTGACTCATATGAAGAGGAACCTTTGGAGGAATCGGGTAATGAATCTCGCCCTATCAATTTGATATCAACATCCAGCGAATCTGGAGGTGAACATGTGTCTATCCATGTTCAATCATCTGTAACACCGGTATCTCCATATCAGAGGAGGACTACCGAGGTAGCTCGTATACCCTATGCTCCTAGAGACCCTTATGCTCCTGGTCCTTCTGCACCAGTTCAGGGCCACTGTGGACTTGGTCTTTCATTCTTTCAGGGAGATCCGTATGCTGCGGGTCCCTCCAGAGTGCCTGTCTACAATCCAAGTGCCGTTATGCCAGTTGCATCTGCAGCTGATAGGTCGGAATATTATCGCCGACAATTGTCAAGGATGAACAATTCCCTCATCTGCACTAGAGAGAAAATAGAGAATCAAGCTCAGGCGTTGACTGAAGCTTATCATCAGGCGGCTGAGGCTATGACTGTTGCTAGGGAAGGGAAGGAAGCTATTGGGAGGATGATCTGGATACTATCGGTCGTGGTAGTCTTGGTGGTGGCGTTGCTTGTTGTAGTTCTTTTCAGGATATAATCAGTAGTTGTAGTGGTAACGTATTGTAAGCCTTAGAACATTTGACAACTCATACTTCTGTATTTGAGTTGTAATCTTTTTGGTGGATGTATTTCCCACGTATTTCGGATAGTATCGTTCTGACTGTGTAATGTATCATCGTGGATGTTGTTCCCACATGATTTGGATTGTGGATGTAGTTTCCCACAAGATTTTGGAAATGTACAAGTCAGATTATGTAAAAAGTTTTAGTATAAATGAAATATGATCGTTCTTTGGCTTACTTACTTGTTCAGGCTACGTTACTTACTCATTTCAATTCTAGAAATGTAGTGATCTATATTTCTTGTCTTGTTTAGTTAATGAGTTTAAGTAAGTCGATAATTTGTGACGTGTGTTTAATGCCCTCTTATATCTTGAAAAGCTACATTCTGTGTCATTCTTACGAGAAAACCTCTAAATTACATCTTGTTCATGTCAAGGATAGATGGCTCCCAAGACGAAAAGTAAGATCCCGAAAAAGGCTCCAGTTAAGAAAGCTGCTCCAAGGAGAGTTACTCGATCAACTCCTTTGAATACTGAAGCTGAACAGGAAGGACCTGTGATTCAGCAAAGAAGGAAGCTGCTACTGTCCAGGTGAATACTGGCCCTGGACCTACCCCAAATACTGGTGGGGAAAATAACATGACAGCATTTGTGACACAACAACTGTTGGCTGCTATGCCTACTTTAGTCGCACAGATTACGGCAAGCTTGAACGCCAATAATAATCATCATGCTGACAACAGTAACAATGTCGAGCCTACTGCTGAGCAAGTTATTCCTCGAATGCATCTGCACGGGACTGACTACAAGACCTTCACTTATTGTAAACCAAAAGAATTTAATGGTACCGAGGGTCCGGTAGGTCTTATCAACTGGTTGGAGAGTATAGAGGCGGTGCTTCATATCAGCCGTTGTGCTGAAGAACACAAAGTGGAATATGCTTCCACTCAATTTCAAAAGCACGCTCTGTCATGGTGGAACGAGCAGATTAGGACTCGTGGCCGAGAGCCGGCATATAGCATACCTTGGTTGAACTTTAAAAGGATGCTCATGGAAAAGTACTGTCCGCGGGAGGAAGTACAGAAAATGGAGGGTGAATTCTGGAATCATACTATGATTGGATTGGACAACGAGAAATACACTACTCGTTTTCATGAACTGACAAGGCTAGTTCCTCGTATGGTAGATACGGAGGAGAAGTTAGTTGAAAGATACTGTTATGGATTATCACCTGATATCCGAAGGTTAGTAGCCGCTTTTAATCCTTTGACTCTTCAAGCGGCAGTTAGCGCAACCAATCGAATGGTGATAGATTTGAAAAGAACCACCGGTTCTTCTGTTGGAACCGAGGTGATCAAGAGAAAGACTGACCAAGCCTCCGGTAGTGGATTTGGCAATGGTGGAAATGGAAAAAGGTTTAAGGCTGCTAGAAACTTTGCAGTGGTTCCCCAGAATATTAATAGAAACCCTGACGCAGACAGAAGATGTAACAGGTGTGGCATGCGTCATATAGGAAATTGTCCTATTTGCCGCCGTTGTAAAAAGGCGGGGCATTTGGCAAAGAATTGTAGGGAGAAAGTATCAAATCAATGTTACGAGTGTGGGAGTGAAACTCATTTCCGACCAGCGTGTCCAAGACTAAATCAAGCCCCGAACAACAATGCTATAGTTCCTGTGAGGAACAATGCGGGGAACAATCAAGCTAGGAATCAAGGAGGACAAGGCAGAGGTCGAGTGTTTGCTTTGGATGCTGCTGATGCACGACGTGATCCCAACGTGGTGATAGGTACATTCATACTCAATAATCATTACGTATTTGTGCTATTCGACTCTGGTGCTGATAAAAGTTTCATATCCTTAGAATTTAAGTCTCGTTTTGGCATAATAGCTATCCCCATGAAAGACACTTATATTGTTGAATATGCAAACGGTCAGAAGTATATTGCTAAAGATCATTTAGTAAATTGCAATTTGATATTGGCCGGTGAAACTTTTAAAATTGACCTAATTCCTATAGAACTAAGTAGTTTTGATGTAATCATTGGTATGGACTGGTTATCTAAAGTTAGAGCTGATATAAGTTGTTATGAGAAGATTGTTAGAATACCCCTACCGAAGGGCGAAACCCTAGTAGTGCAAGGAGACAAATCGGGAAAGAAATTGATCTTAGTATCGGCGATAAAAGCAAATAAGTATTTACAAAAAGAACACCCTGCTTTCTTAGCATTAGTAGTAGAAAGAAAACCAAAGGATAAAGACATGAAAGATATTCCAGTAGTTAGGGATTTTCCAGAGGTGTTTCCTGAAGATTTGATGGGACTTCCCCCTCACAGGCCAGTTGAGTTTGGAATAGATTTGGTCCCTGGAGCTGCACCAGTGGCCAAGGCACCCTATCGTCTTGCGCCATCAGAAATGCAAGAATTATCCGAACAACTTCAAGAGTTGTTAGCTAAAGGACTAATTCGTCCAAGCTCATCACCTTGGGGAGCTATCCTATTTGTGAAGAAGAAAGACGGCTCTATGCGTATGTGTATTGATTACAGAGAACTGAACAAGTTGACTGTCAAGAACAGGTACCTTTACCTCGTATTGACGACTTGTTTGACCAATTGGAAGGTGCATCACACTTTTCCAAGATTGATCTCAGATCTGGGTATCATCAACTCAGAGTCAGAGAGACGGACATTCCTAAGACAGCCTTCAGAACTCGTTACGGACATTATGAGTTTTTGGTTATGCCGTTTGGCTTAACCAATGCACCTGCTGTGTTCATGGACTTAATGAATCGAGTATGTCGACCGTATCTTGACAAGTTTGTCATTGTATTCATTGACGACATACTGATATACTCAAAGAATAAAGATGAACATGAAGGTCATCTGAGAACCATTCTGCAACTGCTCAAGGATCAAAAGTTGTACGCTAAATTCTCAAAATGTGAATTCTGGATTAGGGAAGTACACTTCTTGGGTCATGTAGTGAACAGGGATGGGATCCACGTAGATCCATCTAAGATTGAAGCAATAAAGAAGTGGGAAGCCCCTAAGACTCCGACAAAAATCCGCCAGTTTCTTGGATTGGCTGGATATTATAGGAGATTTATTGAGAACTTCTCAAAGGTTGCTCAACCTTTGACGTTGTTAACTCAAAAGGCCAAGGAATTTATTTGGCAGGATGCCCAGGAAGAAGCATTCCAAACGTTGAAAGACAAGCTATGTAATGCTCCTATTTTAGCGTTACCGAATGGAATTGAAAACTTCGTGGTATACTGTGACGCATCACATCAGGGAATGAGATGTGTACTTATGCAGGAGGGTAAGGTCATTGCTTACGCTTCTAGACAACTCAAAACCCACGAAAAGAATTACACAACCCACGATCTTGAACTCGGAGCGGTTGTTTTTGCCTTAAAGATTTGGAGGCACTACTTGTATGGTACAAAGTGTACGGTATTCACAGATCACAAAAGTCTTCAGCATATCTTCGATCAGAAAATGCTGAATATGAGACAAAGGCGATGGATAGAATTACTCAGTGATTATGATTGTGAACTCAAATATCATCCCGGTAAAGCAAATGTTGTTGCTGACGCGCTGAGTCGAAAAGATAGAATTTTACTATCTGTCATAACAAGAGCAAGTTCTTACCTTGGCTCATCATTAAAGGATAGAGTTTTAGATGATCAGAATGAGGCCTTACGCCCAGGGCGTATCGAGAAGGAAGCATTGTGGAATGCCGAACGGTTATTTGAATTGGATGGCGATGGGATCCGACATGTCAAGGGCAGAGTGTGGATTCCCAAGTATAATGGACTTAGAGAACTCTTGATGAACGAGAGTCATCGATCTAAGTATTCAATCCATCCTGGTGCTGACAAAATGTACCATGGGTTAAAGGATTTTTATTGGTGGCCTGGTATGAAAAGAGATATCGCCACGTTTGTTTCAAAGTGTTTAAATTGTTCAATGGTTAAGGCAGAGCACCAAAAGCCTTCTGGGCTGCTCCAGCAACCCCAAATTCCTGACTGGAAATGGGAACAGATTACTATGGACTTCATTACGAAGTTACCCCGAACCTTGAAGGGTTATGATACTATTTGGGTCATTGTTGACCGATTGACGAAGTCTGCACACTTCATTCCCATACGGGAGAATTGGAAAATAAAGAAATTGTCTCAATTATATATTGAGAAGATCGTGTCACTTCATGGCGTTCCTGTGTCTATTATCTCGGATCGTGATGGTCGTTTTACTTCTCAATCATGGAGATATTTTCAAGACGCTTTGGGCACTCAGTTGAAATTGAGTACGGCTTACCATCCACAGACGGACGGGCAAAGTGAGCGTACCATTCAGACGTTAGAAGACATGCTTCGGGCATGTGTTATCGATTTCAAAGGTAGCTGGGATACCTTTTTGCCGTTAGCTGAATTTTCATATAATAACAGCTATCACACAAGCATAAGGTGTGCGCCTTTTGAAGCTTTGTATGGGCGGAAATGTAGATCGCCTGTTTGTTGGCTTGATGCTGGTGAGCGTCGTTTGTACAAGTATGGACTGGTTCAGAAGACTACTGACCAGATTGTTGAAATTAGGGCACGGCTGAAGGCGGCTCAGGATCGCCAGAAGAGCTATGCAGATCGTAGAAGGAAACCCCTTGAGTTTCAAGTGGGTGATAAAGTTATGTTGAAAGTGTCACCTTGGAAGGGCACTGCACACTTTGGCGTGAGAGGAAAACTTAGTCCCCGTTATATCGGACCATTCGAAATTGTTCGACGGATTGGTTCCGTGGCTTATAAGCTCAATTTACCCCAGGAGCTTGAACATGTTCATCCCACATTTCATATATCAAATCTAAAGAAATGTTTAACTGATGAAACATTGGTTGTACCTGTGAAAGAGTTGCAAGTGAATGACTCTCTTCAATTTGTAGAGGAGCCTGTTGAAATTATAGACCAACAGCTCAAACAGCTTAGACGAAGTCGTATCAAGTTGGTCAAAGTTCGTTGGAACTCGAAACACGGACCAGACTCGACTTGGGAACGTGAGGACTTCATGAGGGATAAGTATCCTCATCTTTTTACTAAGCAAGACTTGATTTCGGGACGAAATCCTTAGAAGTCGGGGATGCTGTGACAACTCGTAATTTATTAACAATGGGTTAGTCCTAATCTCGATCATTAATATAATTTCGTCTAATTTAGAGATTATGACGTAGAAATTATTAGTTAATTGAACATTTGATATGGTTCAATTAGACGTATCCTTATAACGTAGACTATTAGCTATTTAGACGGAATGCCGAGTCTTAAAATAACTTTAAATGAGATATTTAAAGGTTATGAATTTTTGCACAGTAATTAGACTGTCTAAACTTAATATTTCTAAAGTTAGTTTGATAAAGTTTTATTTACTTGTCTTAACTAAAATAAGACGAAGGAAAATACCTTACTTTACATTTTAACCTTTTGGTCAAACGGTATTTAATTGTAAGCAGTTTACCAAATTTAGGGATACAAAATATCCCAAATGAGCCACATGGGCTGGAAAATGAAATGAGAGGCAGGGAGTAAAACACCCCTCTTCCCTCCTTTCTTTCTTTTGATCGATCACTCAACCACACACGTCACCACACTTTTAAACCACAAAACAATATTTCATCACCAAATACTCTCATCTCTTCCATCTCATACGGTTCTGGCTAGGAAGAATCAAAGGAAAATACATTTAATTGTTCTAATAATAATCTTCTTGTAATCATCATCTTCTTCATTTTTCTCAAGAACACCAAATTTTGGGTAAGTAACTTTCTTCTTCAAACTTTTGATTTGATTTAAATTCAACTAAGGGTTTGTTTTAGTTTTGTAAACGGAATTAGAGGCTTTTAAACTTGTTATGTAGTTAGGGTTCTTGGTAATTTATGAAGTTTTGGATTTAGAATTTGGTCTTGAAATCAAAATGATTGAAATGGCGAAATGATTGGCGAAATGGTATGTTTCCAGGTCTTTTGAACATGTTAACACTTGTTAGAAATAAAAGGGTTTGATTTGGGTCGAGTTTGAAGGGTTTTGGGTTTGGTTTTCCTGCATAACCTGCAGCTACTGCTTCTGGTTCAGATTTTGGCCACTGCGGCGCAGTGGCATGGGTTAGCCCCACTGCGGCGCAGTGGCTAGGGCCTGTTTTGTGCGAGGTTAGCTCACTGCGGCGCAGTGAGCTTGGCAATGGCTCACTGCGGCGCAGTGGATACCCACTGTAAAAATTTTGCGCGTCAATTTTCAAATGTTAATAACTTTTGATCCGCGACTCCAAATAAGTCGTATGACCTATCGTTAGAATCGTGTGAAAGTCTATTTTCTTATGATAACATTCATTTTGTATGAATCCTTCTCCATTTCTAAAAATGTCGAGTCAAAGTGTTATGTTTCACACTTGGTAATGTTAAAGAAGTAATTGTGGGTTCGTGACTCGACTTAAATGAGCTAAACCAACTTGTTTACGACTGTATAGTTGTCATTATGGTATTTTATACTACTTTTAATGACTATGTCATTGATTTTACTAAATAAAGGTAAACAAAATGAAAGTTTGGAACACGTTCTCGGTTATGGCATTCTAGGGTCTATAGCTAAGTAGTTGTACGTAGGATACTCGTCGTCAAGAGATTTGATCCTCATTATTGGTAATGGTATCATAGGTTTTGGATAACGTGGAGAACTGATTGTTGAATCTTCTCGAGCTACTTTGCACCTTTTAGCACTAGATCGCTAAGGTGAGTTTATGGCGCCCTTTTCCTTTTACTTTGGGCCTGAAAAGCATGTGTTATTGTATACACGATTTGTTAAATAAATGATTGTTTTGTGAGTATGCCATGTGATTTGGATGCTTAGATCATTTGACTTAAATTTGCCATGTTGATGGTTGTCGAAAATGTGTATACGTGTCATTTATTAAATGTTGGATAAAATGACGTTGAATTGTCGTGTGATGGCTGATTAAAATGTTTCTTTGTGTTTGACGAACTAAAATGTTGTCCCTGTAGTTATCATTGTTATGGAACCCTTGTGGTCGTGTTGTCAGACTTAGTTCTTGACTGTCTTGTTTAGGGTCCGCACCCACTAGTAAAAGGAAATCCTGTGCGAGGCATGTTGACTGATACTGTCGGACTTGGCTCCCGGCTGTCATATGCTAGTCATAAACATTGTTGTGGTGCGCACCCCATTTTAGAGGGAATCCTGTGCGAAGCAATGTAGCATAGTGACTGATACTGTCGGACTTGGCTCCCGGCTGTCATATGCTAGTCATAAACATTGTTGTGGTGCGCACCCCATTTTAGAGGGAAATCCTGTGCGAAGCAATGTAGCATAGTGACTGATACTGTCGGACTTGGCTCCCGGCTGTCATATGCTTTAGTCGGACTTAGACCCCGGCTGTCTTGTTATGAAATATTATCAAGTGTTGAATTCTGATTGTCTTGTTGAAAATAACTACAAGTCATTGTGTGCTCACAATGACGAATAAACTTGGTCAAACATTCTGTAAACTCACCAACTATTTCGATAGTTGATCCTCTCAAATTTCATGCTTTTTCAGGTAACCAACAGTAAGTATTGGAAGCGTATATGGCATTTTAGAAGCCACCTTTTGAACATTGGACGTACAATTAGCGTCAGACCTCTGAGGACTATCATTTTATTAGTCCTAATTGTACTTAGCTGTCCAGATGTTGTTATTGTATTAAGTGGGCCCATTTTCAATTGAGGATAGTTTGTATCCGTGTATTGGGGTCCACATCTGAACGATTATACTTGTAATAGACTTGTATTTGGATTAATAGATGAAATCTCTATTTACCTTCTGATTAGTACGCAATTCTTTTGTTAACCCTGTATTCCGCTACAACGGGGTGTGACAAGACGCTCCCTGTTAGGTCTCCATTTACAATGGAGTTTGAATGTTGTCTTTTCCCAATCTGTTTCTTAATTATATATCTTTTATGTTTGCTACTTTGCTGCTTAACGTTGATTGTATTTTCTATATTTAATTAGCTAAAATATATTAGTAAAATACCTTTTAATCGATGACTTTATAATTATAAATTTTCAGATCCATTATAACCCTATTAATAATAAAATTAGAAAATTCAAACGTAATTATTTTGAAGCGGTGCTAATTGTAAATGTTGATTACACTACTGTGATACCAAAGTTTTTTTGTGTTGTTAGAATCTAATGATAAATACTATGCTTTTTTAATTACATTTAAAGGTTCGTTTAAATAAACGGATTTTTGCTAAACGAAGCGCTAAAGGCTTTCGTTAAGGTGCATTAAATAGTTATACACTTACCATAAAATTCAAAGGTTGGTTTTTGATATAGAAAGGTACAATTTTTTTATGCACGTTAAATAAAGCCCTAAAAATTTCATTTAGCATTTTCTAAAACTTTATTTTCCATGCTAAGGTTTACTATTGTTCAAGTTTTTTTATGTCTAATTTGACCATTTAAAAATAAACTATACGGAGTACAACTTTTAAAGATTTTATTGTCAAAAAAATTTGCTTTGATCTAAATGGACGGACTATTTCACTTCAAAATCCTAGTATATAGAATTATAGAAATGTACAAGCCAACATATAAATATTCATTATTCAATTACTCATATTCAGTTATTTCAAAAATTTAGAGTGTGCTTTCATTTATTTAAAAGATAAACTATACGGAGTACAACTTTTAAAGATTTTATTGTCAAAAAAATTTGCTTTGATCTAAATGGACGGACTATTTCACTTCAAAATCCTAGTATATAGAATTATAGAAATGTACAAGCCAACATATAAATATTCATTATTCAATTACTCATATTCAGTTATTTCAAAAATTTAGAGTGTGCTTTCATTTATTTAAAAAATAAACAATGTTTAATAAATAAATATTTTTAAAAATGTATAAGTAAACGTATTTTTAAAATGACCCGTTTTGACCCGGATCCATTTTGACCCGGACCCATTTCGACCCGTTTCAAAATTACCATCGACCCGAACCCGTTTTGACCCGGACTCGTTTTGACCCGTCACTCAACCCGATCCGACCCGGTCATTTTGCCACCTCTAGCTTTTAGCCACTTTGACGTCTTCCTCCATTCCCAAAACAGGTTCCTCGAATCCTTTCCAGTGCATTGTACCTATCTTAGCTGAAACATTAAACGAAAATGAAAGAAAAAGAAAAAGAAAAAGAAACACAAAACACGAAAACGATTAGTAACTTCAAAAACAGAATAAACCTAAATTCGAACAATCTAAACTTAATAACTAAAAACGATAAAATAAAATATATTTTTGGATTTTTGAAATTTTAAGAAAATGAAAATACTAGCTAAATTAACCTAACCCTAATTTTAACCTAAACCTAATTTGACTTCTAAACCCTAAAATGACCTAAACCTAAAAACTGAAAAGTAACTTTCTCGTGCCGAAACACAAGAAAGGATCCAATTACACTACTAAACTAAGAATGCGTCGCGTCGCCGGCGGTGGCGCCAAAACATTTGATGGGGTTTGTTTGTTTTTCTTAGTGTTTAAATTTATAAAAATATTGTACAAGTAATTATCTCAAAACACAAACACACACCTTAACGGACAGGGACCCGATCAGATGTAGTATAGTTAAGTGATAAGTACAGGATCGTTCGCAGGGACGCGTTGCTTTACCTAATCTAGTAATATGTGTAATTCTAGCGGTTGGGGGTTGTCACGATTTCCTATTAAACTAATTAAAATAACTAAAAAGTAAATAGAAGCTGCAACCGCTTATTCAGCGAGAGGCTTAGTCCGAAAATAGTTTGAAAAAGCAAATAACAGTAATTAAATTAAAATACTTGTTTGGCATCTCAGATCTCATGGTACGACCAAATATCATTCTACCTACTTGCTAGACTGTTGGAAACTTCATCACGGCTCAGATTCTCGTTAGATTCACTTTGCCTAAGTAACTAGTGTTGTCCCTAGACTCACACTACTCTATAAACAAATTCTCGTTAGATTCATTGTTTAAGCATTAATGACCTAAAGTTTGTGTTACTAGTTCATCTTTAAGTTACCCGGCTCTTAAGCTATGACCAGATAGTAATTCTCTCCGGTGACCACAGTGCTCGTTTCCAAGTCACTGGATCGCGTCTGACATTGTTAAGCATCATGTTCTATTCATCCTAATTACTATGGTTCTGGATCCCTCGGTTACAAGTGAATCACCTTTTACAACTAGTTAAAGACCAACTAGTGTTTTCCATCCTTATGTATTAATCCTAGTGTATGATTATAGACCGATCATCAGAATTAAATCAATACATGCAGATATAGAACCGATAATATGAAGAACTAGTAAAACATGGATCTACGATAAATAGTAAAACACACTCCAACAGATCTAACAAATAAAGTAAAATAGATAAACGTCTACATGATCACATCGATCCAAACAAGTATTCAGCCTACTAGGCTACCATTATTAAAGGAATAACAAAGTCTGAAAAGATGAAAGACATTGTTTACCAACTGAAAGTAAATAAAAGAGTAGATCTAGGTTGAGGATGAAGATCGGAAGGTGTTAGAAGCTCCAAAACCTCTTGGAATCTACAAAGTCGACCTAGGGTTGAATGTGGGCGGCTAGGGCTGCTAAATCGGCTCTCTCCTCGGGTTTTGAGGGCTACTTCGGCTTAAATAGTAAAATAAGTCGGTTGCTGAACTAGGCCGCCTAGCGGCGCTGGATGGGCTCCAGCGGCGCTGGCAGCTCCTGCTGCTTCTCGTTTCATTTCGTTCGGCTTCCGAATCACCTCCTTGTGTCTTGTAACTTCATAGGCTTCCATCTTGAGTCACTTGATGCCATTTACCCTCACTCGCATCTTCCGTGAACCTGCGTAAACATAGAATCCATTAAGTATCGATAGTTCTGAAATATTAACTCAAATAGATATTGAAATGTAGCCTTTCAATAGGGGTTTTTATCACAAAATTGACGCTCATCAAAACCTAAGCAAGAAAATTTTATTGCCAACCCATTTGAGTTACTTCACATGGATCTTTTTGGCCCTGTGAATGTAAGAAGTATAGGTGGGATGTATTACTGTTTAGTGGTTACTGATGACTACTCAAGATTCTCATGGGTATTCTTTCTACAATCTAAAGATGAAACTCCACAGATTTTGATAAATTTCTTTGTTGAAACTGAAAATGTTTATGGAGTTCGTGTAAAGAGAATCGGGAGTGACAACGGAACTGAATTGAAGAATAAGACATTGGAAGTCTTTTGTTTATCCAAAGGAATCCAACATCAATTCAGTGCACCGTATGAGCCACAACAAAATGGAGTTGCTGAAAGAAAGAATATGACTCTAATCGAAACAGCCAGAACAATGCTTGCTGATTCAGGGCTCCCTACTATGTTTTGGGGGGAGGCAGTGAATACAGCATGTCACATTTTAAATCGGGTTTTGATAGTTAAACGTCTTAATAAGACTTGTTATGAGCTTCTACATAAGAAGAAACCCAATTTACAGAATGTTGAACCCTTTGGTGTACCGTGTACCTTCTTGAAATATCTACCTCAGTCAAAGTTTGATCCAAAAGTTGAAGAGGGATTTTTCATGGGTTATAAACCGGGTACTTCAATTCGTCGGGTTTATAATAAGCAGACATGCAAAGTTGACTTGGGAACTAATGTCAAGATTGTCAGTCATAAGCCTGCTATTCATTATGGAACTGGTAGAAATTTCGATTATGACAGTGTGTTTTTCGTTCGTTGCACGGTCCTTCTTCTTATTCAGGTCCTGACACAGGTGATGATGTGATTATATTAAGAGATCATATGGATTATACTCCTATTCCTACATCTCCTCCTGCTCAGACTGTTGATACTACACCAACCAAAGTTCAGTCTACTACTGTTATTGGTGAAAGTAGTAAGAACAATGATAAGACTTCAGATTCAAAAATTACTGAACCCGAGAACACTACTCCAACTACTCCTTCAAGGGTTCCATTGCCAGATGATGATCCTATTTCTGAAGAGTCGGAAGATGATTTCAGTTCTCCCGAATTGCAGATTCAATCGAATTTAGGAGAAAACTTGAATGTTGATTCGGCTCCTCAATATAAGATAAATAAGGCTCATCCAGTTGAGAATATTCTTGGTGATGCTTTAGAGCCTGTTCGAACTAGAAATCATTAAATCGAGAGATGACTAGTTTATTTTGTGAAGTGAAGGATTTCGGACTTATTACTGAACGTTTGTATTTATGCTTCATTTCGCAAGAAGAACCTAAGAATGTTCAGATCGCGCTTAAGGATCCTTTTTGGGTTGCAGCTATGCAAGAAGAATTAGCTCAATTCGAGAAACTTGGAGTATGGGAGTTGGTAGATGTGCCTAGAGGTAAACAGCCAATTGGAACTCGTTGGGTATTCAAATGCAAACAAGATGACAAAGGGATTGTTACAAGGAATAAGGCACGTTTGGTTGTTCAGGGGTTTGCACAACGAGAAGGATATGACTATAACGAAACTTTTGCGCCAGTTGCCCGGATTGAAGCTATAAGGTTATTTTTAGCCTATGCAAGTTTCAAAGGTATAAAGGTGTATCAGTTAGACGTTAAGAGCGCCTTCTTGTATGGTGAAGTTAAGGAAGAAGTTTATGTGTTTCAACCACCTGGGTTTGAAGATCCTAATTATCCAAGACGAGCATATCGACTTGATAAGGCTCTTTATGGATTACATCAGGCACCCAGAGTGTGGTATGAGAAGTTGTCAACACATTTGTTGACAAACGGTTTTACAAGAGGATCGATAGACAGCACATTGTTTATCAAATGGCGGAAGCGAGATTATTTAATTGTACAAGTTTATGTAGATGATATCATTTTTGGATCATCTAATGAAAAGATGTGCAAAGAATTTGAAATGAGCATGAAAAAGCAGTTTGAAATGAGTGATATGGGACAAATTCATTTCTTCTTAGTTTTGCAGGTTGATCAGAGGAAATATGGATTTTTCATTCACCAGTCTATGTATGTCGATGATGTCTTAGAGAGGTTTCAAATGTTAGATTCCAAGACATATGGTACTCCTATTCAGCAAAATCATGGGTTAGGAGTTCTTGATCCTAAAGATCTGCCTGTTGATGCTACTTATTATCGTGCTATCATTGGCTCGTTGATGTATCTCACTGCTTCCCGGCCGGATATTATGTTCGCTGTTTGTCTTTGTGCTAGATTTCAAGCTAGTCCGAAAGAGTCGCATTTAGTTGCAGCAAAGCGTATCCTACGATATTTACGAGGAAACCAAGGGCTTGGTCTATGGTATCCTCTGGGTGGTACGTTTGATTTTGTTGCATATACTGATTCGGACTTTGGAGGTTGTAACAACGACAGGAAGTCTACTACTGGAGGATGTCAGTTCTTAGGGGGGAGATTAGTATCGTGGCAGTGTAAGAAGCAGACATCTGTTGCTCAGTCTTCTTGTGAGGCAGAGTACATGGCTGCAGGTAGCTGTTGTTCTCAGGTACTTTGGATTCAGCAGCAATTACGAGACTACGGTATGGATTTCCTTGACACACCTATTAGAATAGACAATAAGTCAGCTATAGATATTACAAATAACCCTGTCATGCATAAAGTCACCAAGCATATTGATATTAGACATCATTTCTTACGTGAATGTGCCCAAAAGAAATTAATTCATTTAGAAAAGGTTATAACTGATGATAATCTAGCTGATCAGTATGAAGAATGCTGATTCATATTAGATCTCTCAAAAGAACTATTTATGTATATTTATTTGAGTCTTAGTTAAGTTTGTAAATAGCTAGAGTCATAATAATACAAAAAGAGTGTCTAGTTTAAGTGTGTATATAGTTAGTGTCATAAAAAAATTTAAAAAAATGAAAAATGAGAAAATAAAATAAATAGATGATAGAGATTTGAGTTGATGCATTCAGACGATTAGAAGTGAGGATACTTTAGCTTTTAAGCCTGCTTAATCGTAATATAACTGCTCAGTTCAGTGATTACAATTTAGGATGTATCGGTAGGCACAAAGTACCAAGGTTTCCCTGAATTAATAATCTTTCAACGGAAATGTTCTTGTGGGAAACATATTCAGATATATGGCTGAGAATGCCTGCTCTTCGTTTACGAATTGAGACTGGTCCTTAAATTCTGTGAAAGATCTAGCATTATTATAGGATTTATTCAATATGTATGCAAAAACTTCTACAAATCATGAGCATGAAAGTTAATTTAGATATAATGTGATATTGTTATTCTGTTTATGCAAATGAAATGAATGTAATTAAGGGGCTAATGTGGTCTTTGAGATTCGGACAAGTATGTCCTTGGGGTGTCTTTGTATACCTAGCCTACCTAAAGCCTCCAACTTGGGATAGGTTGTCAGAAAGTTCGCTACACGGGTCTCATCGAAAATCACGAGTTCCCAATATAAAGAAATGCAAAAGCAAATAAAAATTAAATCGCAAGATACTAAATTCACTTAATTGTATAAATCTTAAAAAGTGTCTCATGGTTTGTTTAAGGAAGTTTTTGGATATATATTGAATATTTGTTATCTTAGTGCTTGTGTCGATTACGGGAGTATATCTGGGTGTGGGTCACATAAGTTCGCAAATAATAACGTGGCATGAGTAACTTACTAGGTTACATGGTGACTGTCCTTGGCTCAAGTAATACGAAAGTGTCACACCTAAAGGAAGCTGGAAGTACCGAGTGTTTAAGAGGACAAACATACCGGTAATCGTTGTTGGGTCACTGTTCATAACTAATAATAAGGGGATCAATTCCTCACCCGCAGGCTTATGTAATTGCTAATCTGATCTAATCAGCAGAAACTTAGAATTTCTTGTAAATAAATAATGTAGTTTCGTTTTAAAGTTTTATTTTTTAGTTTTTATTTATTTCTGTTTTATAATTTTCTTTTAGTTAGTACTTTTTATATTGTGTGTCAGTTTGTAGTGTCAAACTAGTTCTTATTGCACGAGAGATTTGATAAGCATCTGATGATTCCATTGAAAGTTATATGGTCCTTTATTGGATTATATGAGTCTTGTTGCTTATGATATATGTGTTTAAAAGATGGATTTTCTAATATGGACATTTGTAAGTCCCAACTCAATAGATGGTACTACCTGAAGACACCTCAATGTCGATGGTGGAGTTACTTTGCAATATAAGCACTGAACTGGAGACGACCAGTTGCAGTGAGTATATACCAAGTTCTAGATAGATTACTTATTTAAGTGACAATAAGTAAAGAACAATGCAATAATATAAAATACTTGTAAAGTAAATTGGTGAGACAATATGTAATTTTCAAGTTTAATTTATTTATTAACTTTAAATAAATTACAAGGTTGTTGCGGAACCAAGATAATACAAAGTATGTAAATATCCTAACAACCTATGAACTACAATTGATCTACACTTGGAATTTCTCTAAACAATTGAAACACTTAAAGTTGTGAAATGTTCCTTTTTACGAAGAATATTGTATGCAAAGTTTGATATGCAAAGTATATCTATTCTTGTTGTGCAATGACTTGTATTTATAGGCAAAGTTAACATTGAGATGTTAACTTTGGCCGTACAAATATGGTTGAGAACATTTAAGAAATAGCATTTAATTCCTTAAAATGCTGTGTAAAGTTGCAGTATAAAGCAACTTTACTCAAACAGCTTTATGTACCTTTTTGTACTTTATACATAGATAAATCTTATTATCCGTGTAATAGCACATAAAGCATAAAAGTCAATTCCTCGTAATCAGTGTAAAGCTTTGTAAGAGCATTCCACTGATGGTCTCCAGTTTGTAACTGACTAGAATGTCAACTGGGCTTCGCTGCCATTGTCATTCTCTATCTTCCATTTGTTGTTTTCGACTTCAACTGGAATGATTCTTCAACTGGTCAGTTCTCAACTGGAGGAAGTCTTCAGTTGCGTTAACTGTACGATGCAACTGGACTTCAATATATTTCTGGACAAATCTTCTTGGTCTCCTGGTGCAACTGGAGACTGGCCAGTTTCACTGAAACTGATCCTAACAAATTCCCCCTATTTGTCCTGAAATATTGCCAAGTCTTTTTCAGTTCTTGTATCTGTACAAGTGTGAACTGGAGAGACTTGTTCGATTAAATCTATCTAATTTTTCCAAGGCATTTTTATAGATCAATAAATTCCTTGGGTTTTTCTTTTGAGTTTGTTAGATCTAATCTATTATCTATCTTGTGGTTACAAACTGGTAACTTCATTTATACAGAGAAATGAAATATACACAAGTTACAGAATGTAAACAAAAATTACAAGCAGATAAACTGAAAAGAAAAATTTAAGATGGCCCTTCACCAATTTTTCTTTTCTTTGTCACTGAAGAGATAGGCTGAGAGTCTTCAGGATCAATATTCAACTTAAGCTCCAGATTTTCTTTGTGTTGAATCTTGCCCTTCAAGAAGTTAACCCAAGCTTTCTCAAACCTATTCTTTTGTGCCTTTGCTTCCAAAAAGTTCACCATTTCAACCCATTCCGAGAACCCATATTGCATTGCACCAGGATTGTCAGTTCTAACTAGTGGCCCTCTAGCATAACTGACTTCAACGTGAAAGTACTTGGTGCCTGGCTTAATTGTTACATGAACACCATTGATTGCCCCATTGTGTCTTCTGGTTGCCATGATCTGGGAATAATACTCTCTAGCTTCAGATTCATTTGAAATTTTAATACTCCCAGCTCCAGCAGCCAGCACAACATTCTTGATGTCATCATTTGATACATCGCCAGTTGGTTCAACGAAAGTTCTAAGATCAGCATCTCTATGCAGTGGCTTTCTTGGTTGAGGGTTCCTTCTAGGTGGATTCAATACCCTTTTCACAACCTTTCTTACATTTTCAATTCTTTTCTGAATCCCACTGGCCCTGTTCTCCTTTGCCTTCTCCACTGATATATTTAAATTTCTGGCATCATGCTTCAGCTTCATCATCAGGATAGTGCCTGTCCAGTTCAATGTCAAGCATTTCTTTTAACATAACCACTATCCTGGCATCATCTTTCACTCTAGCATACTGTTGAGTCACGGATTCGCTGAAGATTACTTGCTGAGTCAAGTAGTCGCTGACAGCCTCAGCGAGAAGCTTCATCAGCGAGCCTTCAGCGATCAGTATTATCTTCGAGTTAAAAGGATAAGTTCAATGACTCACCACCATGCTTTGTAAGTCAAATATGGGCGGGAAAATGAAGATAAGAAGACTGGTCCCAAGGACACGTGTTGCAAGATCAAGATGGAGCCATGTGACCTTGTACCGTTTTGGTACTAAGGTGTTTCTCTTTCATGCCGTTTTGGGAAACAAACAAGATGAAGAAAAAAGAACTCTGCAGACCAGTCTTACACACCAATAGATAGTTGACAACCTTCATGTGTCAACATCTATTGGGCTGTCATGTGATGTCTTTTCTCCCCTATATAAAGCATCACTTGACCTAGCCGCAAAGTTGTTGGTTCATTCTACAATAGTCAATTAGTGTGTTTTTCTCTCATTGTAGAATTGTATAATTGTTAAGTTTTTCGTGTGTGCAAAAACTTAACAATATTTCTCTTTTTCTTTGTAAACCACCATGTATTCACCGTTTAATTAATACTACTTATGATTAAACGTGTTTACTTTCTTATCTTTCTTTATTAGTGTAATTTACATTAGTTGTTAAATTATATAATCGTTGCAAACTTGGGACTTTCAGTTGGTATCAGAGCGGTGGTTCGACACACCGAATCTGATCTGAGTAAAAGTTTGCAAGATTATCTTTCTTTCTTTATGTACTTTAATTTTCTGCATCAAAAATCTTTTCTTTAAACTTCTGTTTATCTTTCCTTTCCTTTTATTATGTCTTCTGTTCCTTCTCTGGTAAATACCAGAGATTTTGGGTATGTCTCCATCCCACCAAGATTCGATTCACATGATTTCGGATCTTGGAAGGAGAGAATGCTCCTACACATCGTAGGAGTTAAACCCTACCTTATGACCATCCTAACCAGAGGGCCATATGTACCGGTTCTGGTTACCAGGACACCAGGAGCCACTGCTGATGCTCCTGAAGTTGTCACTGAGCTCATAAAACCAGAAGTACAATGGACAGATGACGAGCGTAGGCTTGTCAATCTGGATGCTCGGTTGAGGAATCTTATCATTACTACCCTTCCTGATGACATAATGAAGTCTGTCATCAAACTTTCTTCTTCTAAATTGGTATGGGATCATCTGTGTACCAGATTCGATGGTACGGCAGATGTTCTTGCTACCAAGAAAATAGATCTCAAACGTGCCTATGAAGGATTCTTCTCTCTTCCTAATGAGAGTCTGGATGGCACGTATAATCGGTTCAAGTGCCTTTGAATGATATGACTAATGTGGGCATAGAGCATAATACTCTTGAAATATGCTTAAGTTCATTGACATCTTGCCTATCAAATGGCAAGGTTTAAGGCAAATTCTTCGAACCACTAAACAATTGAAAGAGCATGACTTAGAGTCACTCTATGGCACTCTTCAATTTGAAGAGAGTGCCCTTGCTCAAACTCTGAGAGCTGAGGCTAAGTCTAGGAGGCATGCTGGTTCATATGCTTCAACTTCTTCTTCTTCTTTATCTAGTGTCTCTAATGTTCATGACCCTCTTGCCCTGGTCTCTGCTGAGGTCAGTCCTGTCCATCTTGACATGGACATCAGCAATTCTACTCCCTCTAACGTCCAAGATCTTGTCAATGACCTCGATTTCGAGGAGAGACAAGAGATGTTCTCGGACTTCATGAACTTTGCTCTCATCGTTGGTAAACGTTACTCTAGAAAATGGAATGGTCGTA
>CM067167.1:162439566-162495175 GCA_034093135.1 Erigeron breviscapus | reverse complement strand
AAGATAGAAGATACGTTGGGTGCTAGAGAAGAACGTTTGATTGAAAGGGTGATGTCTGAGATCACCAAGCTGGCCACTCCTCAGGTTGATCTGGCCCCACTTACCAGTGAGATCAACCAGTTGAGGGGTAGCATTGAGAATTTGAACACCCAAGTATCTCTACATACTGAATCATTAAATAAACTGACCACTGAAGTAGAGAATATGAAGAAGAATGACGAGGAAGTGAAGGAAAGGGTTGTCTCTGGGTTGGATGAAGACTCCAAAACCTTGAATGAATTGAAAACTGGTCAAGACCAAGTTCTTGCAAATGTCTTGACCCAGTCAAAGGAGACGAACCACTTTTGGAGGTCCTTCAGGATGATGTGTGGGATCTTTAAAGAGTGCAAGAACTTGCAATCATGGCAGCCTCTTGACCGGTTGCCATCTCACCCCTCTGAATGGGAAAGTATTCGGGCAGGTCTAGAGACTGCCAAGGGGGAAAAAAGTCAAGTTCATGCACCAGTTGCACCTGGAAGGACTCCAACTGAAAGGGAATTGGTTGTAGCTACCAGTACTGAAGCTGGTGAGCAAAGGGTAGGTGGATCTGGTGGTAATGGAGATAGGGGGAATGTTGTGATGGACAAGGGTAAAGGATTGGCTGTTGAAGAATCTGCCCAGCCGGCCACTGATGAAATGTTAGAAACTGGAAATACTGACATACTTCCTCCAGTTTCAGATAGTGATAGCAGAAGACTGGCCAGACTTGGAAATGACATTAAAGAAAGAAGAAAATGAAACAAAGAAACCAAGTGGAAGCCAGGGCACATCTTGCTCAAATCAAGTTGCTTGATATGAGTGATGCCAATCTGTTGGGTATCACTAAGGAGGAGTATCTTAGGGTTAAAAATGATCCCAGGATAGTTGACCAGTTGAATGAAATGCTAGATGTAGAACTGGATAGACACTATGCTGAGGATGAGGCAGAATTTGATGCCAGAAGTTTAAACATTTCAGTGGAGAAGGCTAAAGAAATGAGGGCCAGTGGGATTCTGAAGAGAATTGCAAATGTCAAAAAGGTTGTGAAGGATGTTTTGAATCCACCAAGGAGAAGGATTCCACAAACAAGAAGACCACTGACAAAAGATGCAAGGGATGCTGACCTTAGCACATTCGTTGAACCAACTGGCGAAGTTTCAAATGAAGACATTAAGTCCGCTGTACTGGCTGCTGGTGCTGGGAGTATAAAAATCACAAATGAATCTGAAGCTAGAAATTACTACTCCCAGATCATGTTAACCAGAAGACATGGTGGTACTATTAGTAGTGTCAATGTTACAATCAAGCCAGGCACCAAGGTTTTTCAAATCGAAGTTAAGTATACTGGTGGGCCACTGGTTAGAACTGATGATCCTGGTGCCATGCAATATGGGTTCAGCGAATGGGTGGAGATGGTGAATGTTTTGGATGCTAAGGCACAAAAGAATAGGTTCGAGAAAGCATGGGTAAACTTTCTAAGGGGGAAGATTAAACATAAAGAAAATCTTGAGCAAAAGTTGAATATTGACCCTGAAGATACTCAGCCTATCTCTTCAGTTGCCAAAAGAAGAAGAACTGGCGAAGGGCCGTCTCATTAAGTTCTTTCTTCAGTTATCTACTTGTAATTTGTATTTACATTCTGTAACTTGTATAAATTTCATTCCCTTGTATAAATGAAGTTACCAGTTTGTAACCACAAGGTAGATAATAGATTAAAATCTAACAAACCTAAAAGAAAAACCTAAGGCATTTATTGATCTATAAAAATGCCTTAGATAACTTAAATAGATTTAAATCGAACAAGTCCTTCCAGTTCACACTTGTACAGATACAAGAACTGGAAAAGACTTAGACTATATTTCTAGACAAATAGGGGGAATTTGTTAGGACCAGTTCACCTGGAACTGGCCAGTCACCAGTTCACACTTGTCAGTCACCAGTTGCATCTGGAGACTAGTGAAACTGGTGACCAAGATGATTTGTCGAGAAATATATTGAAGTCCAGTTGCACCGTACAGTTAACGCAACTGATGACTTCCTCCAGTTGAGAACTGACCAAGTTGAAGAAGCATTCCAGTTGAAGTCGAAGACAACAAATGGAAGATAGAGAATGGCAATGGCAGCGAAGCCCAGTTGGCATTCTAGTCAGTTACAAACTGGAGACCATCAGTGGAAAGCCCTTACAAAGCTTTACACTGATTACGAGGAATTGACTTGTATGCTTTATGTACCTTTACCCGGATAATAAGCCTTATCTTATTATTTAAGTATTATAAGGTACATAAAGGTGGTTATGTAAAGTCACTTTAACATGCGACTTTACACTGCTTTTTAAGGAATTAAATGCTATTCCTTAAATGCTCCCAACCACATTTGTACAGCTAAAGTTAACATCCCAATGTTAACTTTGCCTATAAATACAAGTCATTGCACAACCAAGAATTCAAGTATTCGAACTCACAAGTTAACTTCACACTTTGCAAACCTGCAATATTCTTGGTGAACTTGTGCAATCTTCTCTCAATCGCTAAAAGGAACATTTCACAACTTTAAGTGTTTCGATTGTCTTGAGAAATTCCGAGTATAGATCAATTGTATTTCATAGGTTGTTAGGATATTTACATTCGTGTATTATCTTGGTTCCGCATCAACCTTGTAATTTGTTTAATATCAATAAATAAATTACACATTGAAAAATACATATTGTCTCATCAAGTTATCTTACAAGTTATTTGTATTATTGCATTGTTCTTTACTTATTGTCTTTTATATAAGTAATCTATCTAGAACTTGGTATATACACACTGCAACTGGTCGTCTCCAGTTCAGTGCATATATTGCAAAGTAACTCCACCATCGACATAGAGGTGTCTTCAGTAGTACCATCTAACGAGTTGGGACTTACAAGTTGAACCTCCAAGCTGCAAAACATCAGGAAGAGATGGACGTTATGACTGCTCTTGTTCATTCTCTTGCAGATAAACTTGATCGATTCTTGTCTCAAGGGGGAGATAAAGATGGTTGTAAGGATGGTGAGCTAGCAAAGAAGCGAAGAGATGATGGTCATGATGATCAAGATCCAGCTCAAGGTCCTACTCAAGATCAACCTCAAGATATTGGTGAGCCAGAGAATCGAGGTCAAGATGTTGATGCTGCTGCTGATGTAATGGATTCAGAGACTGCTGAAATTCAAGGGGAGTCGCCAAGACAGAGAGAGTCAGAGATTGTTGGTACAGCTGGTGCTAGTACATCTGGGACTCATAAAGGTAAAGCTGTGATGGTTGCTCCTGATGCAGATCCTGATGATCCAGACAATTCGTCAGATGAGGAAGATTCCAGTTCAGGTAAATCCAATTCTAGTAAGAGTCCTGATTATCACAATCCACGAAGTGTGAGATCAAAACAAGAAAGACTAGAAAGGGAAATTGCAGAAAAATTTGAGAATGATCCTCATAATCAAGTTGACGAAGAATCAAAAGTATGGTGAAATCTTAGCATAGAGGTCAATCAAGCTAACATAGATCTTGATAGTGATCAATGGTCAGATTCAGATCGTCATTGGAGAGAGAGGAGACGACAAAGGATTTTGAATCGAATGTCGTCTGGCTCTGAATCTAGTTCTGATGAGGCTGAAGACTCAGATTATAGACCTTGATGTTAATGATTTTTGTACTTAAAATGATTAATAATGATTATAAGATAAATATTAATGTATTAAGTAGTTACATTATATTTATGATATAATATTATTTTATCTTGTTTTATGTATTTATACTAATTTTTATTTAAGTCTTAACATTTTTTTTATGTTCTTTATCTTTGTATGTTTGAATATATTAAATTGCAGATAAGCTTCAAATAGGTGCTTTGGATGGCATTGATGATATTGATGATGACTTAGACAGTATCGTTGATGAAGATTTGGAAGAAGGAGAAATTGTTCCTAAATCAGAATGGAAAAGGTTGTTAACGAAACCTTATGACTTTGATCGTGTCTTTGGAGAAGATAGAGAAATTCCCATAGAACCGATAGCTGAAGAGGAACATTTCAGACTTAATCCGATCAGAGATAGTCCAGACGAACCAAGAAATGCTGCAAAGTTGATATTCAAAGTATTTGCAAAGATTATTGATGAAGGACATGAAAATGTTATTGATCTATGCTGGGAAATTGATGCTACGCGAGAGTTTGATATAAGAAATTATAATATCCCTCCGGCGCAGCAAGATTCTGACTTCTGTATTGATAGAAGGATTCCAGCTTATATAGGTCCTACTGGTATGCCAATGGGTGATTGTTTAAAGCCGTCGATATTTTGGGAGTTTATCTCAGACAAGGACGCACCCACGTATTTCTCAGTGATACAAAGTTGGTTCTATGATCATAGAATTAATTTATTTGTTATCAAGAGAAAAGAGGGATGTCAGTACATGCTAAAAGACTTAAAATATTTCCGATAGTCTAAGTGATTCAGATTTGATGGATTTGGGAAAGAGATGGTTTGTTAATCTTCAGAATAATGGATATGCTGATTACTTTTGGCAGAGATTGCAAAAGGAAAGAAGTTGGCATTTTGGAGATAGAGGTTTGAAACCAGAGGAAAGATTGGTTAAACCTAGATCGCTGAAGAAGGTTACAAAACCAGATGGCACAGTTGAGTTTGTTCAGAAAAAGATCAAATGTGTTAAACAAGTTCCTGCTATCAAATGGATCAAGATATGCTGACTACAATGACATATTGGCAGATAGATATCAAGCCAGGTGAAGCACAAATGTTTGTTGATAATTCAAAGAGCAAGATGCTGCTTCGCATGTATGATCCAATGCAAGTTGTCAATTTGTCAAGAGGTGATCAAAGAAGATTGATTGAGACACCTTGTACAGCTCAGAGATTTTGGAGAACTGAAGTTAGACGCTATCGCAATATTCTCGGATTTTGTTTGGCTGAGAAGATTCATGCAAATAGCATAAGACTTCTTTTTGATGATCAAGTTTGAAGTTCAAGTTAAAGAAATCTAGTCGCTATTGTCAAGGGGGAGTCTGTAGATGCAGATTTGTGTGACAGTAGCAACATAGATTTGGTTAACGTTTTTGTTCTTAGGAATATTTATGTAATCGTTGAATAATAAGTCTTTAGGACATATGTTTGTGTTTAATGATTACGTTTGAACTTCAATATAAGATCAGTTTATGTTTATTATTATGTTTGTGTGTTATATTATTGTTTTGCAGGTACAAGAACGTAGAGCCAAGGTTATAAGTGTCATAGAACACTTAAATACCAAACCCCAGCGCGAGGGCAAGGTCGTTTTGGTGGATCGGCCCTTAATCACTTCGTGTGAAGACCAATTATACACGAACTAATACCCTATTTACGTTTTAGGTAACGAATTGGTGATTGGAGGTCGAATTGTTGCTCGTGTGATCTCCTACACGAACTACTACTTCGTGTGTGACCTTAGGTCGATTAATCACTCATTAATTGACAAAAGGCAATAGCAATCTAGTTATCTCGAGAGGATTCCGCACTCTTGACATAACGAATCACGTCTTATTTACGATCTATACAACGATAGGGACTTACATTCTTTCATTTTCGTTTAGTGTGTTTTGGCTAAGATAGGTACAATGCACTGGAAAGGATTCGAGGAACCTGTTTCAGAAATGGAGGAAGACTTCAAAGTGGCTAAAAGCGAATTTGGAAGCTGTACAGGGAACCCCAGCGCCGCTGGGAAGTATCCAGCGCCGCTGGTCACCCAGGCCAGCGCCGCTGGGAAGGCCAGCGCCGCTGGGAAGGCACAGCGCCGCTGGGTAGTACTGTGCGATCACCGAACTGCCCGTTTCACACTTCGACTGCTTGTGGGCCATTCGATAACAGTCGGGAAGGCGTCTTGAGACATAATGTGGAATGTTTTGAGCAACTATGGTTTGAAAATTGGGAAAATGCATGGCTTCGTATGAAGGAAACCGTAAACTTGCTTGAAGATGAGGATTTGAAGCCCGCGGAATATATGCCTTGGTTTTATCACGGGTTACGAGATGAAGAAAGAGCCAGGCTATGCTATGAAGCCGCAAGCAATTTATTTTTGAACAAGACAAAGGAGGCCTTAGAGTTTCTCAAAAGAAAGGTGCATCAAGAAGAACACGAGTACAAGGAAAATCATCGTTTCATAAGCAAGCTCAAATCGCAAGGAGTGTTCAAAGGAGGCGTGGAAAGCATCTTGGGAGAGAAACCGGATGAGAAGAAGTATGATTGGAGGTATGCCGAGCAGAAAATGGCCAAGAAGGAACCAAAAAGTGAAGAAGAAGATGAATCAGGAACCATCTGGAACCACCAGCGCCGCTGGGGACATAGCCCAGCGCGCTGGGAGCCTCTGGAGGTTCCGGACATCAGTCTTTCGAGCCGGATCGCGTCCTATAGAATTTAGGAGATGGTTTGATAGAGATTTACACGCCGCCTACGAGTATGAAGTGAAATGCATCGAAGTCAAAGAAGAAGAAAAGAACGACAACGGTGATTAAATGGAAGAAGAGTTGCATTTTGACTTTGAAACTACCGACCCGGTCTTGGACATGCAAAACTTCAAGCAACACGAATATGAGGAAGTGGATGAGTCATGGGAGCGTATGAAACAGATCGTGAGGAGAGTAAGGAAGAAAACATATTGTGACGATTTGGAGGTCACAGATTTCTTCTATTATGGGATGGAGGATTATGCTCGACGAGCCATAGATAAAGCCGCTTATGGATGTTTCCATACTCGACCAGCCGAGTTTAGAATGAAGATCTTGAACGATAGGTTCTATGAAGCCGAGTTTGAAGAATCCGAAGAAGAAAAGGAAGATGGAAACAAAGAATGGGAAAAGACACAAATTTTGGCAAATGAAGTCAAAAGAGGAGAAGAGGTGCCCTATATTGTGAGGATGCGTCATCAGCTTGAATTAAAGGGAATGCTAAGAAAGTTCAAGCAAGAGAATGGAGAGTCGATAAAGGTAGCATGGAAAAGGATAAAAACCCTACATGAACATTGTGCAATCTACGAAATTGACTGTGCTACCTTGTTGAAGAAGTTCACCGACGGGTTGAGAAGAGAAAGTGCAGATATGATCAGAAGGATCTTAGGAAAGGAACTTATGGAGGCTGGAGTTTACATAGCTTACGAATTCCTTGAAAACGAGGTGTATGCGCGAATAGAGAATAAAATGGAGGCGGAAAGAAAAGACAAGAAAGTACAGAAGGAGAAATTCTTGGAAGAATTGAAGGAATTCCATATTGATCAAAGAAGGAAAGAGAAAGGTGCTCGATAGAAGGAAGAAGTCGAATCATGCAAAATCGGAATATCAGATACTGCCACGGAGGCACCAGCGCCGCTGGCTACTCAACCCATCGCCGCTGGGCACCACGCCGCTCAGGGATGCCCAGCGCCGCTGGCAAAACCTACAGTCCCGAAATTCTCGAAATCAAATCCGTTACCACCCGAACCAGCCCTGGAAATCAAACACCGATCGACGTGGAAATGGTTGAAGCTACTGGAGCACGAAGGAACTCAGAAAACTTGGAGGAGAGAAAAGGACCGAACGTCAAAGAAGCCATAAGTCACTTTGAACGTTACCCAACGGGAACCGGCCCCCGGCCGACCCCGTATTCTTCCTCAACCTAGTTCCTAGGCCGAGTCTGGCTGAAGACTCGTTAAACTTAGCGCTTCTTGGGAGGCAACCCAAGCCGTATTTTTATTTTTATTTTTATTTTTATTTTTATTTTTATTTTTATTTTTATTTTTATTTTTTCTTTTTAGGAATATGTGACTAATTGCGATTAAGTGAATTGTTTTGAATTTTATCATTTGTGATCTTTTTATATGAGTTGTGTGTTTAGAATCACAGATGCAAGCTTTCAATGGATCGAAGAAACAAGTAACTTATTGCAATCGTATTTCGTTTTTATTTTTATTTTTATTATTTTATGTTTTAGCTTGTTATTTCCATTTTGATATTTTGATTGAAGTGTGCAGTAGTATTTAGCTTTGTATTCTGAAGAAAAATATGCACTTGGTCAAAAGCTAAGTGTGGGGGAATGCCGGAAGCAAATCGTGAAGGAAAATCAGACGTCAAAGCATGTACAGAACTCAAAAGCGCCGCTAAGAGACATCCAGCGCCGCTGGGAAAGCCACCTGGGCTTCCCAGCGCCACTCAACACCTTCCAGCGCCGCTCAAGCCCTCCCAGCGCCGCAACCACAAGTCCAGCGCCGCTCCCATGTCCAGTCTGCACACCAGATCGCGAAAAATCCAAAAAAATCAGAAAAACTCAAAAATCCAAAAAAATCAAAAAATCAGAAAATACCAAAAAGAAAAGAAGGTGGAGAAGCATCAATGGATCGCCATCAAACAGAGCCGACTCAAGTCTTTGAAGTTCATTAACAATCAAGTCGCTCCACAAATGTCATCTTCAACAACAATTCATGCAATATAAGCCCGGGAAGTTTCGTTAATCCTTTTTCTTAACGTGTTTTTCCTATTACCCTTTCTTTTATGTGATGTTTAGTACAACGAGGACATTGTACAATAGTGTAGGGGGATGGAATAGGAAAAACCCGTGGTTTAATTGTTTGATAAATCATAAGTTTTCTACTACTTAATTCATGCAAATTTAAAATTTTTCTTGTGTCTAAAAACATTTTGAGAATATAAGCTTTGCAAGTAGACAAAAGATGACGATAACTAAGCAATGTTAGCTTTGGTAGATGAACGGTTAATTAGGACTTTTAGTTTAACTATAGATTTGTGGCTGTTCATTTTTCCAACTGGATTAGAGCTTAAACTGAAACTGTATGCGATTATGTTTGTCATAGCACATTTAACCGGACTTTAATATGCCTAGCAATTAGAGCTATCTAGTCATTAGTATAGGTGTATTAATTGGACTTAACTATATACGTGCTTGTGTAGGAACTAGTTTAGACGTATGGTTCGTCTTAATTCTTACACTATTGATTGTGAACTAGTTGCATGCGGAGTAAGTGTATGAGTCATCTGGGTCTCTGATAATGTCTATTGCATGAATAATGTAGTATCTTAAGAAAAGGCAATCAGTAGATTAAATTAAAAAGAGTTCAAAGAACTAATAACGAGTAAAATCTATACGCATCAAGTTATGTCGCTTTGCCTGTGGGGAACCACCGACCTGTCACCGCTGTCTTGATGTAAGGTATAAACTCTAACCATTAGTTGAGTTATGTCGCTCTGCGAGTGAGGAACCACCGACCTGTCACCGCTGTCTCAACTATTAAAGATGATAATATCGTATAACTGCTTTAGTGTTTAGCTAGTAAGCATGACTATAGTATGAGATATGTCTAAGTAGTGACTCACAAGTACACAAACGATGAAATATAAATGCCTTGCTAGTAGCTAGTAGATATGATTGCTATACAAACTTTAATTAAGTGCTTAACTAGTCAGCAGAAGGAAGTAAGATTGAGCTGTAAGACATGTGGAATTATAGAACGGTTTTAGAGGTATTAACACAAATATAAGGTTAACTTTTAGCTTTGATTGACTGATTATCTTGCCTCTAGCTATAGCTTACTAATTTTGTCTAAAGCTTTCTCAAATCATTTGCATGACTAATCTTTGAAATGATCTTATAAAGTAGAATAACTTGAACACTTAAGTTGTCCGCTCATCATTGTTTTATTTTCTTGGACTATTTTCTTGAGGACAAGCAAAGACTTAAGTGTGAGGGTATATGATGAGCGTCCATTTTGTGATAAAAACCCCTATCGAAAGGCTTCATTTCAATATCTATTTGAGTTAATATTCTGGAACTATCGATACTTAATGGATTCTATGTTTACGCAGGTTCACAGAAGATGCGAGTGAGGGTAAATGGCATCAAGTGACTCAAGATGGAAGCCTATGAAGTTACAAGACACAAGGAGGTGATTCGGAAGCTGAACGAAGTGAAACGAGAAGCAGCAGGCGCTGCCAGCGCCGCTGGCACCTTGCCAGCCCCTCTGGACCATGCCCAGTGCCGCTGGAGCCCATCCAGCGCCGTTGGGCGGCCCAGTTCAGCAACCAACTTATTTCACTATTTAAGCCGAAGCAGCCCTCAAAACCCGAGGAGAGAGCCGATTCAGCAGCCCTAGCCGCCCACATTCAACCCTAGGTCAACTTTGCAGATTCCAAGGAGGTTTTGGAGCTTCTAACACCTTCTGATCTTCATCCTCAACCTATATCTACTCTTTTATTTACTTTCAGTTGGTAAACAATGTCTTTCATCTTTTCAGACTTTGTTATTCCTTTAATAAAGGTAGGCTAGTAGGCTGAATACTTGTTTGGATCGATGTGATCATGTAGACATTTATCTATTTTACTTTATTTGTCAGATCTGTTGGAGTGTGTTTTACTGTTTATCGTAGATCCATGTTTTACTAGTTCTTCATATTAATATCGGTTCTATATTTGCATGTATTGGTTTAATTCTGATGATCGGTCTATAATCATGCACTAGGATTAATACATAAGGATGGAAAACACTAGTCGGTCTTTAACTAGTTGTAAAAGATGATTCACCTGTAACCGAGGGATCCAGAACCATAGTAATTAGGATGAATAGATCATGATGCTTAACAATGTCAGACGCGATCCAGTGACTTGGAAACGAGCATTATGGTCACCGGAGAGAATTACTATCTGGTCATGGCTTAAGAGCCGGGTAACTTAAAGATGAACTAGTAACACAAACTTTAGGTCATTAATGCTTAAACAATGAATCTAACGAGAATTTGTTTATAGAGTAGTGTGAGTCTAGGGACAGCACTAGTTACTTAGGTGTTAGAAATATAAATGTAGTAGTTGATTTGTTTCCTTATTGTATATGAGTACTTAGAATGTAAATGTCTAAGTATGGAAGGGGCTTAGTGTAAATTAGTCATATGTATATAAACCCCTTCCATTAAGTATTTTGTAACCTTTCAACCCATAATACTATCCAATCTTTCCCTGACATCTCTCTACTCTCTCTCTACTTTCTCTCACTAGAAACCGCCATTAACACACACACTTACACACACAAAAGCTCGAATTCTATTCATTACAATTGGTATCAGAGCACAATCAGAGTTGCTGAACGATCCACAAGCTTATTACAAGCTTATTTTGTGCTTAATTTCTGAATTTGAGTTGTTTTTCTGAAAGGTTCATTTGCAGAGCTCTTTGCTCGGCAAATAATTGAACTTGATTCTTCGACCAAGTGACTTTCTTAGTTGTACTGTTTGCAGAGATATTTGCTCGGCAAATAGTTGAATTTGATTCTTCGACCAAGTGACTTTCTTAGTTGTACTGTTTGCAGAGATATTTGCTCGGCAAATAGTTGAATTTGATTCATCGATCAAGTGACTTTCTTAGTTGTACTATTTGCAGAGCTCTTTGCTCGGCAAATAGGTGGTTCAAGGATTTGTGGTTAAGTGTTGAGATTACTTGTGCTATTTGCAGAGCTTTTTGCTCGGCAAATAGTTGTTTTTGTTCGAGCTCTACAAATCGCATGTTCGTGAGGGTTTGAATTCTAATTGAAATTAGCATCTAATTTGTTCGAGGATTTGTGCGCGTTGGTTTTCTGATCATTTTGATATAAAATACGAGTTTTAATTCTCAAAAATGAAGAAGATATCGAAGATTTACAGTCTTCTCTGCAAATGAGGGTTTGGCTTAACGAAGAAGACAACCAGTAACCGACTATTTTGTCGTGTAGTGGTTACTCGTATTTGCAGAGGTCGTTGGTTAAGTGGTGTTCTTACTTGTACTATTTGCAGAGCTCTTTGCTCGGCAAATAGGTGGTTCAAGGATTTGTGGTTAAGTGTTGAGATTACTTGTGCTATTTGCAGAGCTTTTTGCTCGGCAAATAGTTGGTTTTGAGAATTCTTGATTTGTGACTGGTGCTTCTTGCATTGTTTGCAGACGTTTAAGCTCGGCAAACAAGTGTTTTTGGTTGGTGTGACTAAGTACAAGTTCTAGTTGTACTGTTTGCAGAGATATTTGCTCGGCAAATAGTTGAATTTGATTCTTCGACCAAGTGACTTTCTTAGTTGTACTGTTTGCAGAGATATTTGCTCGGCAAATAGTTGAATTTGATTCATCGATCAAGTGACTTTCTTAGTTGTGCTGTTTGCAGAGGTTTTTGCTCGGCATTCAGTTATTTTTGATTGTTGATCAGAGTACTTGGGTTACGACTTGGTCACTTACACCATTTGCAGAGGATTAAGCTCGGCACTTAGTTGTTTTTAAGATTCTCAAATCAAAATTTCTCAAGAAAATTTCTCAAAACCATTTTTCATTAATATTCTTCAAGTGGGTAGGAAAATCAAAATTTTCAAAATTTTTAATATTCTTACTTGTTCTATTTGCAGAGCTTTTTGCTCGGCAAATAGTTGGTTTTGAGAATTCTTGATTTGTGACTGGTGCTTCTTGCATTGTTTGCAGAGGTTTAAGCTCGGCACTTAGTTGTTTTTAAGATTCTCAAATCAAAATTTCTCAAGAAAATTTCTCAAAACCATTTTTCATTAATATTCTTCAAGTGGGTAGGAAAATCAAAATTTTCAAAATTTTTAATATTCTTACTTGTTCTATTTGCAGAGGTTTAAGCTCTGCATTTAGTTGAAATTGAAAATTATCAAATTTTTCTAAGTCTTTAATTGCTTGAAATGGCTTCAAGGGAAGCTTTAGCACTTGGTTCTGAAGGAAGACCACCTGTCTTGTTTAGAGGATCTTATCCTCAATGGAAGAAAAGGTTTCTGAACTGGATAGACTGGCAAAAGAATGGAAAACTGCTAAGGAAATCATACAAAGATGGTCCTGAAATTCCAAAGAACCCAGTTAATGGAGAAGTTTTACCTGAAGAGAGTTGGAACACAGATCAGAGAAACAGAGTTGAGGCAGACCAAAGTGAAATTGCCTATCTTTACCAAGCACTTCCTGATGACATTTACTGCAATGTGGACTCCTATGAAACAGTAAAAGATATATGGGATGAAGTGGAGAAGCAGATGGAAGGATCTGATGTATCAAACACCATAAGGTTGTCGACTGTTTTGAACATGTATGAAACATTCAAACAACAAAAAGGTGAACCATTGAATGAGGTATACATCAGATTCTGCAATGTCATCAATGAGCTGAGAAAGAATGATGTGAAAAGAACCAATATGGAACTGAACATCAAATTCATCAAAAATCTGGAAGAGGAATGGCAAGTTTATGGAACCCAACTCAACCAACAATCAGACTTTGGGAAACTTACCATTCACACCTTGTATGAGAAGCTAAAGTTGAATGTTGAGGATGTTCAGAGGATCCAGAAGAGGAAAGAAGAAAGTTCTCATTCCGATCCATTAGCCTTAGTAGCAGAGAAGAAGACTTCAAAAGTGTCAAGACAAAGTTTTGTTGAATATGACACTGATTCTGATTCAAGTGAAATGAGTGATTGTGATCTTGATGAGAAACAAAAAGAGATGTACAAAGAACTCGCTTATTTCACAAAGGCTTTCAAGAAGAAGTTCTTCAAGAAGAAACCAACAAATAATCAACTTAGGACTTCATCAGTTTCGTCGTATGCAAAAAATGCGAATGCTCCTAAGTTTGATCAAAAGAGAGATTTTGTTGGTGGTGAGAAGAAGTATGACAATCAGAAGAAGTTTGAGAAGAAGGTAATGGAGAGAAGGAATGAAGATAAGAAGTGCTACAACTGTGGACTTACCGGATATTTTGCTATCAACTGCACTAAACCTCGACAGAAGAACTCCGAGTACTATAAGTACAAACTTTTGCTAGCAAGACAAGAGGAAAGTGGAATTGCTCTGCTCGCTGAAGATGACAAGTGGTTACATCTTTCTGATGAGGAGACAGACGAACTTGCAGCAAATGTGTGCTTCATGACGAAGATCAAGAAATCAAAGGAGTTGGATGATGTTGAGGAAAGTTCTTCAGAGGATGATCAGGTACTAACTCTTCCTAAATCAGTGTTAAAACACTACATGGACATGAGTGAAACAGCAAGAAAAGATTGCAGGGAGTTGAGTAAAAAGAACTTAAAATTAAAGAAAGATTTGGAAGAAAAAGAAAAAGATTTTAAAAGTAAATTTGATTTGCTTCAAAAGGAATTTGAGAATTTGAAATCTGAAAAAGCAGCAATCACTTTTACTCCCAACTCTAAACTGCATCTTGAACAACAAGAACTTGAGACCAAAGTTCTTGATCTGAGCAAGACCGTCAGACAACTTCAAATCAAAAAGACCAATGAGATGTTTCGAGCAAATGCATTGGCTGAGGACATTGAGTCTTTAAATGTGAAATTGAAAGAATCTATCCCTGATTTGACGGAATTTGAAAACAAAATTTCTGACCTAAAATATGAGTGTTGTATAAAAGATTCTCTTAAACAAAAACTTGATAAAGAAAATGATGAGCTTAAAGCAGAAATCAAGTCTTATCAAGACAAGTTGTATAAGATTAATCGATCATATCAACAAATATTTTTGAATAGGCCAAGAAATTCGAAAACTTTATTCAATTCAGGGATAGGTTATGTCAATCCAAATCATTTGCTTCAAAAGGAATTTGAGAATTTGAAATCTGAAAAAGCAGCAATCACTTTTACTCCCAACTCTAAACTGCATCTTGAACAACAAGAACTTGAGACCAAAGTTCTTGATCTGAGCAAGACCGTCAGACAACTTCAAATCAAAAAGACCAATGAGATGTTTCGAGCAAATGCATTGGCTGAGGACATTGAGTCTTTAAATGTGAAATTGAAAGAATCTATCCCTGATTTGACGGAATTTGAAAACAAAATTTCTGACCTAAAATATGAGTGTTGTATAAAAGATTCTCTTAAACAAAAACTTGATAAAGAAAATGATGAGCTTAAAGCAGAAATCAAGTCTTATCAAGACAAGTTGTATAAGATTAATCGATCATATCAACAAATATTTTTGAATAGGCCAAGAAATTCGAAAACTTTATTCAATTCAGGGATAGGTTATGTCAATCCAAATCATTTGCTCAAAGCACAAGAAGAAGTCTCATCATTATATAAGGAATCTTATTTGAGATGTGGGATGACTGACCAGTTTGTGAGACCGAATGATAGTGATTTTGAGACTGGTGATTTTCTAAAAGAGGGTGCAAAAATCTATTTTAACTATGAGTTAATTCCTGAAATTCTTGAGTGTTTTAAAGAAATACCTTTAGAAGAAACTATTCCAATTCCAAAAGCTAAAAACTTGAGACCTTATGTGCCACAAAAAGTTTTGGAAAAGGTAATAGAGGATCTGCAAAAGTCTCTAGATGAAAAGCAATCTTTGATAGACAATCTGCAGACTCAAAATCACTTTATCATTAACCAACCCAAGATAGACTCTAAAGTTTGTGATCCATCTGGATGTTCTGTGAGTTCTATATGTGAAAGTGTAAATGCTTCAGTCCAAACTGAAAAAGAATCTCAGATCTTTGATATGTGCAAAATTGATTTTGACCGAAAGTTTTCTGAATCATTTGAAAAAATCAATGAGAAGATTTTATCCATGAAAAAGAAAACCAATGTGTTTGAAGAGAATCATCCAATTCATGTTCAAAATGTGAATGTAGACATAAAGAAAGTTGTTCATGTGTCTGTGCAAACTGATGGTGATTTAGATGATGTTCATGATGTTGATGATTATTTCTTTCCGATTACTTCTGAAATTGTGACTTTTACCAAGTTTTCTGAGGGAACTCAATCATACTTGAATGAAATTGATGCTTTCAAACAAAAGTTTGAAAAAGAAAGGGAACAGAGGTTAAATGTGCTAAAGGAACTTAATGATCTAAAAGTTGAATTCCAATTTCAGCAAATAGCACTTCAATTTCATAAAGAAAAAGAAAAAGCATCAATTTCACTCAAGCAAAGTCCATGTCCGATAAAGAAAAGTGAAGTTAGTGTGAAGTTAGAAACTGAAGATATGACAAATTTTTTGGAAGAAAATCATGATTTTGATCCTGAATTTGAAAACAAAATTTCTGACCTAAAATATGAGTGTTGTATAAAAGATTCTCTTAAACAAAAACTTGATAAAGAAAATGATGAGCTTAAAGCAGAAATCAAGTCTTATCAAGACAAGTTGTATAAGATTAATCGATCATATCAACAAATATTTTTGAATAGGCCAAGAAATTCGAAAACTTTATTCAATTCAGGGATAGGTTATGTCAATCCAAATCATTTGCTCAAAGCACAAGAAGAAGTCTCATCATTATATAAGGAATCTTATTTGAGATGTGGGATGACTGACCAGTTTGTGAGACCGAATGATAGTGATTTTGAGACTGGTGATTTTCTAAAAGAGGGTGCAAAAATCTATTTTAACTATGAGTTAATTCCTGAAATTCTTGAGTGTTTTAAAGAAATACCTTTAGAAGAAACTATTCCAATTCCAAAAGCTAAAAACTTGAGACCTTATGTGCCACAAAAAGTTTTGGAAAAGGTAATAGAGGATCTGCAAAAGTCTCTAGATGAAAAGCAATCTTTGATAGACAATCTGCAGACTCAAAATCACTTTATCATTAACCAACCCAAGATAGACTCTAAAGTTTGTGATCCATCTGGATGTTCTGTGAGTTCTATATGTGAAAGTGTAAATGCTTCAGTCCAAACTGAAAAAGAATCTCAGATCTTTGATATGTGCAAAATTGATTTTGACCGAAAGTTTTCTGAATCATTTGAAAAAATCAATGAGAAGATTTTATCCATGAAAAAGAAAACCAATGTGTTTGAAGAGAATCATCCAATTCATGTTCAAAATGTGAATGTAGACATAAAGAAAGTTGTTCATGTGTCTGTGCAAACTGATGGTGATTTAGATGATGTTCATGATGTTGATGATTATTTCTTTCCGATTACTTCTGAAATTGTGACTTTTACCAAGTTTTCTGAGGGAACTCAATCATACTTGAATGAAATTGATGCTTTCAAACAAAAGTTTGAAAAAGAAAGGGAACAGAGGTTAAATGTGCTAAAGGAACTTAATGATCTAAAAGTTGAATTCCAATTTCAGCAAATAGCACTTCAATTTCATAAAGAAAAAGAAAAAGCATCAATTTCACTCAAGCAAAGTCCATGTCCGATAAAGAAAAGTGAAGTTAGTGTGAAGTTAGAAACTGAAGATATGACAAATTTTTTGGAAGAAAATCATGATTTTGATCCTGAATTTGAAAAACATTTTGTTCAAAAGGAGGAAAAACTTGATTTTAATCTAAAGAAGATTCCAAAGTCACACTCTTCACAATCTTCATCAATCAATAAGTTCCAAAGACCAAAGACCACCCAACAATCAAAGACCAACCCATCACCCAAAACAGATTTAAAACCAAAGACCAAACCATCACCAATGAATGTTTCAAAACCGAAGTTCAATCAATCACCAAAGAAGGATTCAACTCATAATTCAACGAAAGGTCCCACAGTTCAAAAGACTTCTAGGCAACCAATGATGTACAAGGTCAAATCTGAACCTCAAAATCAAAAAGAAGTCAAAACAAGAAGTGGTCCGAAGATTAATAAGAATGAAACTTTCTCGTTAGGTAACAAACAACCTCAGCAGGTTAGGTATTCTAGTTTCCCTAGGTATTCTCAGAAGAATCCTAAGTGCACTTTACAGAGGGTTAGAGATACTTTGACAGGCATGACTAAATACAAAGACCAGTATGGTTGGTTGTCACCAAATAACATAAAGAAAGTGAATAAGACCACAGAACCCATCAAGAAGAAACCTGTTCAGAACATAGATGCTAAATTGATTTCTAATTCTAAGAATGTTCGTGTTTCAGGTGACTTGTGCATGAAAAGTAGCAGTAAATGGATCCCAAAAGATAGATTTTTGCATGCTACTAGAAAACTCAAACTTGATGGAAACACTACTCATGTCAAACAAGTGTGGATTGTCCGTAGATCGAATACATTAGATAATGCTAATAAATCTAGGACTAGTCCCGCTTGTACCAAAACATGTGTATAAACCTTTACATTTTCTTGCTTGTAATTCGTATTTGTATTTTGAACAATTATGTGTGCTTGTTTGTTTGCGTGTTATTTTGCTTGATATTTAATTTTTTTAATGTGTACTTGCATGTTATCCCTCTAACCTGCAAGGACCCAATTTACATGGGTACCTAAATCATATACCTTGTCTTTGCAGGAATTTCTCATTTGTGTTTGGTATGTTGACTCGGGATGTTCACGTCATATGACTGGAAACAAGTCCATTCTTTCGAACTTTGTTGAAAAGTTTATGGGAACCGTCAGATTTGGAAATGATCATATTGCTCCTATTCTCGGTTATGGAGACATTGTTAAAAATGGTGTCACTATAAAGAGAGTTTCCTATGTTGAAGGATTAGGACACAATCTTTTCAGTGTTGGACAATTTTGTGACAATGATCTTCAAGTATTATTCAGGAGATATGAATGCAAAGTGCAGACTGAAGATGGTGTGGATATTCTTACTGGAACAAGGGACAATAACCTGTTCACTATTGATCTCAACAACATTCCATCTAATTCTTCAGAGATTTGTCTACTTTCAAAAGCAACTGCACAAAACTCTTGGTTATGGCATCGCCGTCTTTCTCATCTGAATTTTCAAACAATTAATGCTCTCGTGGATAAACAACTTGTTGAAGGACTTCCTGATTACAAGTACGAAAGTGAACATGTTTGTCCAGCTTGTGCAATTGGCAAGATGAAGAAAGCATCACACAAACCAAAGAAGTTTCTAAGCACAGAAGGTCCTTTGCACCTTATTCACATGGATTTGTGTGGCCCAATGAAAGTTCAAAGTATCCATGGCAAGCGATACATTCTTGTGATTGTCGATGATTATTCTCGGTACACTTGGGTATTCTTTCTTCATGCAAAGAGTGATACTCCGACTACAATTATTGATTTCATAAAGAAGACCCAAGTGAATCTTAAATCATCAGTTAGAATTGTTCCGCTCAGAACACCTCAACAGAATGGAGTAGTTGAACGTCGAAATCGAACTCTTGTTGAAGCAGCTAGAACAATGCTTGCTTATTCTAAGTTGCCTCCGAATCTATGGGCTGAAGCTGTTGCTACTGCCTGCTTCACTCAAAATAGATCAATCATAAACAAGAGGTTTGATAAAACTCCATATGAGGTGATAAACAATAGAAAGCCCAATGTGAACTTCTTGCACATTTTTGGATGTGTATGTTATGTTCTCAATGATCGAGATAATCTGGGCAAATTTGAACCAAAAGGCGATGAGGCATATTTTATCGGTTATTCGAGAGAATCGATAGCATATCGTGTATATAACCGAAGAACCAAGAGAATTGAAGAGAGTATGAACGTGAGATTTGATGAACTCTCGGGGATGGTTCTTGAACAACACAGTTCAAGACCCGAACTTCAAAGTCCACAAGCTTCCGCAACAAAGACTACTTCAAATGTCAAATCATCATTCTCTACTCCAACAACACAAGATTTGGATATCTTATTCGAAGAATTTTTCCAAGTTTCAAAGAAAGTTCGTGAATCTGATGGAAATGCCAATGAACCATCCAGTTCAAATTCAGAAGAGTTGGATCCCAATGAGTCTTCACCATCACAATCATCAGATGTTAATTCATCATCTGATTCTCTTCTACCTACCGATACTTCAGAGTTGCATACTCAACCTCATAATATCTCACAAGTGACAAATCCTACAACCAATCCTGAAGATTATGATCATGATGACTTTGTTGAACCAATTGCAACTTCATTTGAACAATTAACAGAACAACATTCTCCTGATTTTATTGATTCTGAAGAATCTGGTGATCCACTTGATCCAATTCCTCACACAACCAAGTGGACAAGAGCTCATCCTATTTCTCAAGTCATTGGTAATCCAACAACTGGAGTTCAGACAAGATCCGCTTCCGCGAATGAATGTCTGTTTGTGAATTTTCTGAGTATTGTTGAACCAAAGACAGTGAATGAAGCTCTAAGTTGTCCAGATTGGGTGAAGGCAATGCAAGAAGAACTTAATCAGTTCGAACGTCTTGAGGTATGGAAATTGGTTCCAAATCCTTACAAGAACAAGGAGCCAATTAAAACCAAATGGATCTTCAAAAACAAAAAGGATGAAACTGGAGTTGTTGTACGCAACAAAGCACGATTGGTTGCAAAGGGTTACTGCCAACAAGATGGAATTGACTACGATGAGACATTCGCACCAGTTGCACAAATTGAGGCTATTCGGATGTTTCTTGCCTATGCTGCCTACAAGAAATTCACAGTCTACCAAATGGATGTCAAAACTGCCTTCTTAAATGGAATACTCAAAGAAGAAGTGTATGTTGAACAACCAGAAGGTTTTGTGAATTCCAAACATCCGGATTATGTTTACAGGTTAGATAAGGCTTTATATGGTCTGAAACAAGCGCCTCGTGCATGGTATGATGCTCTATCCTCTTATCTTGTGAAATCTGGTTTTAGCAAAGGTTCGATTGACACTACCTTGTTTATCAAACGACAAGGGAGTGACATCATACTAATCCAGATTTATGTTGACGACATAATTTTCGGGTCAACTAATCCTAAATACTGCAAGAATTTCTCTGCTTTAATGATCAAGAAATTTGAAATGAGCATGATGGGTGAATTAAACTTTTTCCTTGGTCTTCAAGTAAAACAGTTGTCAAATGGTACTTTTATTTGTCAATCTAAGTACATTCTTGACATGTTGAAAAAGTTTGATATGATGGATTGTCAAACAATTGGAACACCCATGGAAGCTCGGACAAAGATTAATGCTGACTTAAATGGAAAATCTTTTGATCAAAAGAAATATCGCAGTATGATAGGGTCACTCATGTATTTGACTGCAAGTCGCCCGGATATTATGTTCGCCACATGCATGTGTGCCAGGTACCAGGCCAATCCCAAGGAAAGTCATTTCCAGGCCGTGAAACGGATCTTCCGTTACCTGAAAGGCACAGTGAACCTTGGTCTCTGGTATCCAAGGGATACCGGGTTTCAATTAATTGCATATTCGGATGCTGACCATGCAGGTTGTAAGCTTGATCGAAAGAGTACTTCTGGGAGTGTACAGTTTCTAGGGGATAGATTGGTCAGTTGGTCTTCAAAGAAACAGAATTGTGTATCCACATCTACTGCAGAAGCTGAATACGTTGCTGCAGCAAGCTGTTGTTCACAAGTTCTTTGGATGAAGACTCAGTTGACTGATTATGGATTCCAATTCAACAGAATTCCCATTTACTGTGACTCAAAGAGTGCTATTGCTATTTCTTGCAATCCTGTACAGCACACAAAGACCAAGCACATAGATGTTCGGTACCATTTTCTTAAAGATCATGTCGAGAAAGGTAACATCGAACTCTATTTTGTCCCAACAGACTACCAACTTGCTGATTTCACCAAAACCCTTTGGAAGCCCAAAACCCATTTCAAGCCCAAAACCCATTTCAAGCCCAAAACCCATTTACAAGCCCAAAACCCATTTCAAGCCCAAAACCCATTTCAAGCCCAAAACCCATTTCAAGCCCAAAACCCATTTCAAGCCCAAAACCCATTTCAAGCCCAAAACCCATTTCAAGCCCAAAACCCATTTCAAGCCCAAAACCCATTTCAAGCCCAAAACCCATTTCAAGCCCAAAACCCATTTACAAGCCCAAAACCCATTTCAAGCCCAAAACCCATTTCAAGCCCAAAACCCATTTCAAGCCCAAAACCCATTTCAAGCCCAAAACCCATTTCAAGCCCAAAACCCATTTCAAGCCCAAAACCCATTTCAAGCCCAAAACCCATTTCAAGCCCAAAACCCATTTCAAGCCCAAAACCCATTTACAAGCCCAAAACCCATTTCAAGCCCAAAACCCATTTCAAGCCCAAAACCCATTTCAAGCCCAAAACCCATTTCAAGCCCAAAACCCATTTCAAGCCCAAAACCCATTTCAAGCCCAAAACCCATTACAAGCCCAAAACCCATTTCAAGCCCAAAATGAAAATCTGCCCAAGTTTGTTAGGATTTCGGGTCATCACGCGGGTCATACCCAGACCCGCGACCCGAATATGAGTCTTAAAAGGAAAATGGGCGGGTCAACCTCTTTCACAATTCAAATTCAAACCAAAATATCTTTTACTTCTCTCTCAAAACCGATTATATTTCACATCAATCAATCAATCCTTTTCTTCGTGTTCATTGTATTCAAAGTGGGTTCATTCTTGTGAAAATCAACTTGATGCAGAGCATTTTGCTCGGCATTCAAGGCCTTTTGGTTTTCAAAATGGTTTCAAGTTTTAAAATCAACTGTTTGCAGAGCTTTTGCTCGGCAAACAAGGCCTTTTGGTTTTCAAAATGGTTTCAAGTTTTAAAATCAACTGTTTGCAGAGCATTTTGCTCGGCATTCAAGGCCTTTTGGTTTTCAAAATGGTTTCAAGTTTTAAAATCAACTGTTTGCAGAGCATTTTGCTCGGCATTCAAGGCCTTTTGGTTTTCAAAATGGTTTCAAGTTTTAAAATCAACTGTTTGCAGAGCATTTTGCTCGGCATTCAAGGCCTTTTGGTTTTCAAAATGGTTTCAAGTTTTAAAATCAACTGTTTGCAGAGCATTTTGCTCGGCATTCAAGGCCTTTTGGTTTTCAAAATGGTTTCAAGTTTTAAAATCAACTGTTTGCAGAGCATTTTGCTCGGCATTCAAGGCCTTTTGGTTTTCAAAATGGTTTCAAGTTTTAAAATCAACTGTTTGCAGAGCATTTTGCTCGGCATTCAAGGCCTTTTGGTTTTCAAAATGGTTTCAAGTTTTAAAATCAACTGTTTGCAGAGCATTTTGCTCGGCATTCAAGGCCTTTTGGTTTTCAAAATGGTTTCAAGTTTTAAAATCAACTGTTTGCAGAGCATTTTGCTCGGCATTCAAGGCCTTTTGGTTTTCAAAATGGTTTCAAGTTTTAAAATCAACTGTTTGCAGAGCATTTTGCTCGGCATTCAAGGCCTTTTGGTTTTCAAAATGGTTTCAAGTTTTAAAATCAACTGTTTGCAGAGCATTTTGCTCGGCATTCAAGGCCTTTTGGTTTTCAAAATGGTTTCAAGTTTTAAAATCAACTGTTTGCAGAGCATTTTGCTCGGCATTCAAGGCCTTTTGGTTTTCAAAATGGTTTCAAGTTTTAAAATCAACTGTTTGCAGAGCATTTTGCTCGGCATTCAAGGCCTTTTGGTTTTCAAAATGGTTTCAAGTTTTAAAATCAACTGTTTGCAGAGCATTTTGCTCGGCATTCAAGGCCTTTTGGTTTTCAAAATGGTTTCAAGTTTTAAAATCAACTGTTTGCAGAGCATTTTGCTCGGCATTCAAGGCCTTTTGGTTTTCAAAATGGTTTCAAGTTTTAAAATCAACTGTTTGCAGAGCATTTTGCTCGGCATTCAAGGCCTTTTGGTTTTCAAAATGGTTTCAAGTTTTAAAATCAACTGTTTGCAGAGCATTTTGCTCGGCATTCAAGGCCTTTTGGTTTTCAAAATGGTTTCAAGTTTTAAAATCAACTGTTTGCAGAGCATTTTGCTCGGCATTCAAGGCCTTTTGGTTTTCAAAATGGTTTCAAGTTTTAAAATCAACTGTTTGCAGAGCATTTTGCTCGGCATTCAAGGCCTTTTGGTTTTCAAAATGGTTTCAAGTTTTAAAATCAACTGTTTGCAGAGCATTTTGCTCGGCATTCAAGGCCTTTTGGTTTTCAAAATGGTTTCAAGTTTTAAAATCAACTGTTTGCAGAGCATTTTGCTCGGCATTCAAGGCCTTTTGGTTTTCAAAATGGTTTCAAGTTTTAAAATCAACTGTTTGCAGAGCATTTTGCTCGGCATTCAAGGCCTTTTGGTTTTCAAAATGGTTTCAAAGTTTTAAAATCAACTGTTTGCAGAGCATTTTGCTCGGCATTCAAGGCCTTTTGGTTTTCAAAATGGTTTCAAGTTTTAAAATCAACTGTTTGCAGAGCTTTGAGCTCGGCAAACAGGCATTTTTGAATTCAACTGTTTGCCGAGAAGTTTGCTCGGCAAACAATACAAATCAAATTTTGCCAAAACCAATTTTTTTGTTTGTCCTTGTCAATTTCTGAGCAAAATTTTCAAAATGTGCTATTTGCAGAGCATTTTGCTCGGCAAACAATACAAATCAAATTTTGCCAAAACCAATTTTTTTGTTTGTCCTTGTCAATTTCTGAGCAAAATTTTCAAAATGTGCTATTTGCAGAGCATTTTGCTCGGCAAACAGTACAATTTGAAATTTTTCACATTGAAATTGTTCTTTATTAATTGACAACATTTTTGTTGTTCAATAAAAGAAAATTTCATACATTTCAAAGGAGTGAATCTGAACTGCTTATTTGCAGAGCTTTGCTCGGCAAACAGTACAATTTGAAATTTTTCACATTGAAATTGTTCTTTATTAATTGACAACATTTTTGTTGTTCAATAAAAGAAAATTTCATACATTTCAAAGGAGTGAATCTGAACTGCTTATTTGCAGAGCTTTGCTCGGCAAACAGTACAATATGAAAAAAATTTCACCAAGTGTTCAAATCAACTGTTTGCAGAGAATTTTGCTCGGCAAACAGTACAATATGAAAAAAATTTCACCAAGTGTTCAAATCAACTGTTTGCAGAGCATTTTGCTCGGCAAACAGTACAATTTGAAATTTTTCACATTGAAATTGTTCTTTATTAATTGACAACATTTTTGTTGTTCAATAAAAGAAAATTTCATACATTTCAAAGGAGTGAATCTGAACTGCTTATTTGCAGAGCTTTGAGCTCGGCAAACAATACAAATCAAATTTTGCCAAAACCAATTTTTTTTTTGTCCTTGTCAATTTCTGAGCAAAATTTTCAAAATGTGCTATTTGCAGAGCATTTTGCTCTGCAAACAGTACAAATAGAATTTTCAAAACCAATTTTTTTGTTTGTCCTTGTCAATTTCTGAGCAAAATTTTCAAAATGTGCTATTTGCAGAGCATTTTGCTCTGCAAACAGTACAAATAGAATTTAAATTTTTTTTCTTCTTCTTTCTTTCATTATTTTATTCTATGTTTCTTTTATTATTTTTTTGTTTGTCCTTGTCAATTTCTGAGCAAAATTTTCAAAATGTGCTATTTGCAGAGCATTTTGCTCTGCAAACAGTACAAATAGAATTTAAATTTTTTTTCTTCTTCTTTCTTTCATTATTTTATTCTATGTTTCTTTTATTATTTTTTTGTGTTATGTTTTAAAATGTATAAATGTTTGTGTGTATTGTGTTGGTAAATATATAGTATTTCATAAGTGTTTGGGGAGAGGCAAGGTATCGAACGCCTTTGTGTACTACTTTGTTTTCTCATTTTTAATATATATACAAAACATTGTCTTTGTGTAATAAATGTGTTTCTTAAATGTTGGTATGTGTTATTATTTTTCTGAGATTAAATTGAATTTTCTGGTCAATACTTTGGTCAGTTTGTCTTATCAGAAAATAATAAACTATCAAGATGGCTATGTTTAAAGAAGGAGATTCAATGAAGATGCAAGCCAATCAAGCACTTCATATACCTTTTGCTTGCAAATTCCCTATCATTACAGAGATTTTGAGCCATCATCCATTGAATAATGCTTTGACTGGAGGTGCAATTGTACCTGAGAAGTATGTCTTTGAGCTGTGGCAATCAATTGAATATGTACGAGGAAGTAAAAGGCATAACACAGCAGACTACTTCAAATTTTCTCTAGAGTCAGAAGATGAACTGTTTAATTGTCGATTCACTTTGGATGAGTTTAGAACAACAATTGGATTTCCTGTACTTGAAGAATACGAAGAACTCCCATCAGTTGAAGAAATGTTGGCTGGAGTTCATTCGTTAGGTTATGACGGAGAGTTGGCAACGATGAGAGATTTTAGAAGGAGTAATGTAGCAACTCTCTGGCATACGATGTACAATGTTTTAACCACCTGTTTGATGCCATCACAGAAAGGAATTGATCTCATGACGAAGGATTCCTTATCAATTTACTATGCAGTCACTCACAATGTGCAGTGTGACTTTGCGGCGATTATATGGAAAAAGATGATTCAAGTTGTCAAAGGAAAGGATAAACAAGACAGAAAATATATTCCCTTTATCAGATTCTTCACACTGATTATCGAAGATGTTCTTGATAATGCAGAAGAAATTCCAAAATTGGAGAACAGTTTCAAGTGTGTGATTGCGATGTATAAATCCAACTTGAGAGGCACAAGTTGTGAAACTGTAAGACCTTTTCCAATTCCTCCATTCCTGATAAATCTGGTTCCTGCTCAGAGTCCTCATCTTAGGGCTTATCTTGAGTGGTTAGTCTCAGCAATGGGGTCTGAAAGCCGACAGACTCCTACCCAAGCTGAGCATAGGTCGCCAAGTGAGGGTCCTAGGTTAACTAAAAGAAAAAGAGGGGATAGTGGTGAGGGGACTTCTGGGCAGAGGAAAAGAAAATCGAAACGAGTTATGTTTGAACAAGATGTTGTAACACCTGAACCTGTTTCTTCACCTGTTTCTCAACCTACACCATCAACACAAACTACACCAACCGTTCACTTTTCGCAATCTTCACCTTCACAATCTACACCTTTACCATCCGTTGTTTCACCTAATCCACCAACTTTTACACCACCTCGCTCTTCACCTGTACTTAATCCAACACCGCTTGCTTCAGCACTCCCTAATGAACCAACTCCACCACCTGGGAGAAGACTTAAAATGGCTGCTCGTAGGTCACCAAAGAAATCAACATATAAACAAGTGTTGAAAGAAGCAATCATATCCGAAGAAGTTCTTCCTGATTATTTTCCAACAGATTTGACTGAAGAACAAAGGAGGTTTATTAATCGGGGATACTTCTTGAGGGATAAAGAAAAAGAGGGGATAGTGGTGAGGGGACTTCTGGGCAGAGGAAAAGAAAATCGAAACGAGTTATGTTTGAACAAGATGTTGTAACACCTGAACCTGTTTCTTCACCTGTTTCTCAACCTACACCATCAACACAAACTACACCAACCGTTCACTTTTCGCAATCTTCACCTTCACAATCTACACCTTTACCATCCGTTGTTTCACCTAATCCACCAACTTTTACACCACCTCGCTCTTCACCTGTTTCTCAACCTACACCATCAACACAAACTACACCAACCGTTCACTTTTCGCAATCTTCACCTTCACAATCTACACCTTTACCATCCGTTGTTTCACCTAATCCACCAACTTTTACACCACCTCGCTCTTCACCTGTTTCTCAACCTACACCATCAACACAAACTACACCAACCGTTCACTTTTCGCAATCTTCACCTTCACAATCTACACCTTTACCATCCGTTGTTTCACCTAATCCACCAACTTTTACACCACCTCGCTCTTCACCTGTACTTAATCCAACACCGCTTGCTTCAGCACTCCCTAATGAACCAACTCCACCACCTGGGAGAAGACTTAAAATGGCTGCTCGTAGGTCACCAAAGAAGTCAAAGAAGATTGAATCCAAACGAAAACATACATCTGCTGGATCTGAAAATATTGGTGCCTCGACAGAATTAGATGCTGAACAAGTAATTCATAATGTTGTATCTGAGGTTGAAACTGAGCATGTTAGCACTGGAGATGATGTTGTGCAGGAGGAACAAGGCGGATTTGAGGGAGGAGTTGAAAATACCAGAGAGGATGTGCGGTCCGGGTTAGGACAAGGGCATAAAGAAAACGTTGGCCCTCTATTAGTTCAAACCAATGTGTCTAGCCGGGTTGTTTACCCTAGGGTAGAAGTCGGGAACTGCCCATTCTCGCTTGCACCAAACTCTCCCAGCCATTCTGACTCCTCACAACAGGAGTTAGTCTCACAAATGCACGGGGATCAGCCACGCTCACCACACTCTCCTCATTTGGAGGATGAGAGTGTTGAATGCTCTTGAGGTGAGAGAAAGAGAACTTGCTACTGAACGAAGAGTAAAAGCTTTGCAAGAACAAGTTGAAAAACAAAAGGCTGAATATGATGCAAAGCTTGCTGCATTTGAGCTCAGATTGTTAGCACTAGAATCTTGCCGACCGGCCTCGGTTACTTCTAGACGGGATGATCCTGATTCTGATGATCACCCCGAGGGGGAGAACCAAGGAGAGGGTCAAGCCAATATTGAAAATGATTCGGCAAGAGTTGATGTGAATGTTGAGGATGTGGTAATGGAAGAAAGAGCAGAGGGTGTGAATGTTGAGAACGATACTTTAGATGATGAGATTAGAAGAAGATTAGTTGAAGTTTTTGGTATTGATTCTGATGTTGAAAGTGAAGAAGAAGAAGTTGAAAATATTGAGGTCAATGAAGAAGAAGGTTTTGTGATTGAAAATGAAGTTATGGAATATGCTGAAGGTGAAGCAGAAGATGAGCAAGAAAAGATAATGTAATCTTGGATGAACCAGAAATAGTTGAGATTCCAGCGAATGTAGAAGCTGATGAAGAACCAATGTTTGAAGAATTTCCAGATCTTGACTACTTTAAAACAGGTTCTTCAAGCAGAATTGAAGTTAGAGAATCTTCTGTTCCAGCTAGCACAACTTCACAGCATTACACTTTTGAAGACTTCAATAGTTTTGATGAATTGAGAAAGACTCCTGAAGCTGCATCTCAGAATTTCAAGAAATCAACATATAAACAAGTGTTGAAAGAAGCAATCATATCCGAAGAAGTTCTTCCTGATTATTTTCCAACAGATTTGACTGAAGAACAAAGGAGGTTTATTAATCGGGGATACTTCTTGAGGGATAAAGAAAAATGGTTGCTCTGGGTGTTAAGCCAAAGGAGGCAGCTAAGAAGTCTAGATTTCTGGAAGAAAGAGCTTATCCGATCTTTTGTGGAGCCACCAAAGTAACCAAAACAAAGAGACCAGAATTGGATTCGATGTACAAGTTTAAGGAAGCAAGACAAATTGAAGAATACAAAGAGCTTCTTAAACTCACTAAGCAATACAATCCAAAGCTTCTTGAAGAACAAAGAAACCACAAGATTTTGGTGCTTGTCAGAGTAATCTTGGTTAAAAGGGTTTCTATCTCTGTCCCTTGCTTTCATGTAAAAAGAGATAACAATAAAATGTACAGATTCACAGAAGCTCAGTTCAAGCTACTGCCAGTTGATGACATTATCTTTCTCTACAACCATTTCTTGAATGCAATGCAAAGATACAAAGAAGATGTTATTGCCTTTGAAGCTGTTAAAAGATACATGTCAAGCTGCATTCAATACGCTTCATTGGAAGACTTTCAAATTGGTTTTGAATTTGTTAAGAGAAAGATTAATGTACCATATCCAGATCAAAGTCTTTACACCGGAGACATTGAACAGTTCAGTATTGGTCATATCATAGAAGAACCATCCTTCGGTGTTGTCTTTTTGAATAGCAGAAAGAAGAAGATTTTCATTCGTATGGATGAACTTGCTTCTTATTCATATGGAACATTAGAATTTTGTAAGAATGTTTTGTTGTGCTTGAAAGAAGATGATCAAGATGAAAAGAAAAAGGAAGTATTTGATAAAGTAATCTCCAAGATCAATCAAAGACTCGAGTACAGAGACAGTATCAGAATGATGAGAGAGGCAAAGAATGTTCAGAAGTCTAAGTACGTCGTACGTCGAAGAGGAGGTTGTTGGATCAAGTACGACCCAAGTCATCTTCCAGGCCCACAAAACATTCCACCAAGAAACTATGAAGCAAACATGATTGTTCCTGATGACAGACCTGAAGGAGATAATTGGTTCTGGCATCCAAACAAAGATAGACCAAATACAAGAGCTTGAAGAATGACAAGACTGGACAATTTTTACAAATCACTACTAAGGGGGAGATTGTTAGAAATATAAATGTAGTAGTTGATTTGTTTCCTTATTGTATATGAGTACTTAGAATGTAAATGTCTAAGTATGGAAGGGGCTTAGTGTAAATTAGTCATATGTATATAAACCCCTTCCATTAAGTATTTTGTAACCTTTCAACCCATAATACTATCCAATCTTTCCCTGACATCTCTCTACTCTCTCTCTACTTTCTCTCACTAGAAACCGCCATTAACACACACACTTACACATACAAAAGCTCGAATTCTATTCATTACATTAGGCAAACTGAATCTAACGAGAATCTGAGCCGTGATGAAGTTTCCAACAGTCTAGCAAGTAGGTAGAATGATGTTTGGTCGTGTCATGAGATCTGAGATGCCAAACAAGTATTTTAATTTAATTACTGGTATTTGCTTTTTCAAACTATTTTCAGACTAAGCCTCTCGCTGAATAAGCGGTTGCGGCTTCTATTTACTTTTCAGTTATTTTAATTAGCTTAATAGGAAATCGTGACAACCCCCAACCGCTAGAAATTACACATATTACTAGATTAGGTAAAGCAACGCGTCCCTGCAACGATCCTGTACTTATCACTTCCCCTGTCCGTTAAGGTGTGTGTTTGTGTTTTGAGATAATTACTTGTACAACATTTTTATAAATTTAAAAACTAAGAAAAAACAAACAAACCCCATCAAGTGTTTTGGCGCCGCTGCCGGGGACGCAACGCATTCTTAGTTTAGTAGTGTAATTGGATCCTTTCTTGTGTTTCGGCACGAGAAAGTTACTTTTCAGTTTTTAGGTTTAGGTCATTTTAGGGTTTAGAAGTCAAATTAGGTTTAGGTTAAAATTAGGGTTAGGTTAATTTACGTAGTATTTTCATTTTCTTAATATTTCAAAATTCCAAAAATATTTTTTATTTTATCGTTATTAGTTATTAAGTTTAGATTGTTCGAATTTAGGTTTATTCTGTTTTTGAAGTTACTAATCGTTTTCGTGTTTTGTGTTTGTTTTTGTTTTCCTTTCATTTTCGTTTAGTGTGTTTCAGCTAAGATAGGTACAATGCACTGGAAAGGATTCGAGGAACCTGTTTCGGGAATGGAGGAAGACGTCAAAGTGGCTAAAAGCGACTATGGAAGCTGTCCAGGGAACCCCAGCGCCGCTGGGAAGTATCCAGCGCCGCTGGTCCGCCGCTGGACCCAGGCCAGCGCCGCTGGGAAGGCACCAACGCCGCTGGGTAGTACTGTGCGATCACCGAACTGCCCGTTTCACACTTCGACTGCTTGTGGGCCATTCGATAACAGTCGGGAAGGCGTCTTGAGACATAATGTGGAATGTTTTGAGCAACTATGGTTTGAAAATTGGGAAAATGCATGGCTTCGTATGAAGGAAACCGTAATCTTGCTTGAGGATGAGGATTTGAAGCCCGCGGAATATATGCCTTGGCTTTATCACGGGTTACGAGATGAAGAAAGGGCCAGACTATGCTATGAAGCCGCAAGCAATTTATTTTTGAACAAGACAAAGGAGGTCTTAGAGTTTCTCGAAAGAAAGGTGCATCAAGAAGAACACGAGTACAAGGAAAATCATCGTTTCATAAGCAAGCTCAAATCGCAAGGAGTGTTCAAAGGAGGCGTGGAAAGCATCTTGGGAGAGAAACCGGATGAGAAGAAGTATGATTGGAGGTATGCCGAGCAGAAAATGGCCAAGAAGAAACCAAAAAGTGAAGAAGAAGACGAATCAGGAACCATCTGGAACCACCAGCGCCGCTGGGGACATAGCCCAGCGCTGTTGGGAGCCTCTGGAGGTTCCGGACAGCATTCTTTCGAGCGAGATTCCAGGAACTAAGACCAATTTCGAGTACCTATAGAATTTAGGAGATGGTTTGATAGAGATTTACACGCCGCCTACGAGTATGAAGTGAAATGCATCGAAGTCAAAGAAGAAGAAAAGAACGACAACGGTGATTAAATGGAAGAAGAGTTGCATTTTGACTTTGAAACTACCGACCCGGTCTTGGACATGCAAAACTTCAAGCAACACGAATATGAGGAAGTGGATGAGTCATGGGAGCGTATGAAACAGATCGTGAGGAGAGTAAGGAAGAAAACATATTGTGACGATTTGGAGGTCACAGATTTCTTCTATTATGGGATGGAGGATTATGCTCGACGAGCCATAGATAAAGCCGCTTATGGATGTTTTCATACTCGACCAGCCGAGTTTAGAATGAAGATCTTGAACGATAGGTTTTATGAAGCCGAGTTTGAAGAATCCGAAGAAGAAAAGGAAGATGGAAACAAAGAATGGGAAAAGACACAAATTTTGGCAAATGAAGTCAAAAGAGGAGACGAGGTTCCCTATATTGTAAGGATGCGTCATCAGCTTGAATTAAAGGGAATGCTGAGAAAGTTCAAGCAAGAGAATGGAGAGTCGGTAAAGGTAGCATGGAAAAGGATAAAAACCCTACATGAACATTGTGCAATCTACGAAATTGACCGTGCTACCTTGTTGAAGAAGTTCGCTGACAGGTTGAGAAGAGAAAGTGCAGATATGATCAGAAGGATCTTAGGAAAGGAACTTATGGAGGCTGGAGTTTACATAGCTTACGAATTCCTTGAAAACGAGGTGTATGCGCGAATAGAGAATAAAATGGAGGCGGAAAGAAAAGACAAGAAAGTACAGAAGGAGAAATTCTTGGAAGAATTGAAGGAATTCCATATTGATCAAAGAAGGAAAGAGAAAGCTGCTCGAGAGAAGGAAGAAGCCGAATCATGCAAAATCGGAAAATCGGATACTGCCACGGAGGCACCAGCGCCGCTGGCTACTCAACCCAGCGCCGCTCAGGGATGCCCAGCGCCGTTGGCAAACCCTATAGTCCCGAAATTCTCGAAATCAAATCTGTTACCACCCGAACCAGCCCTGGAAATCAAACACCGATCGACGTGGAAATGGTTGAAGCTACTGGAGCACGAAGGAACTCAGAAAACTTGAAGGAGAGAAAAGGACCGAACGTCAAAGAAGCCATAAGTCACTTCGAGCGTTATCCAACGGGAACCGGCCCCCGGCCGACCCCGTATTCTTCCTCAACCTAGTTCCTAGGCCGAGTCCGACTGAAGACTCGTTAAAGTTAGCGCTTCTTGGGAAGCAACCCAAGCCGTATTTTTATTTTTATTTTTTTCTTTTTAGGAATATGTGACTAATTTCGATTTAGTAACTTAATGGAATCTATGTTTACGCAGGTTCACGGAAGATGCGAGTGAGGGTAAATGGCATCAAGTGACTCAAGATGGAAGCCTATGAAGTTACAAGACACAAGGAGGTGATTCGGAAGCCGAACGAAGCAAAACGAGAAGCAGCAGGAGCTGCCAGCACCGCTGGCACATGCCCAGCGCCGCTGGAGCCCATCCAGCGCCGTTGGACGGCCCAGTTCAGCAACCGACTTATTTCACTATTTAAGCCGAAGCAGCCCTCAAAACCCGAGGAGAGAGCCGATTCAGCAGCCCTAGCCGCCCACATTCAACCCTAGGTCGACTTTGCAGATTCCAAGGAGGTTTTGGAGCTTCTAACACCTTCTGATCTTCATCCTCAACCTATATCTACTCTTTTATTTACTTTCAGTTGGTAAACAATGTCTTTCATCTTTTCAGACTTTGTTATTCCTTTAATAATGGTAGGCTAGTAGGCTGAATACTTGTTTCGATCGATGTGATCATGTAGACATTTATCTATTTTACTTTATTGGTTAGATCTGTTGGATTGTGTTTTACTGTTTATCATAGATCCATGTTTTACTAGTTCTTCATATTAATATCGGTTCTATATCTGCATGTATTGATTTAATTCTGATGATCGGTCTATAATCATACTCTAGGATTAATACATAAGGATGGAAAACACTAGTCGGTCTTTAACTAGTTGTAAAAGGTGATTCACCTGTAACCGAGGGATCCAGAACCATAGTAATTAGGATGAATAGATCATGATGCTTAACAATGTCAGACGCGATCCAGTGACTTGGAAACGAGCACTGTGGTCACCGGAGAGAATTTCTATCATGGCTTAAGAGCCGGGTAACTTAAAGATGAACTAGTAACACAAACTTTAGGTCATTAATGCTTAAAAAATGAATCTAACGAGAATTTGTTTATAGAGTAGTGTGAGTCTAGGGACATCACTAGTTACTTAGGCAAAGTGAATCTAACTAGAATCTGAGCCGTGATGAAGTTTCTAATAGTCTAGCAAGTAGGTAGAATGATATTTGATCGTACCATGAGATATGAGATGCCAAACAAGTATTTTAATATAATTACTGTTATTTGCTTTTTCAAACTATTTTCAGACTAAGCCTCTCGCTGAATAAGCGGTTGCGGCTTCTATTTACTTTTCAGTTATTTTAATTAGTTTAATAGAAAATCATGACAACCCCCAACCGCTAGAATTAAACATATTACTAGATTAGGTAAAGCAACGCGTCCCTGCGAACGATCCTGTACTTATCACTTAACTATACTACATCTAATCAAATCCCCTGTCCGTTAAGGTGTGTGTTTGTGTTTTGAGATAATTACTTGTACAACATTTTTATAAATTTAAACACTAAGAAAAACAAACAAACCCCATCAGGTTTATGAGAAGACTTTTGCTGCTTACCTTTCAGACAAGTACACACTTATCTTCCATTTCAAACCTTTTCATCGGAACACCTTCAACCAAACCATGTTTTACAATATGATTCATCTTTCGGAAATGAATATGTCCCATTCTTCTATGCCAAAATAGTGATTCAGATTCATTTGCTTTACTCATTAAACAAACTGGATCCTTCGAATTATCAACACCTAACATGAGGCCATAGATGTCTTTCTTCCTAGGAGCTTTCAGTAGGATCCAGTCTTCAGGAATAACATACCCCGACTTCAAAATAAGTGCTTCTTTCTCAGTAAAATGGATATGAGTACCCTTGTCACAAATCTGAGAGACACTCATAAGATTAAGAGATAGCTGTTCCACATAATTGACTTTCCCCAATGAAATTTTCCCATTGACAATATCACCTTGACCTGAGATATTGCCGCCCTTGGGACCAGCGAAACTAACATAAGAACCATTAATATCAACATAGTTGGACATGAGCTTCTTGTCCCCTGTCATGTGCCGAGAGCATCCACTGTCAACATATCAAAGACTGATAGGCTTCCTTAGTTCCCCTGCACAATAGACACAAATTAAGTTAGTTTCTATAGGGCACCCAAACCTTCTGAGGTTTAGGTTTACCGAACTCATCTTTCATAATTAATTTGGTCCAATATCCATTGCTCTTTGATGAAGCCTTGGATGATTGAGGTGTCACCATAGTTCTTTTATTTGGTGAAATAAAACGAGCTTTTGGAGGAGAAGTCTTTGGTGAATATGGACCAAACTTAGGCTGAGTTTCTAACCGATCAAAAAACTTTGTAGCATTGTCATTTCTACGAGGGGGTGACCGATTCTGTTGAACATATTTATTCCTGGGTGAATTAGTCCTTTGAGGTGTACGAGATCGAATCGGACTTCCACTTCCATGACTACTAGTAGTAGCATTTCGTGAATGACCCTGTCGTTTAGGGGTGTTAGATCGATTACTAGGAACAAAAGAGTCATAATCACTAGACTTAGGAGGAGGGTTACAATTATCAGGACAACGTCTCTTCCTATTTGGACAGCAACTATATACATGACCTAGTTCATAGCAATAAAAACATGATCTACTTGCCCTAAGCTTCCTAGCTTTAATATCAGATTTCTCAGAAGTCACGCCTAAACACTCTTTTAATTGAACTGTGGCTGACTCTTCTGTTGAAAAACCCTTTAACTCCTTATTGTTAGAAAACTGTACTTTCTTCTGAATCCTTGATTGAGTCAAGAAAGGTGTTAAGGTGGCCCCACTAGATGTAGACTCATCCTTATTCCAAACTTTATCAATCTTGTCATGATCTATTTTCTCAAAATCGATTTCAGTGGATGTAAAAACATTATCACATCCTTTCATTGTAAAACATTTTACGACTTTGTCGACATGACATACTGGATTCACATAATTAGATCCTACAAGGACATTTGCATCATAAACAACATTTTTAGGATCCAATGGTCTGACAAACGAATTTACAGTTTCAACTTTCTTGTTTAAAGGTTTTGTCCTTTTCACTGAACTCTCTGATGACTTAGGGTCCTTAGTTGGCTTTTCTGTCTGCGATGGATAAGGTTGACCAGTGAAGATCTCTTCTTTCTCAGTCAGTTGTGTTAGAGACTCACTATAATTTTCATTAAATGGACCTCTAACTTCTTTATAGTCTATTCCTAAACCACCTTTATTTTTTTAGTCTCGCGGTATAGGAGTTTGTAACTGCATAGACCTAATAAGTTCAGAACCCCTAATCTGTTCAAGTCTGGTATTAAGCTTAACAATTTCTAGTTTAGCATCAACTAACTCTTTCTCCTTTTTAGAAAAATCTTCAGTTAGTTTAGCATATTGCTCATTCCCTACCTTTTCCATTAGGACAGACTCTCTGAGTTTTTCTTTTAAAGCAAGAATATCTTTATCTGAAGCTCGAATTTTATCCTTATAAAGACTTTCTTGTTTAACTAAACCAGAATTTTTAGCAAAATATGAGTCATTTTCCTTCTTAAAAGTAGAATTTTGAACAGTCAAGTTAGCTATGGTCTTGCTAAGACTAGACACCTCATGTTTCATTTCAGACACCATTTTGCAAACTTTAACAACTGAAAGTAATGAACATGATACCTTTTGATCAGCAGCCTCACAATCTGCCATGTAGGCAACAAAATCTTCAGTTGTCATACCTTCAGGTATCACAAATTCCTTCATTCGATCTTCAATACTCTTTTCAGAATTTGTACCATTAGCTTTGGAAGACCCAACTTTCCCTTCTGGGGTCTTCACAGCTGTCATAGACTCACTCTCAGATCTTACTATCTCAGCAACTTTCTTAACATTTTGCTTGACAATCTCAGATGCTCTCTATTCACTAGTATACACAGCATAATCAATTGTATCAACAACTTCATTTGCAACATGCGCATAGTCATCATAAATCTCAACTAAGTAGGCATGATTCTAAGTATCTTCAGATTGTGTATCCCACTGATAAGTACCATCTGGATTGTAGTTCTGTCTACCTGCAACGGTATTATCATTTTTCTTCTGGCGTTGGCACTCTCTAGCGAAATGACCAAATCCATCGCAATTATAGCATTTCACCTTGGATTTATCAAAACCTTTAGTACCATTACCCAAAAATCTTCCAGTTCTCTGAGTAAATCTCTTGACTTTAATGGTTAGCATTGCGAGCTGCCATTATAGATCTATTTCTTCTAAATCATCAGGATCTATCTAATTGTAATCCTCATCGATAAATGCAGGATCAGTAACCTTTCCATTAATATAAGCTTCATGAGCAGAACAGAAAGCATAATAGAGATTTATTCTACCCTCTGCCGAACTCATACTCATTGGCATGGAATGAAACGATTGAGTATTGCTCTTGACAGTAGTAGGAACAGTGTCATAAGCAACATATCCTGCAAGTCCATCTGGATCAACTATAGGTGTAGCTTCTGAATCACTTAGAAATGCATTGGTTCCTGAGCTAGTACTTGCAATATGAACTGAAGAAGCATGATACAAAGTCGGATCTTGAGTAAAATCAGAATGAGTATCCTTGATTCTTCTCTTTATTTCTCTATTTTTCAGTTTTGAAACAACAGTCTCAAAATCCCATGAACTGTATTCCTTGTCATCTTGAAGGTGATGAACATATTCAGTCCATATTTTTGGTAGAGAATCCAAAAATTTATCCACTAACTCAGTCTGGGGATAAACAACTTCAAAATACGATAAATAAGTTGTCAGATGGCTGAATCGAGCAATAATCTCATCTAGAGATTCTGCTTTCAAGCCATTGAAAGCTTCATACTGACGCTTAAGAAGTTTAATATGATTTCCCTTCAAAGTAGCATCGTCCTCACCGTACTTTTCTAGGGCATCCCACAATTCCTGTGAAGATGTTTACTTTTTAAACAAATGTACACTTTCTTGAGGTAAGGCCATAGTAAGTGTTGAAAGTGCCTTTCCCTCAATAACGTATTTCTTCTTTTCTTCATCTGGCATGTCAGTATAGGTGTATCTACCAATCACACCATTTTTCTCATAAGTCGGCCAGTCAAAACCTTGAGTTATCATAACCCACATATCAATATCATTGAGACGAATATAGTCTTCAAATCGTCTCTTCCACATCCAATAATTCTCCATACGGAAGAGCTTTGGAGGTGTATTACCACGACCGACTTCATGGTCGTGCATAATAAGTTGATTGATAAGTGCGGCATTAGGAGAGTTTGCAGCAGCAGGTACAGTAGTCATTTCTAGTCTTTTTGGATGAAAATCAAACGAAATAAGTTACTGTAGCAATCTAGTTCGTGCAGACGTGGCACGAAGCGAACAGTCGAAGAGTACACGAAGACAAGTTCGTGCTGACGTGGCACAAAGTGACACACGAAGTCAGCTACGTGGTGACGTAAGCACTTAATATAAAATACCTCGTGCTGACGTAAGCACGAGGTCACACGAAGACGAAAACGAATTCTTGATTAAACTTAATTTTCGAATTAAATTTGCAATCAATAGCAAATCACACGATCTTAAACCTTCTGGTAATAACCTTAGGGCTCTGAAACCACTTGTAAGTCCCTATTGTCGTATAGATCGTAAATAAGACGTGATTCATTATGTCAAGAGTGCAGAATCCTCTTGAGATAACTAGATTGCTATTGCCTTTTGTCAATTAATGAGCAATTAATCGACCTAAGGTTATACACGAAGTGTAAGTTCGTGTAGGAGGATTTACTAGCAACAGTTCGACGTATTATCACCAATTCATTACTTAATTCGTAACCTAGGTGGGTATTTATAGTTGTACAATGTTAGTTTGTGTGGGCATAGGCTTCACACGAAGTGAATCAAGCCCGGTCCACCAAAACCCTTCGTCTCCGTGCAGACGTCAACACGAGGACAACTTAACGTGATGCTGAAGTTAGCACGCAGAGCGTTCTCTTGGACCTTATTTCGCGTAGTACATAACGTCCAACCACCGTTTAAGTGTTTTACAACAATTTAACCTTGGCTCTACATCCTTGTACCTCCAAAACGATAAATATAACACACAAACATAACAATAATCATAAACACATCTCACATTGAAGTTCAAACGTAATCATTAAACACAAACATATGTCCTAACGACTTATTATTCAACGATTACATATATATTCCTAAGAACAAAATAGTTAACCAAATCTATGTTGCTACTGTCACACAAATCTGCATCTACATGAAGTTATAAGAGGCGTCTCGGGGTACCGGTCTTGAGTAATAGATCTAGTTGATTAAGTGTAAGTCCCGAATGTAATGAAATACCCGACTGGCAAGCAATTCTCGCTGGAAAGACCAGTTCAGAATGACGATCCAGATATGGATTTAAACAATAAGGATAAATAACTGAAAGTAAATTGCAAGAACTAAAGTGCTGAAACTATATAAATAATATATATAATCAAGTATGAGACATTGAGACACGATGTACTTTTCAATGTATTTTATTTATTGATATAAACAAAATACAAAGGTTGTTGCGGAACAAAGATAATCACCCTAGTGAAATATCTAAACAACCTTGAAATACAAGTGATCTAAATAACTTGGAAATACTCTTAAGAATTACTTAGAGTATATCTCACAAGTTGCAATGTCAAAGTTTTGAGCACTTTGCAAATTGTGAGAAGCCTTGTATTTATAGGCAAAGTCCATGATGACGTGGACAAGGCCGTACAAATACGGTTGGGAGCATTTAAGGAATTGAAATCAATTCCTTAACATGCGTATTTTTAAGGTTAAGTGTGAAAGTCATTTGATGTGACATTTCACACTTTATTCCCAACCTTTTACTCAACCTTGTACTTTTCCAGAGATAAAGCTTTTATCCGGGTAAAGGTTGGTAAAGTCAAAAGGCTTCCTCGTAATCAGTGTAAAAGTGTTGTAAGTACTTTTTACACTGAGATGCTTCAGTCTTCGATCAGGTAGAATCTTCTCTGGGCTCTGCTTCTGAGATGATTCTCTATCTTCAGTCTTCAGTCTTTGACTTCAGAATGAATGCTTTCAGTTTGTATTGATCTCACTGAAGTGAAGCTTCAGTGAAGTATTATGAAATGGTTCACAATCCTGTACAAGTAATTTTCACTGAATTTCAACTATTTCCTGGACAAATTATACTTGGTCGTTTTCGACCCAACAAATTCCCCCTATTTGTCCTGAAATAGTGCATGCATCTCAGACTTCTATCTATACATGTTTGTAAGTCTGAAATGCAAGTTTTGTTTAAGTTGTAAAATTTTCTAAGACATCTTATAGATCATTGATGTCTCAGAATTTTTCTTGTTGTTTTTCTAACTTAAACTTATCATCTACTTATTGGATACAACTTGTAACATATATACAAAACTAAAATGTTTGTTACAATTGTAAAATAAAAATACAAGTAAATGATATTCTGAATGAGGAGCTACTTCTTTGAAGGCCTTGAGCCAGAAGGGCTTTCAGAAGCTTTCCTCTTCAGTGGAGAATGATCCTTCTTCCCAAACAACCTGTTTTCCATCTCCACCTTGGCTTACATCTTTTGTTGTATTCTTGACATCCATGCACCAATGAGATGAGATTTTGGCTTCGCCTTCAGAATGGGGATCATCTCTCTATGTTCAGAAAAGCCAAATTCATGAACTGAGACCTGATTGTACTCAGCTGTTGCCCTTCCTTCTCTGGTAACCACCAGATCAAATAACTTCAATCCATCTGCCTTTGTTATTTCAACATCAAGAATCTTGGCAGGATGAGATCGATGCTTCAGATAATGCTCATACTGAGCTTTTTCATGTTTTCTTTGTAATTCTTCAGCATCATCTGAAATTGGTTTGAAGGTAGAAAGATCAACATCATGAGCATGTTTTCTTGTTGATCTAGGTCCAGTTATTTTTGCCTTTGGTGGTGGCCTTGTCTTTTCTTTCTCAACCTTGAGAACCTCAGCCAGAATTGCTTTCTTTTTGATCTCCATCTCTTTATTTCTATTTTCCACCAAGTCCTTAATTGACAACTTGAAAGTGAGATGGTCCAGCTTCTGTTCCAAGGGAGAATACTTAACACCATATTCATAATCTCCCATTTCAGCCAAAGCCTTCTGCACTCTGGGATCTTCTTTAATCTTTTGATAACTTTCTAAGGAAAGACCCAGAGCTGCAGCATCAATGTGATCAAGGGTCCCCATCTTCAGATGTTGTTCCCTTTCTCTTAACTTATTTTCTCTATAGGCAATGAACTGATTGGAGACTTTCCTCTGCAATTCCTTTAGTTTAGCTTCATCTGCATTCAAGTCATGCAGAGGATACCCATGTTCATCAACTGTTTCACTAACAACCAGGCTCGAACCCTTAACTTTCTTAGACTTGGGTTCATCTTCAACTGGAGCCTTGCCCTTATCTTTTCATGCAGGCTCAGAAACTTGCACTGCAGATTTGTGTTGTTCCCCCTGAACTGAGGCACTACCAGATTGAGCCTCAGTTTGCTTCTTGGTTGCTTCAATTAATTCTTGAGTACTTTCAGCAAACTAATAGGAAATTGTAAGTCCCAACTTGTTAGATGGTACTACTGAAGACACCTCTATGTCGATGGTGGAGTTACTTTGCAATATACTTACTAAACTGGAGACGACCAGTTAGGTAAGTATATACCAAGTTCTAGATAGATTACTTATACAAAAGACAATAAGTAAAGAACAATGCAATAATACAAATAACTTGTAAACAATCTTGATGAGACAATATGTAGTTTTCAAAGTGTAATTTATTTATTGATATTAAACAAATTACAAGGTTGATGCGGAACCAAGATAATACACGAATGTAAATATCCTAACAACCTATGAAATACAATTGATCTATACTCGGAATTTCTCTTCTACAATCGAAACACTTAAAGTAGTGAAATGTTCCTTTTAGCGATTGAGAGAATATTGCACAAGTTCACCAAGATATTGCAGGTATGCAAAGTATGAAGTTATTCGTTTGTGTGTGAAATAACTTGGAATAACTTGTGATTCTTGGTTGTGCAATGACTTGTATTTATAGGCAAAGTTAACATTTGGATGTTAACTTTAGCCGTACAAATGTGGTTGGAAGCATTTAAGGAATAGCATATAATTCCTTAAAAAGTGTTGTAAAGTCGCATGTTACAGTGACTTTACACAACCACCTTTATGTACCTTTTAATACTTAAATAATAAGACAAGGCTTATTATCCGGGTAAAGGTACATAAAGTATACAAGTCAATTCCTCGTAATCAGTGTAAAGCTTTGTAAGGGCTTTCCACTGAAGGTCTCCAGTTTGTAACTGACTAGAATGTCAACTGGGCTTCGCTGCCATTGTCATTCTCTTTCTTCCATTTGTTGTCTTCGACTTCAACTGGAATGTTTCTTCAACTTGGTCAGTTCTCAACTGGAGGAAGTCTTCAGTTGCGTTAACTGTACGGTGCAACTGGACTTCAATATATTTCTCGACAAATCTTCTTGGTCACCAGTTTACTGGTCACCAGATGCAACTGGTGAACTGGTCAGTGTGAACTGGTGACTGGCCAGTTCCAGGTGAACTGGTCCTAACAAATTCCCCCTATTTGTCTAGAAATATAGTCTAAGTCTTTTCTAGTTTTTGTATCTATACAAGTGTAAACTATAGAGACTTGTTTGATTTAAATCTATCTAAGGTATCTAGGGCATTTTTATAGATCAACAAATGCCTTAGATTTTTCTTTTGTGTTTGTTAGATTTTAATCTTTTATCTACCTTGTGGTTACAAACTGGTAACTTCTTTTATACAAGGGAAGAACTTTACATAAGTTACAACAGAATGTAAAACAAAATACAAGAAGATAAAAATGAAGACAGAACTTAAACAGATGGCCCTTCGCCAGTTCTTCTTCTTTTGGCAACTGTAGAAATGGGCTGTTTGTCTTCAGGATCAACATTCAGTCTCTCTTCAATATTTTCCTTAAACTTGAGCAGACTTTGAAGCACAAACATCCATCCTCTTTCAACCTTATTTCTTTGTTGCTTGGCCTCCAACAGCTTTGCCATCTCCACCAGTTCCGAATACCCATAAGAAAGTACATCAGGATTCTCAGTTTGCCTTAAGGGTCCATCCAGATGTTGAACCCCAACTGTGAAATGTTTGGTACCTGGTTTGATAAAAACTTTCAATCAACAATCTTACCAGGGTGATATCTCCGCTGCTGCACTTCAGATAAATACTCTCTAGCTTCAGATTCATTGGCCAGTTTGATCTGGCCAGTGCTCATGCTATGCACTGCAGCTTTGATATCTTCAGTTGAAGGTTCAGTTGTTTCCACCCAGGTCCTAAGGTCAGCATCTCTTGGCAACATCTTAGGTTTACCTTTGGACTTAGGTGGATTCATCACCTGTTTGACCACCTTCTTAACATGTTCAGCTCTTTTGAGAATTCCTTCAGTTCTAACTTCTTTTGCCTTATCCACTGTGATATTTAAACACCTGGCATCATACTCAGCCTCATCCTCCCTATAATGTTTGTCAAGCTCAATCTCCAGTTGTTCTTTCAATGCATTTATAATTCTGGGATCAGCCTTGACTTTGGCATACTCTGCAAGTGTTATGCCCAGAAGACGACCATCACTTATATCAAGAAGAGTTGGGGCTAAAGTATTTCTATCTTTCATTTGATTAACCCTCATTTGTTTCTTTCTCTCCTTGATGGCATCTCCAAGCCTTGCCAGCTGCCTACTAACATCTTCTGAAACTGGAGGGAGCTGATCAACGTTGCCAGTTTCTAACACACTGGCTTCAGTACCAGTTGTTTTTGCTTGTTCACTAGTGGCCGGCCCAACTACCTTTCCTTTCCCTTTATTCCCCCTATCAACCACATCTTCAAATTGTTCAATAACCTGCTCATCACCTTCATCTGACCCAACAACGGTCCTTTCCACCAGTTGTCTTGCACTAACTGGACCTGGCAGTCTTGGTCCAGGTGCAAGGATATTCCCTTTCCAGATTAACCAAAATATTGTTTTGTTCAGGCAGTTGAACCTTGGACATTGGTTCAACAGGAGATTTAGTCTGTCGGGTCTTGGGCTCCTTAGACTTATGAGGTAAAGGCTTGTTAACAGTGGCCTTTTTGACTGGAGCTTTAGCCTGTTTGGCTCCAGTTTTAACCTCAATGGGGGGGGTCTCATTGGTTTCAGTTTCAACAGCTTCAGGTTGATCATAAGGTGTTTCAACCTGGAGAGCTGGAGGCAATGCATGAAGATCTGGTATAAGAGCTGCCATCTCCAGATCTTCAGATTTCCATGCATTTTTCTGGGCATCGATAGTTCTTGAAAATGCATCATAGTTTTGCCAGATGCTTTTACCCAGGACTTGATAATCTTTTGAGCTTTTCAAAATCATCAGAAAGTTTTTGATTATCAAGTTCTAATGCCTCAATCTTTAAAACTGACTCCTTGAGAGCCAACTGGACACTTTGCAAATCATTCAGTTGTGGTTTGACATTGTTTAGTTCAATTAAGATAGTGTCTAAATATCTTCACTATCAGCTCTAACAGTTTCTACAAATGCCAAATCACCACTTAATGATTCAGCCAGGTCCAGTTTTAATTCAGGGTCAACCTGGTGATCATAATCACATACCTTTTTCAGTATGATGTCCACCCATCTTCCAGAGATGACATCATCTTTCACCACATGCTGCTGTTGTTGATCTTCCAAGGCCATGAAACACATGTCCCTTTCCTCTTCTTCATCTTCAGATGAGTCATCAGAGTACTCCCATTTTCCTTCAGTTTGTGCAATTAAGCACTGGTCCTTTTTCTTATCCATGGACAGAAGGGCAATCTGGGCCTTAAGCTGCTTGTATTTAGCTTTATAGCTATCATCAGGCCGATTGTAATTAGGGACAGAGGGGCCAGTTTGGTTATTCAACTGACTAGATCTGCATTCCTTCATAAAATGACCTTTCTTGCCACACTTATAGCATGTAAGATTGGTCTTATCCAGAGAGCTGGAGCTGGAAGCATTGTTGGGGCCATTAAATCTTTTAGATTTATGCTTAAACCTATTAAAGGTTTTAGCAATCATGGCGACCAGATCATCATCGTCAGTTTCATCATAACCTTCACTGTTTTCAGTGGTCAGCCCAGAGTTTAGGAAACTGTTCAACATCTCCTTCATCGAGTGTGCCTGGACACTCTCAGCAGACATTAAAGCAGCACAAGGTCGCTCAATTGTATTAGCAACCTTGGGACTCTGAGCATGGTTCATGGCATCTTGCTCAGCCACAAGTCTTGCAGCATTATTATCTTCAGTGAATCTGAAGGCTCCATAGAGCGATGCAAGTGTAAGTGCACGTTCTGGTGCACAATTTGTGTCCGATGCATCTCAATTAAAGGGCTGTTACTTTACAGAGATTATCCAGACAACTGGACAAACTCGTGTGAACAGTACCACGAGTTTGGACAAACTCGTGTGAACAGTACCACGAGTTTGGACAAACTCGTGTGAACAGTAACACGAGTTTGACTAAACACGTGTTACTGTAGCACGTGTTTGGAAGCCCACGAGTTTGAAGCCCAGCCCATTTCTAGCCTATAAATAGAGATCTTAGGTTTCGGTTTTAGGTTGATGATTTTAGTTGCAACAGATGTCATTCACTAGGTTCTCGAGGTAGAGATCTATACCTCGAGATGCCGCCCATATTATTCGATTATCAAGAGTCGTCTCGGTTGATTGTAATCCGTAATCATCGTAGATGTATTGTAAACGGATTTATTCATTGTAATCATTCGACTAATGATAAAGGAATTAGATTTATCTCCTGTTCATAATTGATTTCGTGTTTTTATGTGTTTCATTCAATTACCTCAATAACGATTATGTTTGGATTCCGCACTTACATAGTCGTAGGAATCGCGAATCGATCGATCACAGGAACTTTCAGCAAGAGTGTGAGAGTGCAAGGTTTTACCTTGTCTCAAGACAAGAACCATGTTTTCCCATTTGGAAGGAAGAATATCACAAAACTTCTCAAGAAGAATATCTTATCCTTCTCTACACCCAAACCTCTCAATTGATTGATGAGGCTAGAAAATCTGGTATATGTACCAGTTAAACTTTCGTTGGGCAAGGCAAAGAAGGATTCATACTTCTTGTTCAAGGCAACTTTTCTGGTGACGATTGTGTCATCACCTCCTTCAAATTGAATCACTAATTCATCCCACATAGGCTTGGCACTGGGAAACAACACAAGTGTTGGAATTAGGTCTTCAGGGACAGCCCCAAGGATCATGTTTTTCAGTCTGGTGTCCAAGTCCACCAGTCTGCGATCCTCATCAGACCAATGGTCTTCTGGCTTTTCCCTTGAGCTCTTCTTCCAGTTGGATCAAGAAGAGGACTCACCCCAATAGACATAGGTATATATGGTCCATCCTTAAGGATTTTCAACATATACCTCAATACCACCAAAATGCAACAGCATTCTAGCTTTCCATGTACCAAAAGTCTCCCTGTTTCCATCAAATTTTGGAACAGGAGTGTTGGAGTAATGTACATGGACGTGGTTTGGGGTAGAAGGAGGAGGAGGGTTGGTGTTAACGTTTTGAAAAGGTGATGCATTAGTGTTCGTAGGGTTTTCACCTGAACCAGAACCATCTCCACCTTCAGTAGTGTTCATCTTTGCAGATCTAGGCAAGTTTATTAGCCTTCTGCTCTGATACCACTTGTAAGTCCCAACTGTTAGATGGTACTACTGAAGACACCTCTATGTCGATGGTGGAGTTACTTTGCAATATACTTACTAAACTGGAGACGACCAGTTAGATAAGTATATACCAAGTTCTAGATAGATTACTTATACAAAAGACAATAAGTAAAGAACAATGCAATAATACAAATAACTTGTAAACAATCTTGATGAGACAATATGTAGTTTTTAAAGTGTAATTTATTTATTGATATTAAACAAATTACAAGGTTGATGCGGAACCAAGATAATACACGAATGTAAATATCCTAACAACCTATGAAATACAATTGATCTATACTCGGAATTTCTCTTCTACAATCGAAACACTTAAAGTAGTGAAATGTTCCTTTTAGCGATTGAGAGAATATTGCACAAGTTCACCAAGGATATTGCAGGTATGCAAAGTATGAAGTTATTCGTTTGTGTGTGAAATAACTTGGAATAACTTGTGATTCTTGGTTGTGCAATGACTTGTATTTATAGGCAAAGTTAACATTTGGATGTTAACTTTAGCCGTACAAATGTGGTTGGAAGCATTTAAGGAATAGCATTTAATTCCTTAAAAAGTGTTGTAAAGTCGCATGTTACAATGACTTTACACAACCACCTTTATGTACCTTATAATACTTAAATAATAAGACAAGGCTTATTATCCGGGTAAAGGTACATAAAGTATACAAGTCAATTCCTCGTAATCAGTGTAAAGCTTTGTAAGGGCTTTCCACTGAAGGTCTCCAGTTTGTAACTGACTAGAATGTCAACTGGGCTTCGCTGCCATTGTCATTCTTTCTTCCATTTGTTGTCTTCGACTTCAACTGGAATGTTTCTTCAACTTGGTCAGTTCTCAACTGGAGGAAGTCTTCAGTTGCGTTAACTGTACGGTTCAACTGGACTTCAATATATTTCTCGACAAATCTTCTTGGTCACCAGTTTACTGGTCACCAGATGCAACTGGTGAACTGGTCAGTGTGAACTGGTGACTGGCCAGTTCCAGGTGAACTGGTCCTAACAGACATCTTTTCCCCCTTTGGGGACCTCTGATGGCAATTTAGCATATTCATTGATTGCCATCTGCATGTTCTTCAGAGGTTCCCAACTTTGTTGTTGCAAGCAGTCATAAAGACCTTTAGATAGAGAGGCAAACTGATACCTTAATATGAAATTAAAGTTCAGGTTCAGTCCCTCCTTGTTAACAATTTCAGCTAACTGCTTGTGATCTTCTTCAGTGAATGCAGGATGAGGAGGGGGAGCAACAACTGGTTCTTTCTTCAACAAAGCCAAAATTTCTTCAAGTTGCTTTGACTGAGATTTGACAACTACATCAAGAGTACCAATCGATTTCTGCACATCTTCCACTGCTTTATCTACTCTCTTTGTAGTGTCACGAGTCAATTCAGAAACCATTAATCTGACTCGTTGTTCAACTTTCTCAGCAACTGAAGCAGAAATCTGAGCAGCAAGTTCCTGAGACAGCTCAGCCTTCAGTTTCTCAATCACACCAACACTAATAGAAGACCCAAGTTCCTTCTCATCAACACTGGGCTTCTTCACCAACTCATTTACCTCCTTCCCAACTGACATTACATCTTGTTTTATTAATTCAACTGAGGAGGTCAAGTTCGCAACAACTGAAGCTTGAACCTCCCTCTTTGTCAGTTTGAAGGATTCCCTGATGGCTAAACTGATCCTATTACATGCATGAACCATCTCATTAAACTTCCCAGCTACTAGTCCTTCATTTCCAGCAACTTTGGTCAACTCAGTGCCAAGATACAACTGAGCACCTTTCAGATCAGCCAAGGAACTAGTGTTGGCAGTTAGAGTTTTTGTTAAGTCCTCCCTTGAGAAGTAGGCTTTGACTTCGGCAGTTGATTTCTCTAACTGTGCTTCCACACTCAAAGGAGGAGATGGTTGTGCAGAAGCAGAAGCAACAAAGGGAATGTTTCCAAGCCCATCCAGTGCCTTTTCAATTTGCATGTCAGTTGGACTCTCAGATTCTGTTTCAGAGTCCAACTCCTTTTCAACTAGATCATTATAATTGATGGGCCTTGGAACGGTTTGAAGTTGTGGGTGAATGTGTTGGAGTTGTGGTTGAAAACGTGGTGAAGTGATATAGGCAGGAGTTGAGCCTGGTGGAAAGTAAGGATCGGTCGTAAAGTTTGGAGCTTCAGTTTCTAATGGTGTCACCTTAGAAACATCATCAGCCCGTGCATCAAAAGAGTGTGGTGCACGTGCAGACTCAGACTCTACTGTGTGTTGGGCTGACACACTTATATTTCCTTCACCATCCCCTCCTAAAGAAGTTTTGGGGATGGCTGCTTGTGGGTTTTCCCTTTGACTCGATTCTTCTGGTTCTTGTTGGGAAGAACCAGAAGGGTTAGCTTCGGTACTAATGTCCTTGGGCAGTGAGGACGATTTCTTATATTTACGATGTTTTAAAACGCCCTTTGGAGATCCTGAGGGACCTTTTGGGAGGTCCTCAGGTTGGTCAGTGGAAGAGGAGGGTGGTGGTTGGGTAGATGAAGTTGTTGGGGTTTTAAACAACTTCAACATTTTACCACCAGATGCACCAATGGGTCCCACATTCTTTTGTGGCCCGCTCAGTGATCTTTCTGAACCAGCCAGTCGTGCTGAGACAGTTTTAGAAAATACCTGAAGCATTTCAGCAGAGAGTTCAGGTTCTGTTTCTGAAGTGGATGCCTTTGAGAAATCCCTGCAGTACTCTGGTGCTGAAGCCTCAGGCCCTCCATTATTGTAAGCATCACCAAGAATATCCATGAAGCAGATGCTTAAAAACCTTGGGAAAGCAATGTGTAGACTTCTCTTTCCTTTTAACTTTGTAATCAACTGAGAGAAGAGTATCTCAGCGAAGTCTACTTGAATCCCATTCCACAAATAATACCCCATCTCCACTTGGGGTAAGGAAATCTGGTCCAACCCACCATGATTTCCACCAAGGCTCAACAATTTGATTCCAGAAGAACCTCCAACAATTACCAAAGCCAGACAAGAAAATATGCCCGGAGGTCTTCAGATCGCCGTTTGCATCGACCATGTCATCATGACCCATGGCCTACAAAACCTCTCTGAAATTAATACCTTTCAGTCTTTTGGCATAAACTGAAGGAGGTTGAACATAGTTCAGATGAAGGGCCTCCCTAAACCCTTCAAGAGAAATGACACACTACTTTGTACCCTCGTTTAAAGTAAAAGCAATGGATTTTTCATCCTTGCTAATGATAGCAGTGTACCAGAATTCAAGTAAGTATCTATGATACATTACTTGTGGATTGGCAGTCAGGGCATAATGGAGAGGGGACTCTTCATAGATGTTAATTCTCCCCATTAATGTTGCCGTATGCATATTTAGGGTGGCAACAAAATTGTTCATATTGAATCTCAGGGTTGAAGGAGAGAAACCCTTTGGCCATGCCGGGCTTGGCTTGACTGCCTTAAGAGGATGGTATTCAAAAGTAATAAGAGATTTGATTTGAGATGATGATGATAATGATGATTTTAGCCATTTTTACAAGTTGAAACTAAAAGTGAATGATGAATTTAGGGTTTTGAAGATTTGGAAGAAGGAAAAAATGAGAGAGAATGATGATTGGGAGTAAATGAAAAATGAAGTAAATGAAGGAATGATTTTGGGAAAAAGTATTTATATTTATGATGGAATGCAAAGAGTTTTTCCAAAATAAATATATCGAAAATAATTTTGAATTTCAAAACCAAAATAAATGATATTTTATTTGAAAACAATTTTGATCGGTTTTGAAATCCGAAAATAATTTTGGGTATACGTCCGCATTTAATGCAACGACGGTTATGACCCCACTTTTCCAAAAACTTTTCAACACTCTTAAAGAAAAAGTGATCATTACTTTTCTTTTACGGCGCAACTTGTGTGACACGTCAGCAAAAAGCATCTTTATTCAAACGTTACACAGTAAATATCACGTGTCCACATAAACAACCAAGTATCCAAAAGACATTACAAAGGACTGAATGATTTCAGAAATGACTCAACAAAATCTAAGCATGATCAGTTAAAAACTTATTCTGAAATCATTCAGTGGACTGAAGCATTTCAGTCAAAATATTTTTCAGAAAGTAAAGTTCCCCCTTAGAGAAAAATTCTTTTAAGTACAAAAATATTTGACACTTCCCCCTGAGGTGATGCTACACAGGATTTAGCATACCTAACTCACTGATGAGATGTTTAAACGTTTTGACATCCAAGGGTTTTGTAAAAACATCAGCGAGTTGTTTATCAGTGGGAATGAAATGAAGTTCAATATCACCTTTTATAATGTGGTCTCGAATGAAATGATACCTGAGGTCGATATGCTTGGTTTTGGAGTGCATGACAGGATTGTGAGAGATGGCAATTGCACTGGTGTTATCACAAAAGATTGGAGTTTTTGTATAAGTAACATCATAATCAGTTAGTTGGTTCTTCATCCACAAAATCTGAGCACAACAACTTGCTGCAGAAATGTATTCAGCTTCAGCTGTGGAGAGTGACACTGCAGTTTGCTTCTTGCTTATCCAACTAACCAATTTCCAACCTCGGAAATGGCAACCACCTGTGGTGCTTTTCCTATCTATTTTACATCCTGCATGGTCAGAATCTGAATAACCCATTAGATCTAGACTTGAGCCTTTGGGATACCAAAGACCAAGTCTGGGGACACCTTTAAGGTATCTAAAAATCCTTTTCACAGCATTTAAGTGTGATTCTCTGGGATCAGACTGAAAACGTGCACAAAGACATGTTGCAAACATTATATCAGGTCTACTTGCAGTTAAGTACATGAGGGACCCCACCATACCACGATATTTTGTGGGATCCACTTGTTTTCCATTAGGATCAGAATCCAAAGTCAATGGAGCTGAAATGGGAGTATCTTTTGATGAGACTGAATCAAATTGATATTTCTTTAATAAATCCCTAACATATTTTTCTTGATTTATCAAAATACCATCTTTGATTTGTTTTACTTGAAGACCCAAGAAATATGTCACTTCACCCATCATACTCATTTCATACTCAGAAGACATAATTTCAGAAAACCTTTTACACATTTTGTCATTTGTAGACCCAAACACAATATCATCAACATAAATTTGTACAAGTAAGATATCACTTTTATCATGTAAAATGAATAAAGTATTATCTATTGCACCCCTTTTAAAACCATTTTCATAAGATGTTTAGTAAGAGTATCATACCAGGCTCTAGGTGCTTGTCTCAGACCATATAAAGCTTTGTTCAGTCTGTACACCCAGTGAGGTTTTTCTTCATTTATGAATCCTGGTGGCTGATAAACATACACAAATTCTTCCAATTCACCATTCAAAATACACTTTTAACATCCATCTGATAGACTTTGAACTCATGATGAGCTGCAAAAGCTAAGAAAATTCTGATAGCTTCTAGTCTAGCAACTGGTGTGTTAGGTCCAGTTTTCCTGGACACGCTCCAGACTCGACTACTGGAGCTTACTGAAGATCTGTCCAGAAACTGACCCTACTCCAGACTTGGAATCTGGAGTCCTTCTGAAGATTTGTCCAAAAATAATGGAAGACCAGTGAGCAAATACTTGTATAGGAAATCTGGAGTATTCTCCAGATTAGCTCACTGGACTTCACCCCAGTCCAGATCTACACTACTGAAGACGTTCTCACTGAAGTCAAAGACTGAAGTAAGAATAAAGAAGACTGACAAATGGCGGAGTCCATTGGAAGTCTTACCAGATCTGCACACTGGAGGATTGTCAGTGTTCTAGACCTTACAAGTCTGAACACTGATATCGAGGATTTGACTTAAGCCTTTACACACTTTCCAAAGAACAACCCACTTGTTCTTTACCAAAGTATACGTGTGTTAAGGTGGTTGGATAAAAGGATACACTTGCACTTGATGTGACTTTATCCTTATTCCTTATCCAATACATTTAATGTTTTGTCGGATCATTAAATGTATGCAACCATATTTGTACGGCACAAAATTCACTGGTGAATTTTTTTGCCTATAAATACAAAGTCATTTCTTTGAGAAAATCACTTTTTAGCAAATTGGTAAACTTGCTTAAATACTCTCGATCTAAACAGTTATACTTCACAACTCTAAGTATATCGATCAAAGGAGTTTATTTAGCAAGTATAGATCACTTGTAATTCAAAGATTGTTTAGATACTTACATACGTGTAATATCTAGGTTCCGCAACGATCTTGTTTTTTGTTTATACATCTATAAAGAAAATACACTTGAAAACTACATTTGTGTTCCACCATTTATTTACTTGTTTAAATATTGCTTAAGTCATTTATTACTTTGTTTATATTCTTGCATATTTATATTGAAGTAATACTAGTCCGATTCTAGTTCATACTTGTCTTGTATTTTACACTCGTAGGGTTAAACCATCGTGTGAGGACTTTACAATTGGTATCAAAGCAGAAGGTTAATATACTTACAAGAAACTATGAAACTATTTAATGAACCACCCACTGGAAATAACAATCCACAACCTCCTCCTCCTGCTTCTCCACATGTGCATGTGCATTACTCGAATAATCCTGTTCCTAAATTCAATGGGAGCAGTGATGAATTTGGTACGTGGAAAGCTAGGATAATATTGCATGTTACTGGTATTGAAAGGAATATGATGAAAAATTTAAACGAAGGACCCTATGTGCCAAGACTTCCTATCAATGCACTCCTTGACCCTACAGGATCAAGAAGTGGGAGGGAAAAGAGAGAGGAACACTGGTCCGAAGAGGAGAAAAGATTAGTAAATCTTGATACACTTCTTAAAAATATGATCCTCGGGCTGTTCCAGAAACTCTTATTCCCACACTAGTTCTCTATCCCAGTGCCAAAAGCATGTGGGATGAACTAGTGAACCAGCATGAGGGAGGTGATGATACTGTTGTTACCAGAAAAGTCTCCTTAAACAAAAAGTATGAGTCATTTTTTGCTCTCCCCAATGAGTCCCTTACTGGTACTTACACCAGATTTATGAGCATCATAAACCAGTTAAGAGGATTAGGGGTAGAAAAAGACAAGGATATACTTTTGGAGAAATTTTGTGATATTCTTCCAACAAAATGGTCTCACATGATTCTGGTCTTGAGGCAGGGTAAAACCTTGCATTCCCATACTTTGTCAACATTGTATGGAGGCCTTCAGATTCACTGAAGAAAATCAAGCCCAGAGGATTGAGGCAGAAAAAGATTCTTTTAATCATGCTTCCAGTAGTTCCACAGTGGTCACTAATACTGCACCACCTTGTGCGGCATTAATATCTTCTGAGAATGTATTTTCTATGAAGAAGATGATGTCTGAACTAATGGATTCTGGAGCTTGTAATGATATCTCTCCAGACTGTGATGAAACTGACAGTGATGACCTGGTTGCAATGATGGCCAAAACGTTTAACCGTTTTAAGGCCAGAGCAAATAGCCCACTGGACAACATGCACCCAGTTCTTCCACTGACAAGACCAATCTGACATGCTTTAAGTGTGGCAGAAAAGGTCATTTCATGAAAGAGTGCAGGTCCAGTCAGTTTGTCTCTCAGTTTGGTCCAACTGCTTCTTATAACAAGCCTGATGATAGCTATAAGTTGAAATACAAAAAGCTTAAGGCTCAGATTGCTCTCTTGTCTAAACAGATGGAAGACAATAACAAATGCATGATAGCAACTACTGAAGAAGCATGGGTTCCCTCTGATGATTCATCAGTCGATGAAGAAGAGGAAAGAGATTGTTGTTTTATGGCTCTGGCAGATCAAGAGCATCTGGTGAGGGATGATGTCACATCTGGTCGTTGGGTCAACATTGTTATTAAAAAGGTTAGTGAGTATGATCTTGAAACTAATCCTGAACTTAAATTGGACATCGCTGAAGCTCTAAATTCTGATTTAATTTTTGTGGAAACTGTTAGATTTGACAGTCTAAATGGTCTAGAAACAGATTCTTCTGAAATGGCTGCTTTAAAATCAAAATTAAAAGAACTTCAAGACATTGAACTGGCATTTCAAGCCCAGGTTCTGGTAACTGAACAATTGATTCAAGAAAAACAAGATCTTGAAATCATTTTAGAGAAAGAAAAAATGGTAATAAAGTCATGGCTAGAAACCAAAAAGCCATATGATGCTTGTGTAAAACAATTTCCAACTCAAAAACGTGCATACTTAGATGAAAATACTCATATAGCATCATTAATACCAGTAATCGATCGATTACCAGAGGGATTCAGGCCCACCACTGTTTATGATGAGCCTGTAACTCCCAAGGCCAATACTGTCCAAGTTCTTTGCCAGAGGTTAAGACTGGAGCTGTCCAGATGACTGCTCCAGTTAAAAAGGTTAAGCAGAATAGACCTTTGCCTCAAAACAATCCCCTACCTAAGCCTACAACTGGAAAGGCTCAGGTATCATCTGATGAAAATGTTTTGTCCAGGTTAGAGAGCCAGATTCAAACGCTAACTCGTCAATTTCAAAGTTTTAACGCAAGATTAAACTTTATTGAGGGTACTTCATCTGACCCTAGACAAAATACTAAACCTTTTGAGAAATCCAAAAATAGTGATAAATTGTAATCTAGAATAGAAGAATTTCTTGTTGTTAAGTCATAGATAAATGATCACTAAGGTTGAGGGGCTAATTGTGACAATTAGCATAATTGTGTAATTAGACTATAAATAGCCCTCTCATACCTTAGGAGATCATAA
>CM067167.1:162393608-162438566 GCA_034093135.1 Erigeron breviscapus | reverse complement strand
AATACTAATTCGTGCTAAAATCAGTTACACATCAAATGATGGATAAGGATAATATAACTTAATATGGCATTTCTATATGATAACCTAAGATGCCAAGTGAAACCACAAATGAAGCCACGTTGCCGAAAATCTAACAACTTATAACTACGTATATAATGAAAGTAACCTTTTACACCATCAATCTCTACAACCAAAAAGATGAGAATACTAGCAATACACTTGGATCCCATAACTGATAACAACATAATAAAAGTGGCATTTCTTAGTGATGGCTTAAGATAGGAACTTACGTATATTAGTCCTATCGTAGGGATAGTCTTGGCTTTGAGTATGGTTGAGGACGATGATGGAATATATGATCAAGGAAGCTATAGATGGGAAGTACCCATTTTGGATAAGTGAATATAATATGCGGCATATCAAGGTGAGTCATAGCCCCCTTTCAAACTCTTTTATGTTTTACTTACGGGGTGAAAAACATGATTAATTAAAATGACTTTATCTTATGAAATGATTCTTTGAAATAATGATAATGATATGGGAATTGTATTGTATGTTCAACGTGTTATATGTTATATGATGAGCTTGAGTACTGTCAAACGGTGGTCCCCTGTACACTACTATTAACTCATTTGAGGCCTGTAGTTAGAGGGTTGCGCAACTAGGACTTGTCCCCTCATCCACTATTATAGGGAACGGTGGGATGTTTGGTCTGCCTTTGTGGCCACCTTCATCGCCAGTCTGGCCTCGCGGTGCTCTAACTACTATATTTATGGGCGTCTCCATGGCACGACCCTTGGTTATCTTTATGCACGTGATTGACAGCATGTGCTTATCATTATCTTATCATTTGGGACATTATATCTGATTATTGGGACATAACCGGTCTTAGTAGTGGCTCAAGAACAATCTCATCGAATTACATCATGGTAGTCTTACCATTGACCAAGTGGTATTGATATTATTTATGGTTGGATATTATGGATTGAACATACGGTTTGGGTATTGGACCTTATATGGAATCTTGAAAGTTGTTGAAATTGGCGATATTGAAACATTGATGACCGAATGGTTTTGGTATGATGAATGATCAATCGATTGATATATTTTTCTCTCACGATAAATGTGACAAATGAAAACTTTATAATTTACCATGGATTTCTCAACTATTTTGAAATGGATATGTAACGAGGTTTACTTGCAAACCTATGCACTCACCAACTACGTTTTCGTAGTTGACACTTTTTCTTCATGCTTTTCAGGAATTAGCGTAAGCTTTGAGGAATTATATGCATCATGATTGTTTGCATTGCACATTGGAGTCAAAGATCAAACCTGTGACGGGCAATGGAATCCGCCCTGATCATTGTAGTATATCATCTCATGTATTTGTTATTTGTTTCGTGGACTCAATATCCAAGTATAGTAGACGTATTGTACTTGGGAATTGGTTCACATGCTTGTGCATTGTAAAATTATTTTTATCCAATAAAGCTATGGTGAATGTTATCTATTATCCTTTGTTTTGAATACTCGACTTTCTGTACATCTCAACGTTCCGCCTTAGTTGGGGTGTTACATCTAGGACTAGTCCCGCTTGTATCAAAACTTGTGTATAAACCTTTACATTTCTTTGCTTGTAATTTGTATTTCTCATTTGAACTCGTATGTGTGCTTATTTGTTTTGTTGAATAAAATGTTTGATTAAGTGTGCATTTTTGTTTTATGATTATTCTTGTTTTGTGTACTTGCATGTTATCCCTCTAACCTGCAAGGACCCAATCTACATGGGTACCTAAAACATATTCCTTGTCCTTGCAGGAATATCTCATTTGTGTATGGTATGTTGACTCGGGATGTTCACGCCATATGACTGGAAACAAGTCCATTCTATCAAACTTTGTTGAGAATTTTATAGGAACCGTCAGATTCGGAAATGATCATATTGCTCCTATTCTTGGTTATGGAGACATTGTTAAAAATGGAGTCACTATCAAGAGAGTTTCCTATGTTGAAGGACTAGGACATAATCTTTTTAGTGTTGGACAATTTTCTGACAATGATCTTCAAGTATTATTCAGGAGATATGAATGCAAAGTGCAGATTGAAGATGGTGTGGATTTTCTTAGTGGTACAAGAGACAATAATTTGTTCACTATTGATCTCAACAACATTCCAACCAATTCTTCAGAAATTTGTCTTCTTTCAAAAGCAACTGCACAAAATTCTTTGTTATGGCATCGCCGTCTTTCTCATCTTAATTTTCAAACGATTAATGCGCTCGTGGATAAACAACTTGTTGAAGGGCTTCCAGATTACAAGTATGAAAGTGAACATGTTTGTCCGGCTTGCGCAATTGGAAAGATGAAGAAAGCATCACACAAACCAAAGAAGTTTCTAAGTACAGAAGGTCCTTTGCACCTTATTCATATGGATTTGTGTGGCCCAATGAAAGTTCAAAGTATCCATGGCAAGCGATACATTCTTGTGATTGTCGATGATTATTCTCGTTATACTTGGGTATTCTTTCTTCATGCAAAGAGTGATGCTCCAAATGTGATTATTGATTTCATCAAGAAGACCCAAGTAAATCTCAAATCATCGGTTAGAATTGTTCGCTCAGATAATGGCACTGAATTCAAGAATTCAACAATTGATTCTTTCTTCAAATCCATGGGTATTACTCATCAATTTTCCGCTGCCAGAACACCTCAACATAATGGAGTAGTTGAACGTCGTAATCGAACTCTTGTTGAAGCAGCTAGAACAATGCTTGCTTATTCTAAGTTGCCTCCGAATCTATGGGCTGAAGCTGTTGCTACTGCTTGTTTCACTCAAAATAGATCAATCATAAACAAGAGGTTTGATAAAACTCCATATGAGGTGATTAACAAAAGAAAGCCCAATGTGAACTTCTTGCACATATTTGGATGTGTTTGTTATGTTCTAAATGATCGAGATAATCTGGGCAAATTTGAACCAAAAGGCGATGAGGCATATTTCATCGGTTATTCAAGAGAATCAATAGCTTACCGTGTGTATAACCGAAGAACCAAGAGAATCGAAGAGAGTATGAATGTTAGATTTGATGAACTCTCGGGAATGGTTCTTGAACAACACAGTTCAAGACCCGAACTTCAAAGTCCACAAGCTTCCGCACAAAGACTGCATCAAATGTCAAATCATCATTCTCTACTCCGACTACCCAAGATTTGGATATCTTGTTTGAAGAATTTTTCCAAGTTCCGAAGAAAGTTCCTGAATCTGAAATGAATACAAATGAACCTTCCAGTTCAAATTCAAAAGAGATGGATCCCAATGAGTCTTCACCATCACAATCATCAGATGTTAATTCATCATCTGATTCTCCTCCACCTACCGATAATTCAGAGTTGCATACTCAACCTCTTAATATCTCTCAAGTGACAAGTCCGTCAACCAATCCTGAAGATTATGATCCAGACGACTTTGTTGAACCAATTGCTACTTCATTTGAACAATTGACAGAGCAACATTCTCCTGATTTCATTGATTCTGAAGAATCTGGTGATCCACTAGATCCAATTCCTCATACAACCAAATGGACAAGAGCTCATCCAATTTCTCAAGTCATTGGAAATCCAACTACTGGAGTTCAGACAAGATCCGCATCCGCGAATGAATGTCTGTTTGTAAATTTTCTGAGTATTGTTGAACCAAAGACAGTGAATGAAGCTCTATGTAACATCCCAAACTTTTCTTTAAGATTTGACTAACGCTGTTAAGTCAACCTCATGTGTGTCGTTAAGTCTAGTGTGAATATATGCATATACGTAGTTAATGTGTGTTATGTGTGAGGTTTGAAAACCTAAATGTTAATGTAGTATAAATGTGTGAAATATGAAGAAATTATGTCTATGTAGTGACATTTAATGAAGGGTTAATGTTGTATATGGGCAATAAAGAAGTTTGTGACCAATAATGAAGGATTAGGAAGCCTAGGGACTAGTTTTGACATGTGTGGAAAGTCAAAAACGGGATTAGTAGCTTAGAGGCTGTAATTAGGAGGTTATTTGCAGATCTCACTTCTTCTAAACAAGCCCTAACTGATCCTAAGTCATTCCATAGCCTTCTCTCATCAAATCTCAAGCCGAAAAGTCGTTTTGTGTGTGAATTGGTGGTCATTGTCAAGAGTATTTGCATTCTATTTGTCATTTACAGGTAATAATCAATTCATTGATCGTATTTTCAGATCATGAGTCGTGTGTGTTGAATCAAATCTGATTGAAAAGGGGTTGTAAAGGAATTAGGGTTTCATTGTGTTCTTGGTTAATTTATGTGTTTTAATCAAGTATTTGGCCTAAAACGATTGTAAACGATGTTTTAACGATTTGGATTGATAAGAGATGTTTTGATGATCAAAGATTAATGTTTTTGTGTCAATTCAATCGGTACTTAAAGAGTTTTGGGGTCATTTTCTGGAAAAAGGTCGAAAAACACGTTTCTGCACTTCGAACGAAGATAACCTTCGTAAGACTTCTATTTTCGTACGCAGTCACTATCTTCGTAAGAACAAACTATCTTCGTAAGAACAAACTATCTTCGTAAGAACAAACTATCTTCGTAAGAACTGTAGCTAAGTTCGTAAGAAGGATTTTCCAGACTAAGTTCGTGAGGTTTGTTAAGTTCGTTTGAGTCCCAATGACTTATATTTCATATGTTAATGTACGATAGGTGTCGGGGATTACTGATAGCACTATTAGCTATTTGTTTGCGCGCGTACACTACTACCAGGTAAGATACACTACTTTGACACGCTGGGGGATCAACTAAAAGCTGGTTTCAAATCGTAAACACTTCCATTCGGTATCTTTATATTGCATGTGGGCATATGGGTTACTTGGGAGGTATTATGGGTTATGCAGTTGACCATGAGACCTGAGATGCAGTCCCTATTGTAGTGTAATGTAGTATTGCTTAATGTAGTATGTAGCTATGCAGTTGATGTAGTTTAATGAAGTATCTTGATATGCATGATATATAGAAATGAAGTTGATGTGTGATATGCATGCTTGACTTGTACGCCTAGTTCACTAGACTTGCTAGGTTACTATGTCACTTGCACGTTTAAGGATCCAAACGTAATGAAGTTAAAGTGTGTGAATGTCTAGGAATGTGTGTTACCTAGACTATATGTGTGTGAATGTTTGGGAATTGCAGGGACCCAATCTATATGTGTGAAATTGAGCTCATAAAACTAATGCAGGGAAAGTGTTAAGCTTAACCCGTACTTGTCTCAGCCGGATGAGTGCGTTGATGCAGTTGTTGCTTGGGTGGCTCCTCGCAACATGGTCTTTATAACGCAGGGCGAGTAATACGAGAGGTTTGACCAACCTCCACATACGGATTACTCTTGGATTGGCTTGCCACTCCTTAACGACGTAAGATGAGTAGTCTTTTGACTGATCATCCAGTCGGGTGTGATGCAGGGCACACTTATATGCAGTTAACAAAGATACGTGTGACAATGTGTGAACTAATTCAGGATAGGCACATTTAGGATGATTATCCTAATTAATATGAAGTCGAAATGTAGTATATGTGTGAACGTGTGATGTGTGTTGTGCCTAATAAAACTTGTCTAATAATGAAGATTGTTTTAATTGGACAAATGCTTTTAATTAAGTGTTATCTTACTTAGCTATTCTTATAGCTAACACTTGCTTCTTTAATGTAGTTGTTCCCTCAGGTTTAGCTTGATGGAATTAGATGAAGGATGTGTGAGCTTGGGTAGATTCATTGAAGGAGCCTTAGTTATCCATAGACGATTCCTTGCTTAGACATTTATTTACATTTCATTTGAACTATTGTTTGATATGGCATGTAACACCAAATAAATGCAGAAACCGAAATGTTTTTATCGGTTTTGACTTTTACAGTCTTTACTTTACTTCCGCAATTTAACACCGTTAGGTGAAAAGTTTTGAAAACCCATATTTTTAAACGATGGGTGTTACACTCTAAGTTGTCCAGATTGGGTGAAAGCAATGCAGGAAGAACTTAATCAGTTCGAACGTCTTGAGGTGTGGAAATTGGTTCCCAATCCTTACAAGAATAAGGAGCCAATTAAAACCAAATGGATCTTCAAGAACAAAAAGGATGAAACTGGAGTTGTTGCTTGCAAAGGGATATTGCCAACAAGATGGAATTGATTACGATGAGACATTCGCACCAGTTGCACGAATTGAGGCTATTCGGATGTTTCTTGCCTATGCTGCCTACAAGAACTTCACAGTCTACCAAATGGATGTCAAAACTGCCTTCTTGAATGAGATTCTCAAAGAAGAAGTGTACGTTGAACAACCTGAGGGATTTTTGAATTCAAAACATCCGAACTATGTTTACAGGTTAGATAAGGCTTTATATGGTCTGAAACAAGCCCCTCGTGCATGGTATGATGCTCTATCTTCTTATCTTGTGAAATCTGGTTTTAGCAAAGGTTCGATTGACACTACCTTGTTCATCAAACGACAAGGGAGTGACATCATTCTAATCCAGATTTATGTTGACGACATAATTTTTGGGTCAACTAATCCTATATACTGCAAGAATTTTTCAGCTTTAATGATCAAGAAATTTGAAATGAGCATGATGGGTGAATTAAACTTTTTTCTTGGACTTCAAGTAAAACAGTTGTCAAATGGTACTTTTATTTGTCAAACAAAGTACATTCTTGACATGTTGAAAAAGTTTGATATGATGGATTGTCAAACAATTGGTACACCCATGGAAGCTCGAACAAAGATTAATGCTGATTTAAATGGAAAATCTTTTGATCAAAAGCGATATCTCAGTATGATAGGGTCGCTCATGTATTTGACTGCATGTCACCCGGATATTATGTTCGCCACGTGCATGTGTGCCAAGTACCAGGCCAATCCAAAGGAAAGTCAATTCCAGGCCGTCAAACGGATATTCCGATACCTGAAAGGCACTGTAAACCTTGGTCTCTGGTATCCAAGGGATACCGGGTTTCAGTAAATTGCATATTCGGATGCTGACCTTGCATGTTGCAAGCTTGATCGAAAGAGTACTTCTGGGAGTGTACAGTTTCTTGGGGATAGATTAGTCAGTTGGTCTTCGAAGAAACAGAATTGTGTATCCACATCTACTGCAGAAGCTGAATACGTTGTTGCAGCAAGCTGTTGTTCACAAGTTCTTTGGATGAAGACTCAGTTGACTGATTATGGATTTCAGTTCAACAGAATTCCCATCTACTGTGACTCTAAGAGTGCTATTGCTATTTCTTGCAATCCTGTACAGCACACAAAGACCAAGCACATAGATGTTCGGTACCATTTTCTTAAAGATCATGTCGAGAAAGGTAACATCGAACTCTATTTTGTCCCGACAGACTACCAACTTGCTGACCTTTTCACCAAACCTCTGGATGAGCAACGGTTTAATTTTCTTAAAACCAAGTTGGGAATGCTAGATTTACAAACTTAAATGCTTACATGCCATGTATTCTATGTTCATTTTCTGTTTCAAACATTGATGTGTTTTATCTGTGATTACATGCAATGTTTGAGGGGGAGAAAAAGGGTAGAATGCATGATTTTAGGGGGAGTTTGTAAATTTACTGTTGTGATATATGCTTAATTTGAGGGGGAGTGTGCAAATGCATGTGAATATTTGTTTGCTTATTTTATTTTTTTTATTGTTTGTTTAATTTTTTTTATGTGTGTTTGTTTTAAATCTGAAAAATCAAATACAAAATTAGAAAATTTTAAAAAGATAAAAAGATTTTTTTTAATGTCGTTATATTTTTAATTATAAGTTTTTGTTATTTTTTTATTTTTTGTTGTTTTTTGTTTTAGTCATTTTATTAGAAAAAGCCCAAAACAATTTGTTGAGCCCAACATAAATCTTTAGTCCAAGACTGGTTGATATCCGGGTTGACACGCGGGTCAAACCCAGACCCGCGACCCGGATTTGAAATTTAAAAGGAAAATGGGCGGTCCATTTTGTCACAATTCAAATTCAAATCAATATAATCTTTGTTTTTCTCTCAAAACTGATTCTCATTCACATCAATCAATCAATAATTTTCTTCTAAGTCATAATAATTATAGTGGGGTTAAACAAGTGATCAAATCTCTAGTTTATTTCATCTTGTTTCTTCGATCATATCATCAACTTTGAGGTAAGAATTCTTGTTTAAATTTTGTACTCCAACTGTTTGATAAAATGTGTGAATGAACTGCCATGATTATTTTGACGTTTATGATGATTGATTGTGAATACTTGATGTTTTAGATGCATGATTAGGGCTTATGCTTGTTGTTTATCTAAATGTTATGCCTTAATCTGCTCGTGTTTGATTTTTCTGGGTATGATTTGTTGAAGGGCTGGGTAATAAATGAATTTTTGATGAAAAATGCCATTTGCAGAGCATTTTGCTCGGCAAATGCGATGTTTGTTCGTGAAAAACTTCAAATCTTCATAATTTTCTGGAAAACATGAACATATATTTCCTAAACAAATTTTTGAATCAAAAAGGTCATTTGCAGATATTTTATCTCGGCAAATGATTGTTTTTCTCAATCTGTTCAAATTTTTCTAAGTCATGAAATAGCCATTTGCAGAGATTTTATCTCGGTAAATGCTATATTTTTTTTATAACCTTCTTCAAATCTTCATAAGTCTGGAAATCATGTGAATATTTTGCCTTAACAAAATTTTCAGATCAAAAAGGCCATTTGCCGAGGTGTTTACTCGGCAAATGCATGTTTTTCACAAGTCAAATCTTTCAAGTCTTGAATTAACCATTTGCAGAGCAATTTGCTCGGCAAATCAATCTTTTTGAAGAAATTTTTTATTAAGTCTTGAAATCTAAATGTGCCATTTGCAGAGATTTTATCTCGGCAAATGCTTAAAATTTTTCAAAAAGACTTGATCACTTATGCCATTTTGCAGAGATTTTATCTCGGCAAATGCTTAAAATTTTTCAAAAAGACTTGATTACATGCTTTCTGGTTTAATATCAAATGTGCCATTTGCAGAGATTTTATCTCGGCAAATGCACATTTTGTCTTTGAAATATTTCTTTAACATTTGTCAACACTCTTGTTGATCAAATCAAAGGAATTTTCATATATTCAATGAAGTCTAGTCTGAAAAGCTCATTTGCCGAGATTTTTGCTCGGCGTTTACGAGACTTCACTTCGACACTCGATGACTTGAATCATTGGTCTATGATCTGCTTCATTCTCGTGTTTGCCGAGATTTTTGCTCGGCAAATCATGAAATTTTTCAAAGTTTTTGCCAAAATCAATTTTTGTTCCTTATTAATTTCTGGCAAAATTTTGAGAAATTTTTTTAAAACCCCATTTGCCGAGGTTTTTTCTCGGCAAACAGTTAAAATTGATTTTTTTTATATTTTTTCTAAGTCTTTTTATTTGTATTGTGTTAAAAATGTATGTATGTATGTATGTATGTATGTATGTATGTATGTATGTATGTATGTATGTATGTATGTATGTATGTATGTATGTATGTATGTATGTATGTATGTATGTATGTATGTATGTATGTATGTATGTATGTATGTATGTATGTATGTATGTATGTATGTATGTATGTATGTATGTATGTATGTATGTATGTATGTATGTATGTATGTATGTATGTATGTATGTATGTATGTATGTATGTATGTATGTATGTATGTATGTATGTATGTATGTATGTATGTATGTATGTATGTATGTATGTATGTATGTATGTATGTATGTATGTATGTATGTATGTATGTATGTATGTATGTATGTATGTATGTATGTATGTATGTATGTATGTATGTATGTATGTATGTATGTATGTATGTATGTATGTATGTATGTATGTATGTATGTATGTATGTATGTATGTATGTATGTATGTATGTATGTATGTATGTATGTATGTATGTATGTATGTATGTATGTATGTATGTATGTATGTATGTATGTATGTATGTATGTATGTATGTATGTATGTATGTATGTATGTATGTATGTATGTATGTATGTATGTATGTATGTATGTATGTATGTATGTATGTATGTATGTATGTATGTATGTATGTATGTATGTATGTATGTATGTATGTATGTATGTATGTATGTATGTATGTATGTATGTATGTATGTATGTATGTATGTATGTATGTATGTATGTATGTATGTATGTATGTATGTATGTATGTATGTATGTATGTATGTATGTATGTATGTATGTATGTATGTATGTATGTATGTATGTATGTATGTATGTATGTATGTATGTATGTATGTATGTATGTATGTATGTATGTATGTATGTATGTATGTATGTATGTATGTATGTATGTATGTATGTATGTATGTATGTATGTATGTATGTATGTATGTATGTATGTATGTATGTATGTATGTATGTATGTATGTATGTATGTATGTATGTATGTATGTATGTATGTATGTATGTATGTATGTATGTATGTATGTATGTATGTATGTATGTATGTATGTATGTATGTATGTATGTATGTATGTATGTATGTATGTATGTATGTATGTATGTATGTATGTATGTATGTATGTATGTATGTATGTATGTATGTATGTATGTATGTATGTATGTATGTATGTATGTATGTATGTATGTATGTATGTATGTATGTATGTATGTATGTATGTATGTATGTATGTATGTATGTATGTATGTATGTATGTATGTATGTATGTATGTATGTATGTATGTATGTATGTATGTATGTATGTATGTATGTATGTATGTATGTATGTATGTATGTATGTATGTATGTATGTATGTATGTATGTATGTATGTATGTATGTATGTATGTATGTATGTATGTATGTATGTATGTATGTATGTATGTATGTATGTATGTATGTATGTATGTATGTATGTATGTATGTATGTATGTATGTATGTATGTATGTATGTATGTATGTATGTATGTATGTATGTATGTATGTATGTATGTATGTATGTATGTATGTATGTATGTATGTATGTATGTATGTATGTATGTATGTATGTATGTATGTATGTATGTATGTATGTATGTATGTATGTATGTATGTATGTATGTATGTATGTATGTATGTATGTATGTATGTATGTATGTATGTATGTATGTATGTATGTATGTATGTATGTATGTATGTATGTATGTATGTATGTATGTATGTATGTATGTATGTATGTATGTATGTATGTATGTATGTACAAATTCCCAATTATAACGGAGATTCTGAGCCATCATCCATTGGAAACTGCTTTGACTGGTGGTGCAATTGTTCCCGAAAAGTACATATTTGAGTTATGGGAATCAATTGAGTTTGTAAAAGCCAATAAAAGACATCATCAAGAAGAATGCTTTAGATACTCTTTACAATCAGATGATAATGTGTTTAATTGCCAATTCACACTAGATGGATTCAGATCGATCATTGGTTTTCCTGAAGAAGAAGAGTATGAAGAGTTGCCATCAGTTGATGAAATGTTATCTGCAGTCCATGCTTTGGGATATGAAGGGGAATTGACATCCATGAGGGATTTTAAAAGGATGAATGTGGCTACATTATGGCATACAATGTACAATGTCTTAAGCACCTGTCTGATGCCATCTCAGAAGGGAATTGATGCAATGACAAAGCACTCACTGTCGATATACTATGTTATCACACATAATGTTCAATGTGATTTTGCCAAGATTGTATGGGATAAGATGAGACAAGTTGTGAAAGGAAAGGTTGTTCAAGAACGAAAATACATTCCTTATATTCGATTCTTCACATTAATAATCGAAGACGTACTTGACAATACAGAGGAGATTCCAAAATTGGAAGATAGTTTCAAGTGTGTCATTGCAATGTATAAGTCAAACATGAGAATAAGAGGCACAGGAAGTGAAATTGCAAGACCTTTTCCGATTCCACCATTTCTGCTAAACCTGGTTCCTGCTCAGAGTCCTCACCTTAGGGCTTATATAGAGTGGTTAGCCACAGCAATGGGATCTGAAAACCGACAGATTCCTACCCAAGCTGTGAATAGGTCACCAAGTGAGGGCCCTAGGTCTATTAAAAGAAAAAGAGGGGTTAGTGATGAGGGGACTTCTGGGCAGAAGAAAAGGAAATCCAAAAGAGTTATGTTTGAGCAAGAAGTTGCTACACTTGAACCTATTTCTTCACCTGTTTCTCAATCTACACCATCCATTCAAACAACACAATCTCCACCACCCGTTCAATTTTCACAATCTTCACCTTCACAATCTACACCAATACCATCCATTGTTTCACCAAATCCACCAACTCTAACACCACCTCGTTTATCACCTGTACTTAATCCAACACCGCTTGCTTCAGCACTACCTAATGAACCAACTCCACCACCTAGAAGACGACTTAAAATGGCTGCTAGAAGTGCACCAACAGGTAGACATAAGGCTTCAAAAAAGAAATCCAAAAGAAAACATAAGTCGTCTAAATCTGCAAGCCAAAGATATGAATCTCCATCAGCAGATTTGAATGAACAAGTTGGTGCCTCATCTGAGTTTGATGTTGAATAAGCAACTAGAATTGTTGATAATGTATTATCTGAGTTGGAAACTGAGCATGTTAGCACTGGAGATGATGTTGTGTAGGAGGAACAAGGAGGGAATAAGGGAGGAGTTGAAAATACTAGAGAGGTTGAGAGGTCCGGGTTAGGACAAGGGCATAAAGAAAACGTTGGCCCTCCGATAGTTGAAACCAATGTGTCTAGCCGGGATGTCAACCCTAGGATAGAAGTCGAGAACTCCCCATTCTCGCTTGCACCGAACTCTCCTCGCCATTCTGACTCCTCACAACAGGAGTTAGTCTCACAAATGCACGGGGAACAGCCACGTTCACCACACTCTCCTCATTTGGAGGATGAGAGTGTTGAAAATAGAGAGGACCAGCCCCACCTCTCGACTTCATTTCGTGCACAAGAGTCTAGATCTCCTAGGCACACGGATTCACAAGCACAGTTTAGTACTGTTTTCGGAACAAGCGGAGAGGGACCCACTTTGTGTGACCCTCAAGGACAGCTTGGAAATTGTAACACCCGTCGTTTAAAAATATGGGTTTTCAAAAACTTTTCACCTAACGGTGTTAAATTGCGGAAGTAAAGACTGTAAAAGTCAAAACCGATAGAAACTTTTCGGTTTCTGCATTTATTTGGTGTTACTTGCCATATCAAACAATAGTTCAAATGAAAACCCAACGGTTGCCCACATAAAACAACCGTTCACACATCACTACATAAATTCGACATTAAATACGAAATGTAATGAATGTCTAAAGAAAGCATCGTCTAAGGGTAGCTAAAGCTTCTGCATTGCATCTACCCAAGCTCACACGTCCTGCATCTAGATTCCATCAAGCTAAACCTGAGGAAACAACCACATTAAGAAGCAAGTGTTAGCTATAAGAATAGCTAAGTAAGATAACACTTAATTTAAAAGCATTTGTCCAATTCAAACAATCTTCATTATTAGACAAGTTTTATTAGGCACAACACACATCACACGTTCACACATATACTGCCTTTCAACTTCGTTTCAATTAGGATAATCATCCTAAATGTGCCTATCCTGCATTAGTTCACACATTGTCACACGTATCTTCGCTAACTGCATATAAGTGTGCCCTGCATCACACCCGACTGGATGATTAGTCAAAAGACTACTCATCTTACGTCGTTAAGGAATGGCAAGCCAATCCTTGAGTAATCCGTATATGTAGTTGGTCAAACCCCTCGTATTACTCGCCCTGCGTTATAGAACTACTTCTCTGATACCAACTTGTAACACCCGTTTCGTAAAAATATGGATTTCCAAAAATTTTCGCCTAACGGCGTTAAATCATGCGGAAACGATTTAGGAAAATACTACAACTAAGGAAAACAGTTGAGAAACATAAGTGGTGTTACTAATAGCATCAATCAGTAATAAAAGAAATCCATAAGATTGCCCAACATAAAGCAATCATAACATAGTCATTACATAAGTTCCATAAAGGAAATCAATAACATAAGGTTTATGCGAAGCTATTGGGTAAACTAAAGCCAGCTTGATCATCTACCCATCTCTCGCCAAGCTTCACACGTCATCTCAATGCTAACCTGATATACGTACCTATTACCACCGTAAGGCACGATGTACCTATTACCACCGTAAGGCACTATGTACCTATTACCACCGTAAGGCACGATGTACCTATTACCACCGTAAGGCACTATGTACCTATTACCACCGTAAGGCATCGTACCTATTACCACCGTAAGGCACGATGTACCTATTACCACCGTCAGGCATCGTACCTATTACCACCGTAAGGCACGATGTACCTATTACCACCGTAAGGCACTATGTACCTATTACCACCGTAAGGCACTATGTACCTATTACCACCGTAAGGCACTATGTACCTATTACCACCGTAAGGCACGATGTACCTATTACCACCGTAAGGCACGATGTACCTATTACCACCGTAAGGCACGTACCTATTACCACCGTAAGGCACGATGTACCTATTACCACCGTAAGGCACGATGTACCTATTACCACCGTAAGGCACGATGTACCTATTACCACCGTAAGGCACGATGTACCTATTACCACCGTAAGGCACGATGTACCTATTACCACCGTAAGGCACGATGTACCTATTACCACCGTAAGGCACGATGTACCTATTACCACCGTAAGGCACTATGTACCTATTACCACCGTAAGGCACTATGTACCTATTACCACCGTAAGGCACATGTACCTATTACCACCGTCAGGCATCGTACCTATTACCACCGTAAGGCACGATGTACCTATTACCACCGTCAGACACCATTTATACGTACCTATTACCACCGTAAGGCACTATGTACCTATTACCACCGTCAATAACATAAGGTTTATGCGAAGCTATTGGGTAAACTAAAGCCAGCTTGATCATCTACCCATCTCTCGCCAAGCTTCACACGTCATCTCAATGCCTAACCTGAGGGGTGTCAACACATTAAAAGAAACAAGTGTTAGCTATAAAGCTAAGTAAGATAACACCAGGTTTAAGCAAACATTTCATCCATTTAAATCGTCACTTTAAAGCATTACGTCATTTTAATTAGGCATTCATACCACCGTATAAACATATCCACATCACGTATCCACATCACATATAAGCATAGAGTTCATGACCCTAAGCGTGCCTAATCAATTTCGTCATCTCATCTCATCTCATCTCATTAAGTTGTGACTAGGTCACCGTTAAGTTGTAACCGAAGTTACCGTTACCACCGTTTCATCTCATTTCATTAAGTTGTGACTATGTCATCTTATTTTACATACCTATAACCACCGTCAGGCATGCCGTACCTATTACCACCGTCAGGCATCATTTATACGTACCTATTACCACCGTAAGGCACGATGTACCTATTACCACCGTAAGGCACGATGTACCTATTACCACCGTAAGGCACTATGTACCTATTACCACCGTAAGGCACAGGTTATGCATAACACTTATCATCTAATTAGCTCGAGCATTATCATGTTTAGTTTAGATTTCCACCTTTAACCTAAACTAATCCATACTATCATCTTTTCACGTTAGGCCCTTAAAACGTGCACGTGTCATGGCAACCTAAAAAGGTCTAGTGTTCTAGATGAACAAGCCACATATACATGCACATAACAACATTACAACATATCATTAACCACCGTCATCATAACATATCCGTAAACATATCATTAACCACCGTCATCATAACATATCATTAACCACCGTCATCATAACATATCATTACGTCATATAACATATCATTAACCACCGTCATCATAACATATCATTAACACGTATCATAACATATCATTAACCACCGTCATCATAACATATCATTAACCACCGTCATCATAACATATCATTAACCACCGTCATCATAACATATCATTAACCACCGTCATCATAACATATCATTAACCACCGTCATCATAACATATCATTAACAGTCATAAACATATCATTAACCACCGTCATCATAACATATCATTAGTAAACATATCATTAACCACCGTCATCATAACATATCATTAACATATATAACATATCATTAACCACCGTCATCATAACATATCATTAACCACCGTCATCATAACATATCATTAACCACCGTCATCATAACATATCATTAACACGTCATCATAACATATCATTAACCACCGTCATCATAACATATCATTAACACCGTATCATAACATATCATTAACCACCGTCATCATAACATATCATTAACCACCGTCATCATAACATATCATTAACCACCGTCATCATAACATATCATTAACCACCGTCATCATAACATATCATTAACACCGTCATAAACATATCATTAACCACCGTCATCATAACATATCATTAACCACCGTCATCATAACATATCATTAACCACCGTCATCATAACATATCATTAACCACCGTCATCATAACATATCATTAACCACGTATCATAACATATCATTAACCACCGTCATCAAACATATCATTAACCACCGTCATCATAACATATGGCCATTTGAAAAATCAAACGAATTTAGGACCTTCGAAAACGAATTTAAACTTCGTTTGGAACCATCAGGAACGAATTTAGCTTCAGAAAACGAATTTAAACTTCGTTTGGAACCATCAGGAACGAATTTAGCTTCAGAAAACGAATTTAACTTCGTTGGAAATCAGGAACGAATTTAGCTTCCAGAAAACGAATTTAGCTTCCAGAAAACGAATTTAAGCTTCAAACGAATTTAGCTTCCAGAAAACGAATTTAGGATTTAAAACGAATTAGCTGATGCCAAACGAATTTAGGACCTTTAAAACGAATTTAAACTTCGTTTGGAACCATCAGGAACGAATTTAGCTTCAGAAAACCCTAACTTCGTCCAGAAATCATAAAACGACTTGTTCTTCGATTTTTCCAGACATCAATCGACTTGGGCTTCACCCAAAACATGATTTTGACATTGTAAAACATATTTTGATCATAATGATCGATTACAAACTCGTTTGATGTCGCTTTGATCGTTAATTTGCTTAAACACAACATAAACCCTAATTTATCAAAAACCCTTGTTATAATCAGATTTAATTATCATAAAGCAACCTTTGAATCTGAAAATATTAGTGAATAATCAATGATTACCTGATAACACAATGACCGATCCCAATCAAAGCCAAAAACACACAATCGATTGACCCAAAAACCTTGCAAATTGCTTAAGAAATCAAAGGAGGATTAAAAGGTTTGTGTGTGTGATTAATGAAAGTAATTTGGCTGCAATTGATCAGGGATTAGGCCAACCCTAGTCATAATCCCGTTTTTAACTTTTCAACATTGGCAAATTTGGTCCCTGGACTTCATATCGACTTTATTTCGCTTAAAAACACCTATTGGGGATGCATACAACACACTAAAGCACTTTCGCACACTACATAGGCCTTTTACACATCATTAAGTCTACTTTATTGTCACTCATTAAAGATAATTAAATCTCACATATAGGGCACATAAACATATAAACACGTATTTCCATGTAAACATATCACGGACTTATAATTTGACCTAACGACGTTAGTCAACATATACGTTTAAGTTTTGGGATGTTACAATTACCTCCCCCTTAAGAGGATTCCGTCCCCGGAATCACTTCAGCATCAAAAAGGTGGGGATAGGTCTCCCGCATTACGGACTCGGTCTCCCAAGTCATACTTTCGCCGTGATTGTGTTTCCACTTTATGAGAACTAGATCGATAGTCTTTCGTCGTAGCTTCTTTTGTTTCCTTCCCAATATAGCAACAGGTTCATCGACAATCTGCTTGTTGGGATTAATACTTACGTCCTCGAGTGGAATGACATCCGTTTCATTCGCATAGCACTTACGTAGATAACACACATGAAATGTGTTGTGAATTCCATTAAGTTCTGGAGGTAAGTCCAGCTTAAATGCCTGTTCATTAACCTTCTTAATGATCTTAAAAGGTCCAATGAATCTGGGGCTTAACTTTCCACGTTTTCCAAACCGTAATACACCTTTCCAAGGCGACACCTTGAGTAAAACCATTTCACCTTCTTTAAAATCAAACGGCCTCCTTTTCTTATCAGCATATGACTTTTGCCTTTCACGAGCAACACGTAAGGCTTTCTTTGCTACGTTAACTTTATCGGCCGTAAGTTTGTACTAATTCGGGTCCAGCAAATTGCTTTTCCCCGGGCTCCAACCAACAACTAGGAGTCCGACACTTTCTACCATATAACATCTCATAAGGTGGCATTCCAATGCTCGCATGATAACTATTGTTATACGCAAACTCAATAAGAGGTAGGTGTTTATCCCACGAACCACCATAATCCATTACACAAGCTCTGAGCATATCTTCGAGCGTTTGAATAGTCCTTTCACTTTGCCCATCGGTTTGCGGATGGTAGGCTGTGCTCAGACGAACTTGCGTACCAACTTCCCGTTGAAAACTCTTCCAAAAGTTGGAAACGAATCGAGCATCACGATCTGACACAATCGATATCGGAACACCATGTTTAGAAACCACTTCATCAATATACAACGTAGCGAAGTTCTCCATAGGAGCAGTCTCACGAACTGGGAGAAAGTGAGCACTCTTCGTTAATCGATCGACAATAACCCATATCATATCGTGACCACGAGGCGTCCTCGGAAGTTTGGTCACAAAATCCATCGTAATGTGATCCCATTTCCACTCAGGGATCTCAAGTTGCTGAAACTTCCCGTAAGGCTTTTGATGTTCAGCTTTCACCTTCGCACACGTCAAACATTTCTGCACATACATCATCACATCGTTCTTAATACTGGGCCACCAATAAATAGGCTTCAAATCTGCATGCATCTTTGTGGCACCAGGGTGTACAGAATACTTAGTTTTGTGAGCTTCATCCATTACTAACTCACGATTGCCTCCATAGAGAGGAACCCATATTCTACCTTTGTAAGTTCGAAGGCCACGACTATTTTCTTCCATTTGGAGTCTGTTCTTCTTCTTTTTCCCAATAGACTCCGCTTTCACATTATCATCCTTTAACGCTTCGATTTGAGCTAATCGAATAGGTTCCAGTAAATTCGACTCAATCTTTGTAATCATCGCACATAATCTACTCTTCGCATATCCTTTGCGGCTTAAGGCATCAGCAACCACATTAGCTTTGCCTGGGTGATATTTAATTTCACAATCATAATCCTTTAATAACTCCATCCACCGTCGTTGTCTAACATTCATGTCCTTCTGAGTAAACACGTACTGTAAGCTCTTATGATCCGTATAAAGGGTACACTTTGTACCATACAGATAATGTCGCCACAACTTCAGAGCAAAAACAACCGCAGCCAGCTCAAGGTCATGAGTAGGATAGTTCCGCTCATGAGGCTTCAGCTGTCGAGAGGCGTAAGCGATAACTTTGTCTCGTTGCATTAGTACACACCCTAACCCCGTGATGGATGCGTCACTATAAACCACTAGATCATCTGTTCCTTCGGGTAAAGCTAAGACTGGAGCTTCACACAACTTCTTTTTCAACGTTGTGAAGGCTTTCTCTTGAGCATCAGTCCATACAAATTTCACACCTTTCTTCGTTAATTCAGTCATTGGCTTGGCAATGCGCGAGAAATCCTGAATAAAACGTCGATAATAGCCAGCCAAACCGAGAAAACTCTTAATTTCAGTAGGAGACTTAGGCTGCTCCCACTTCGACACTGCTTCTATCTTCGAAGGATCTACTTTTATACCATCAGAGGAGACGACATGGCCGAGGAAATGAACTTCCTTTAGCCAGAACTCGCACTTGGAGAATTTAGCATATAGCTTTTTCTCTCTGAGGACTTGAAGGACAGCTCTCAAATGCTCTCTATGTTCCTCTTCCGACTTTGAATACACAAGAATGTCGTCGATAAAAACAATAACGAAATGATCCAAAAACGGTCGACAGACACGGTTCATCAAATCCATAAACTTCGCTGGAGCATTTGTCAAACCGAATGGCATGACAAGGAACTCATAATGACCATAACGAGTTCGGAACGCTGTTTTGGCTACACTTTCTTCTTCAACCTTCAATTGATGATAGCCAGACCGCAAATCAATCTTTGAGAAATAAGAAGCACCTTGAAGTTGATCGAATAAATCATCAATACGAGGGAGTGGATATTTATTCTTCACCGTTCTTTTATTCAGCTCACGATAATCAATACACATACGCATGGATCCGTCTTTCTTCTTTACGAAAAGGATAGGAGCACCCCATGGAGAGGAACTCGGACGAATGAAACCTTTATCTAAAAGTTCCTGAATTTGCGTCATTAACTCCTTCATCTCCGTCGGAGCTAATCGATAGGGAGCTTTGGCTACAGGAGTAGCACCAGGAATGAGATCAATAGAAAATTCAACCTCACGATCAGGAGGAAGACCTGGAAGATCTTCAGGGAAAACATCAGGAAACTCGGAAACAACTTCGACATCAGAGACTGTAGGCTTCGCGATACGAGAATCGATGACATAAGCTAGAAAATGTGACTTAGTTTGTCGTATACAACGAAGTGCTTTCATCATCGAGATCACCTTAACATTTCCCGGCTTCTTGTCACCATAAACACAGACACCTTTACCGTCGGGAGTAGCGATACGGACTATCTTTTTCGAACATAGGACGACAGCATCATTCTTAGACATCCAGTCCATACCAAGTACAACATCGAAACTAGGAATAGTAGCGGGTAACAGGTTAGCAGTAAATGAACGACCCTCTATTTCTAAAGGACAATCAGAGTAACCTTCCCGAATAATAGACGTTGCACCATTAGCCACTTCTACTTCTATAGGGCACCGTAAAGAACTAGTAGTCATGTCTAACTTAGGAGCAAACAGAGTAGACACAAAAGATTTGTTCGCACCAGAATCAAATAACACATTAGCAGGTTTGGAGTTAACAATAAGGATAGCAGTAACTACCTGATCATCGTCCTTTGCCTCCTCAGCCGTCATCTGAAAAGCACGGGCTTTGGCTTTGGAAGCTTCTGCCTTCTTTCCCTCATCTTTCTTCATCTGCGGGCAGTCTGCAATACGGTGCTTGGTGTCTCCACATTTATAACATCTAGCCTTGTCAGTGCATTGATCAATGGTATGACCCTGAGTTCCACACTTATTGCACCTGCGGGTCTTTGTAGAACACTGACCAGAATGGATAGATTTGCAGCCAGGGCACCATTTTCCATCCTTGTCTGCCCTTCCCTTGTCAGAGGACGATGAAGATCCCTTAAATTTCTTTCCAAAACGATTTGATCCACCAAACCTCCTCTTATTGCCAGACTTCTTCTCATCTTCTTTCTTTTCAACTTTCTTATCCGCAGCAAAATCATCATCAAGCTTTTTGGATTCCTTGATTGCTTCCGTTAGGGTCTTATGCTGCCTACAAATACCTCGATAACTTGGAGGTAAACCATCGACATAGCAGGCGACTTGATCTGCATCAGTTCTGAATAGATGACCCACAAATTTCATCTTTTCCATAAAGGAAATCAATAACATAAGGTTTATGCGAAGCTATTGGGTAAACTAAAGCCAGCTTGATCATCTACCCATCTCTCGCCAAAGCTTCACACGTCATCTCAATGCCTAACCTGAGGGGTGTCAACACATTAAAAGAAACAAGTGTTAGCTATAAAGCTAAGTAAGATAACACCAGGTTTAAGCAAACATTTCATCCATTTAAATCGTCACTTTAAAACATTACGTCATTTTAATTAGGCATTCATACCACCGTATAAACATATCCACATCACATATAAGCATAGAGTTCATGACCCTAAGCGTGCCTAATCAATTTCGTCACTTCATCTCATCTCATTAAGTTGTGACTATGTCATCTCATTTTACATACCTATAACCACCGTCAGGCACCATTTATACGTACCTATTACCACCGTAAGGCACGATGTACCTATTACCACCGTAAGGCACGATGTACCTATTACCACCGTAAGGCACGATGTACCTATTACCACCGTAAGGCACGATGTACCTATTACCACCGTAAGGCACGATGTACCTATTACCACCGTAAGGCACGATGTACCTATTACCACCGTAAGGCACGATGTACCTATTACCACCGTAAGGCACGATGTACCTATTACCACCGTAAGGCACGATGTACCTATTACCACCGTAAGGCACGATGTACCTATTACCACCGTAAGGCACGATGTACCTATTACCACCGTAAGGCACGATGTACCTATTACCACCGTAAGGCACGATGTACCTATTACCACCGTAAGGCACGATGTACCTATTACCACCGTAAGGCACGATGTACCTATTACCACCGTAAGGCACGATGTACCTATTACCACCGTAAGGCACGATTTATACGTACCTATTACCACCGTAAGGCACGATGTACCTATTACCACCGTAAGGCACGATTTATACGTACCTATTACCACCGTAAGGCACGATGTACCTATTACCACCGTAAGGCACGATGTACCTATTACCACCGTAAGGCACGATGTACCTATTACCACCGTAAGGCACGATGTACCTATTACCACCGTAAGGCACGATTTATACGTACCTATTACCACCGTAAGGCACGATGTACCTATTACCACCGTAAGGCACGATGTACCTATTACCACCGTAAGGCACGATTTATACGTACCTATTACCACCGTAAGGCACGATGTACCTATTACCACCGTAAGGCACGATTTATACGTACCTATTACCACCGTAAGGCACGATGTACCTATTACCACCGTAAGGCACGATGTACCTATTACCACCGTAAGGCACGATGTACCTATTACCACCGTAAGGCACGATTTATACGTACCTATTACCACCGTAAGGCACGATGTACCTATTACCACCGTAAGGCACGATGTACCTATTACCACCGTAAGGCACGATGTACCTATTACCACCGTAAGGCACGATGTACCTATTACCACCGTAAGGCACGATGTACCTATTACCACCGTAAGGCACGATTTATACGTACCTATTACCACCGTAAGGCACGATGTACCTATTACCACCGTAAGGCACGATTTATACGTACCTATTACCACCGTAAGGCACGATGTACCTATTACCACCGTAAGGCACGATGTACCTATTACCACCGTAAGGCACGATGTACCTATTACCACCGTAAGGCACGATGTACCTATTACCACCGTAAGGCACGATGTACCTATTACCACCGTAAGGCACGATGTACCTATTACCACCGTAAGGCACGATGTACCTATTACCACCGTAAGGCACGATGTACCTAGCATGCGCACCTTAAGTTTAAGTCCAAATCCTATGGTCAATAGGCCTTGGTTCACTTAAACTACTTCTCTGATACCAACTTGTAACACCCGTTTCGTAAAAATATGGATTTCCAAAAATTTTCGCCTAACGGCGTTAAATCATGCGGAAACGATTTAGGAAAATACTCAACTAAGGAAAACAGTTGAGAAACATAAGTGGTGTTACTAATAGCATCAAATCAGTAATAAAAGAAATCCATAAGATTGCCCAACATAAAGCAATCATAACATAGTCATTACATAAGTTCCATAAAGGAAATCAATAACATAAGGTTTATGCGAAGCTATTGGGTAAACTAAAGCCAGCTTGATCATCTACCCATCTCTCGCCAAAGCTTCACACGTCATCTCAATGCCTAACCTGAGGGGTGTCAACACATTAAAAGAAACAAGTGTTAGCTATAAAGCTAAGTAAGATAACACCAGGTTTAAGCAAACATTTCATCCATTTAAATCGTCACTTTAAAGCATTACGTCATTTTAATTAGGCATTCATACCACCGTATAAACATATCCACATCACATATAAGCATAGAGTTCATGACCCTAAGCGTGCCTAATCAATTTCGTCATCTCATCTCATCTCATCTCATCTCATCTCATCTCATCTCATCTCATCTCATCTCATCTCATCTCATCTCATCTCATCTCATCTCATCTCATCTCATCTCATCTCATCTCATCTCATCTCATCTCATCTCATCTCATCTCATCTCATCTCATCTCATCTCATCTCATCTAATCTCATTTAACTCATCTCATCTCATCTCATCTCATTAAGTTGTGACTAGGTCACCGTTAAGTTGTAACCGAAGTTACCGTTACCACCGTTTCATCTCATTTCATTAAGTTGTGACTATGTCATCTTATTTTACATACCTATAACCACCGTCAGGCATGCCGTACCTATTACCACCGTCAGGCATGCCGTACCTATTACCACCGTCAGGCACCATTTATACGTACCTATTACCACCGTAAGGCACGATTTATACGTACCTATTACCACCGTCAGGCACCATTTATACGTACCTATTACCACCGTCAGGCACCATTTATACGTACCTATTACCACCGTCAGGCACCATTTATACGTACCTATTACCACCGTCAGGCACCATTTATACGTACCTATTACCACCGTCAGGCACCATTTATACGTACCTATTACCACCGTCAGGCACCATTTATACGTACCTATTACCACCGTCAGGCACCATTTATACGTACCTATTACCACCGTCAGGCACCATTTATACGTACCTATTACCACCGTCAGGCACCATTTATACGTACCTATTACCACCGTCAGGCACCATTTATACGTACCTATTACCACCGTCAGGCACCATTTATACGTACCTATTACCACCGTCAGGCACCATTTATACGTACCTATTACCACCGTCAGGCACCATTTATACGTACCTATTACCACCGTCAGGCACCATTTATACGTACCTATTACCACCGTCAGGCACCATTTATACGTACCTATTACCACCGTCAGGCACCATTTATACGTACCTATTACCACCGTCAGGCACCATTTATACGTACCTATTACCACCGTCAGGCACCATTTATACGTACCTATTACCACCGTCAGGCACCATTTATACGTACCTATTACCACCGTCAGGCACCATTTATACGTACCTATTACCACCGTCAGGCACCATTTATACGTACCTATTACCACCGTCAGGCACCATTTATACGTACCTATTACCACCGTCAGGCACCATTTATACGTACCTATTACCACCGTCAGGCACCATTTATACGTACCTATTACCACCGTCAGGCACCATTTATACGTACCTATTACCACCGTCAGGCACCATTTATACGTACCTATTACCACCGTCAGGCACCATTTATACGTACCTATTACCACCGTCAGGCACCATTTATACGTACCTATTACCACCGTCAGGCACCATTTATACGTACCTATTACCACCGTCAGGCACCATTTATACGTACCTATTACCACCGTCAGGCACCATTTATACGTACCTATTACCACCGTCAGGCACCATTTATACGTACCTATTACCACCGTCAGGCACCATTTATACGTACCTATTACCACCGTCAGGCACCATTTATACGTACCTATTACCACCGTCAGGCACGATTTATACGTACCCATTACCACCGTAAGGCACAGGTTATGCATAACACTTAACATCTAATTAGCTCGAGCATTATCATGTTTAGTTTAGATTTCCACCTTTAACCTAAACTAATCCATACTATCATCTTTTCACGTTAGGGCCCTTAAAACGTGCACGTGTCATGGCAACCTAAAAAGGTCTAGTGTTCTAGATGAACAAGCCACATATACATGCACATAACAACATTACAACATATCATTAACCACCGTCAGGCACCATTTATACGTACCTATTACCACCGTCAGGCACGATTTATACGTACCCATTACCACCGTAAGGCACAGGTTATGCATAACACTTAACATCTAATTAGCTCGAGCATTATCATGTTTAGTTTAGATTTCCACCTTTAACCTAAACTAATCCATACTATCATCTTTTCACGTTAGGGCCCTTAAAACGTGCACGTGTCATGGCAACCTAAAAAGGTCTAGTGTTCTAGATGAACAAGCCACATATACATGCACATAACAACATTACAACATATCATTAACCACCGTCATCATAACATATCATAAACATATCATTAACCACCGTCATCATAACATATCATATAAACATATCATTAACCACCGTCATCATAACATATCATAAACATTTCATTAACCACCGTCATCATAACATATCATATCATAACATATCATTAACCACCGTCATCATAACATATCATATCATAACATATCATTAACCACCGTCATCATAACATATCATTAACCACCGTCATCATAACATATCATATCATAAACATATCATTAACCACCGTCATCATAACATATCATATCATAAACATATCATTAACCACCGTCATCATAACATATCATATCATAATCATATCATTAACCACCGTCATCATAACATATCATATCATAAACATATCATTAACCACCGTCATCATAACATATCATATCATAAACATATCATTAACCACCGTCATCATAACATATCATATCATAACATATCATTAACCACCGTCATCATAAGAAATCAAAGGAGGATTAAAAGGTTTGTGTGTGTGATTAATGAAAGTAATTTGGCTGCAATTGATCAGGGATTAGGCCAACCCTAGTCATAATCCCGTTTTTAACTTTTCAACATTGGCAAATTTGGTCCCTGGTCCTCATATCGACTTTATTTCGCTTAAAAACACCTATCGGGGATACATATAACACACTAAAGCACTTTCGCACACTACATAGGCCTTTTACACATCATTAAGTCTACTTTATTGTCACTCATTAAAGATAATTAAATCTCCCATATAGGGCACATAAACATATAAACACGTATTTCCATGTAAACATATCACGGACTTATAATTTGACCTAACGACGTTAGTCAACATATACGTTTAAGTTTTGGGATGTTACACCACCCAAGCAACAACTGCATCTACGCACTTGCCCGGCTAAGGCTAGTACGGGTTAAGCTTAACACTTTTCACTGCATCTGTTTTATGAGCTCAATTTCACACATATAGATTGGGTCCCTGCATTCCCAAACATTCACACACATATAGTCTAGGTAACACACATTCCTAGACATTCACACATTTTAACTTCGTTACGTTTGGATCCTTAAACGTGCAAGTGACATAGCAACCTAGCAAGTCTAGTGAACTAGGCGTACAAGTCAAGCATGCATATCACACATCAACTTCATTTCTATATACCATGCATATCAAGATACTTCATTAAACTACATCAACTGCATAGCTACATACTACACTAAGCAATACTACATTACACTACAATAGGGACTGCATCTCAGGTCTCATGGTCAACTGCATAACCCATAATACCTCCCAGGTAACCCATATGCCCACATGCATTATAAAGATACCGAATGGAAGTGTTTACGATTTGAAACCACTTTTAGTTGATCCCCCAGCGTGTCAAAGTAGTGTATCTTACCTGGTAGTAGCGTACGCGCGCAAACAAATAGCTAATAGTGCTTATCAGTAATTCCCGACACCTATCGTACATTAACATATAAAGTATAAGTCATTTAGGACCTTAAATGGACCCTCGTACGAACATAAACTTCGTTTATACTTTACGAAAATGATTATAACTTGCGAAGATGATCTCTGAACGAATTTATATAACCAACGAAGATAGTTTACGAAATTAATCCTCTTTACGAACTTAATCTCAAAATCCTTTTTACGAATTTAGCATGAAAACCTTCTTACGAACTTAATTTTTGCCTTACGAATTTAACTTCAGAAATCCTTCTTACGAAGATAGCCTTCGTTCGTACGAACTTAGCAACAACTTCGTTAAATTCGTTCGTTTTTCCAAAAACGACTAAGTTCTTCGATTTTCCAGAAAACGATCCATCTAGGCTTTTCCCCAAACATGTTTTCGACACAATTTAACATCTTTTGATCATCAAGATCGATTATAGACTCGTTTAACATCGTTTTTGAACATTAATTGGCTTAAACATAATATAAACCCTAACTTTTCAAAACCCTTTTATAAATCAGATTTGCTCCTTTAAAATATAACCTTGAATCTGAAAATCTAATCAATGAATTGATTATTACCTGCAAATGCCAAATAGGATGCAATACCCTTGACAAAACACACTCGAATCACACGTAGGAAAGCTTTTCGGCTTGAAATTGATGAAGGATTGCTAAGGGAAGGCTTAGGGTCTGTTTAGAGATTGTTTTGGCTGCATAATATCAACTAATGGCAGCTCCTAAACCCTTAATCCCGTTTTTGACTTTACCCATATGTCAAAACTAGTCCCTAGGCTTCCTAATGCTTCGTTATTGGTCACAAACTACTTTATTGACCATATACAACATTAACCCTTCATTAGATGTCACTACATAGACATAAACCTTCATATTTCACACATTTATACTACATTAATATTTAGGCTTCCAAGCCTCACACATAACACACATTAACTACGTATATGCATATATTCACACTAAACTTAACGACACACACAAAGTTGACTTAACGGCGTTAGTCAAATCTTAAAGAAAAGTTTGGGATGTTACAAATACCTCCCCCTTAAGAGGATTCCGTCCCCGGAATCTCATCAGATAGGAACAACTCGGGATATTTCTCCTTCATTACTGCTTCAGTTTCCCAAGTCAAGCTTTCTCCATGATTATGCTTCCACTTTATCAAGACAAGTTCAATCACTTTTCGGCGTAACTTCTTTTGCTTTCTTCCAAGTATCGCTACCAGTTCGTCTACTATTCTCTTCATTGGGTCAATACTCACGTCTTTAATAGGAATCACACTCGACTCCTCAGCTAAACATTTCCTCAAATAGGATACATGGAAGGTGTTGTGAATTCCATCCAATTCTGGAGGTAATTCCAACTGATATGCCACATCTTTAATGCGCTTCACCACTTTAAAAGGTCCAATGAAACGTGGACTCAACTTTCCCTTCTTTCCAAATCGGATAACTCCTTTCCAAGGTGATACTTTCAGCATCACTAAATCACCAACATTAAACTCAATCGGTCTCCTTTTCTTATCTGCATATGTTTTCTGCCTTTCTCTTGCCACACGTAAGGCTTCTTTAGCTACATTAACCTTTTCAGAGGTAATTTCAATAATTTCGGGACCGGTCAACTGCTTTTCACCGGGCTCCATCCAACAACTTGGAGTCCTACATCTCCTTCCATATAATATTTCAAATGGTGGCATCCCAATACTTGCATGGTGACTATTATTATAAGCAAATTCAATCAACTTCAAGTGTTCATCCCATGCTCCACCGTATTCAAGTACACACGTTCTCAACATATCCTCCAAGGTTTGAATGGTTCTCTCACTTTGCCCATCGGTTTGGGGATGATAGGCGGTACTCAAATTTATTCTACTCCCCAACTCCCGTTGAAGACCCTTCCAAAAGTTTGACACAAACCTCGAGTCTCGATCCGAAACAATAGATAACGGGACTCCATGTTTCGCAACTACTTCATCAATGTACAACTTTGCCATCTTCGTTAAAGGCACATCTTGTCGGGTAGCTAGAAAATGAGCACTCTTCGTCAATCTATCTACAATCACCCAAATCATATCATTCCCTTTCGGCGTTTTCGGTAGCTTCGTTACAAAGTCCATCGTGATATGATCCCATTTCCACTCGGGAACGTCTAATTGATGCAACAAACCATACGGCTTTTATGGTCCGTTTTCACACGTGCACATGTCAAACACTTTGCTACAAAATGAGCTACTTCACCTTTAATATCCGGCCACCAATAAATCGGCTTCAAATCTGCATACATTTTGGTGACACCGGGATGCATCGAATACCTACTTCTATGGACCTCTTCAAGGATCAACTCCCGGTTACCACCAAGCAGTGGCACCCAAATACGACCCTTGTATGTTTTAAACCCACGGCTATTAGTCTCCATCACAAGTCGTTTCTTCTTCCCAATACTCTCTTTATCGATATTATCCTTCATTAATGCCATCTCTTGTGCTTCTTTAATTCGATCTAATAGACCCGACTTGGCCTGAACTTGCATGCTCATCAACTTACAAGAAGAGCTTTGCACTTTCCTACTTAATGCATCCGCCACTACATTGGCTTTACCCGGATGGTATTTGATTTCACAATCATAGTCTTTAAGTAATTCCATCCACCTTCTTTGTCTCACATTCATCTCCTTTTGAGTAAACATATATTGTAAACTCTTATGGTCGGTGTAAAGTGTGCATTTAGTACCATATAAGTAATGTCTCCATAATTTCAATGCAAACACAACCGCCGCTAGCTCAAGATCATGGGTAGGGTAATTCTTCTCATGAGGCTTCAACTGACGTGAAGCATAAGCAATCACTTTGTCTCTCTGCATTAAGACACAACCCAAACCCGTAATAGAAGCATCGCTATATACCACTAAATCATCAGTACCTTCAGGCAAGGCAAGGATAGGAGCTTCACACAACTTCTTTTTCAACGTTTGGAATGCATTTTCCTGCTTTTCAGTCCACTCGTACTTCACACCCTTCTTTGTTAATTCCGTCATAGGCTTGGCTATTCGGGAAAAATCCTGAATAAACCTTCTATAATACCCAGCCAAACCAAGAAAACTCTTAATCTCGGTAGGTGTCTTTGGCTGCTCCCACCTTGAAACAGCTTCAATCTTTGAAGGATCTACTTTAATACCTTCTGATGAAATAACATGACCAAGAAACTGCACTTCTCGGAGCCAAAACTCACATTTAGAAAACTTTGCGTACAACTTCTTCTCCCTCAACACCTTCAAAACTGCTTTCAAGTGCTCACGGTGCTCATCTTCCGACTTAGAATAGATCAAGATATCGTCAATAAACACAATAACAAAATGATCTAGAAAAGGACGGCATACCCGATTCATTAAGTCCATAAACGCGGCTGGAGCATTGGTCAACCCAAATGGCATGACCAAGAACTCATAATGACCATATCTAGTCCGGAAAGCTGTCTTTGCTACATCTTCCTTCTTTACCTTTAACTGATGATAACCGGACCGCAAATCAATCTTTGAAAAATACGAAGCACCATGTAGTTGATCAAAAAGATCATCAATTCTCGGGAGAGGATACTTGTTCTTGACCGTTCGTTTGTTCAACTCACGATAGTCAATACACATGCGCATCGATCCATCTTTCTTCTTAACAAAGAGAACCGGAGCTCCCCAAGGCGAGGAACTAGGTTGTATGAACCCTTTGTCAAGTAACTCCTGAAGTTGCGTCATTAATTCTTTCATTTCTGTAGGAGCTAATCGGTAAGGTGCTTTAGCAACGGGTGTAGCACCGGGAATAAGATCTATCTGAAAAGTAACTTTACGATCGGGAGGAATATCGGGTAGATCATCGGGAAACACATCGGGGAAATTGGATACTACCTCAACACTAGCGATTGGAGCCTTCTCTTTTCTTGCATCTATGACATAAGCCAAGAAATGGCTCTTGTTTTTCCTTATACATTTAATAGCTTTCATCATACTAATAATCTTTATTCCTCCTCTCTTCTTGTCTCCATACACCGTTATCACTTTACCCTCGGATATAGGCAATCGAATTATCTTTTGGGAACATAAAATACTAGCTTCATTTCTAGCCAACCAATCCATACCAATCACTACATCAAAACCACCTAAGGTAGTAGGTAATAGTTGGACTGGAAAAGAACGACCTTCAATCTCAATGTCACAATCGTCATATCCCACACGTATATTATTAACCGTACCATTAGCAATTTCTACCTCTAATGGACAATCTAAGGGAGTAGTGACTCTTTCTAGTTTAGGAGCAAATAATGTGGACACAAACGACCTATTTGCACCTGAATCAAATAAAACAGAGGCAGGCTTTGATTAACAAGGAAAGTACCACTTACCACTTCATCGTTGTTCCTTGCGTCATCAACCGTCATTTGAAGAGCTCTCACTTTTGTTGCTGTCGTGGCGGTCTTCTTTCCAGCATTCTTCATCTGTGGACAATCGGCAATGAGATGACCCGTTTCTTGGCACTTGTAGCAACGAGTCTTGTCCCTACATTCAGTGGCAAGATGTCCCGACTTCCCACACTTATGCACCTTCTTGTCTTGTCGGTAACAATGCCCTTCATGAATTGTCTTGCAAAATGTACACCATGAACCATTCTTCTTTTTATCCTTGTCACCACTCGAACTACCACTTCCACGGAACTTCTTATTATTATTGTTATTGGAAGACCAATTTGACCTTCTTTTAAACCCCGACTTCTTATCATCACTCTTCTCAACCTTCTTGTCCGAAGCGAAATCATCGTCAAGCTTCTTAGACTCCTTGATAGCTTCAGTCAGAGTCTTGTGCTGCCTGCAGATACCTCGATAATTCGGAGGCAAACCATCAACATAGCAAGCAACCTGATCTGCATCAGTACGGAATAAATGACCCACGAACTTCATCTTCTCCATGAAGGAACGAGCATACCCGTTGACCTTTCCGACTTCAGCCGTCAAGGCACGAAATTCCTTTTCCATCTTACGCTGCTCATGAACCCCAATATATTCCTCAATGAATTTCTGCTTAAAGTTAGTCCACGAGATAGCAGATACCATAGCTGGAGTCATCGAAATAGTAATGCTCTTCCACCAATCCCGAGCACCTTCTTTCAACATCCTACTAGCACACAACACTTTCTTATCCTCGGGACAATCACAAGCTTCAAAACCATCTCAGTATCATCAAGCCATTCCATGCAACCTACTGCATTAAGTGTTCCATAGAATTTCTGAGCTCCACACTTCTGGAAACTTTCAAACTTGAATCGAGGGGCGTGAACATCATTAGGAGGAACCACATTAACATTAGCATGGGGAATAACAACATCATCGACCGGTGGCTCAGTGTGGTGAGAAGGCACAGAGTGACTGTTACCAGTTCCTTCTGCGTTAGCTGCCAACGCCTGATTCAACTGTTCTTGCGTTTGGGCCAACTGGGCCTGAAGAGTTAGCACAAGATTATACATCTCCGTCTGATTGGGAATCTGATCCACCACTACATCGTTAACTCTCGGAGGATTGCCAGGTGGTGGAGGCATCGGACCCAATGAGCCTGGTTGATTAACACGGCGGGGGTTCACACAATTCACATTAGCATTAGCAGCAGCATTAGCAGCATTAGAAGCACCTGCACCCGGATGGACAGGTGGAGTAACGCTAGCAGTAGCTCCGTCGCGTTGGATGTTGCGGTTGCGAGTGTTAACCATTTTCCTTCAATAAAATGGTGGAGTCGATAAGTGCAAAATAAAACAAAAAGCTCGTCGAGATAAGGCTAAAACATATCATCGTAACGTAAACATCTCGTAAGCCCTATCACACTCGCACTCATCCCAACCCATCCTACACCACATGTCATCTCTAGCTAAGGCATCCTACGAGTACCTAGCATGCACACCTTAAGTTTAAGTCCAAATCCTATGGTCAATAGGCCTTGGTTCACTTAAACTACTTCTCTGATACCAACTTGTAACACCCGTCGTTTAAAAATATGGGTTTTCAAAAACTTTTCACCTAACGGTGTTAAATTGCGGAAGTAAAGACTGTAAAAGTCAAAACCGATAGAAACTTTTCGGTTTCTGCATTTATTTGGTGTTACATGCCATATCAAACAATAGTTCAAATGAAAACCCAACGGTTGCCCAACATAAAACAACCGTTCACACATCACTACATAAATTCGACATTAAATACGAAATGTAATGAATGTCTAAAGAAAGCATCGTCTAAGGTAGCTAAGGCTTCTGCATTGCATCTACCCAAGCTCACACGTCCTGCATCTAGTTTCCATCAAGCTAAACCTGAGGAAACAACCACATTAAGAAGCAAGTGTTAGCTATAAGAATAGCTAAGTAAGATAACACTTAATTTAAAAGCATTTGTCCAATTCAAACAATCTTCATTATTAGACAAGTTTTATTAGGCACAACACACATCACACGTTCACACATATACTGCCTTTCAACTTCGTTTCAATTAGGATAATCATCCTAAATGTGCCTATCCTGCATTAGTTCACACATTGTCACACGTATCTTCGTTAACTGCATATAAGTGTGCCCTGCATCACACCCGACTGGATGATTAGTCAAAAGACTACTCATCTTACGTCGTTAAGGAATGGCAAGCCAATCCTTGAGTAATCCGTATATGTAGGTTGGTCAAACCCCTCGTATTACTCGCCCTGCGTTATAGAGACCACGTTGCGAGGAGCCACCCAAGCAACAACTGCATCTACGCACTTGCCCGGCTGAGGCTAGTACGGGTTAAGCTTAACACTTTTCACTGCATCTGTTTTATGAGCTCAATTTCACACATATAGATTGGGTCCCTGCATTCCCAAACATTCACACACATATAGTCTAGGTAACACACATTCCTAGACATTCACACATTTTAACTTCATTACGTTTGGATCCTTAAATGTGCAAGTGACATAGCAACCTAGCAAGTCTAGTGAACTAGGCGTACAAGTCAAGCATGCATATCACACATCAACTTCATTTCTATATATATCATGCATATCAAGATACTTCATTAAACTACATCAACTGCATAGCTACATACTACATTAAGCAATACTACATTACACTACAATAGAGACTGCATCCCAGGTCTCATGGTCAACTGCATAACCCATAATACCTCCCAGGTAACCCATATGCCCACATGCATTATAAAGATACCGAATGGAAGTGTTTACGATTTGAAACCAGCTTTTAGTTGATCCCCCAGCGTGTCAAAGTAGTGTATCTTACCTGGTAGTAGCGTACGCGCGCAAACAAATAGCTAATAGTGCTTATCAGTAATTCCCGACACCTATCGTACATTAACATATAAAGTATAAGTCATTTAGGACCTTAAATGGACCCTCGTACGAACTTAAACTTCGTTCGATCTACTTTACGAAAATGATTATAACTTGCGAAGATGATCTCTGAACGAATTTATATAACCAACGAAGATAGTTTACGAAATTAATCCTCTTTACGAACTTAATCTCAAAATCCTTTTTACGAATTTAGCATGAAAACCTTCTTACGAACTTAATTTTTGCCTTACGAATTTAACTTCAGAAATCCTTCTTACGAAGATAGCCTTCGTTCGTACGAACTTAGCAACAACTTCGTTAAATTCGTTCGTTTTTCCAAAAACGACTAAGTTCTTCGATTTTCCAGAAAACGATCCATCTAGGCTTTTCCCCAAACATGTTTTCGACACAATTTAACATCTTTTGATCATCAAGATCGATTATAGACTCGTTTAACATCGTTTTTGAACATTAATTGGCTTAAACATAATATAAACCCTAACTTTTCAAAACCCTTTTATAAATCAGATTTGCTCCTTTAAAATATAACCTTGAATCTGAAAATCTAATCAATGAATTGATTATTACCTGCAAATGCCAAATAGGATGCAATACCCTTGACAAAACACACTCGAATCACACGTAGGAAAGCTTTTCGGCTTGAAATTGATGAAGGATTGCTAAGGGAAGGCTTAGGGTCTGTTTAGAGATTGTTTTGGCTGCATAATATCAACTAATGGCAGCTCCTAAACCCTTAATCCCGTTTTTGACTTTACCCATATGTCAAAACTAGTCCCTAGGCTTCCTAATGCTTCGTTATTGGTCACAAACTACTTTATTGACCATATACAACATTAACCCTTCATTAGATGTCACTACATAGACATAAACCTTCATATTTCACACATTTATACTACATTAATATTTAGGCTTCCAAGCCTCACACATAACACACATTAACTACGTATATGCATATATTCACACTAAACTTAACGACACACACAAAGTTGACTTAACGGCGTTAGTCAAATCTTAAAGAAAAGTTTGGGATGTTACAGAAATCCTGCCTTAGCTAACATCATGCCAGCTTTAGCCACAAGTAACAGTTCTCAAACCGAGACTGGGGGACAGTATGAACACCGTAGTGACACTGCTGTTCCTCAGGATCAACCTGAGACTGTATTAACGGGCATTCTCAGTGACCCCGGTGTTGTTAGAGGTGTTGCCCAACAACAAGTCCCGGACAGTGATTTATCACAGTCTAGGACACAACTTGATTCGGGTTACAACGCCCATGAATCTGAAACTGCTGGTGAGGGTTTAACCCGAGGATCCGCAGGAAATCCTGAATCAGCTACGCTGAATTTAGGTCACACCACAAGTGTGCAAACAACCTCTGGGTTGGGTACTACTCTTCCTTCTCAAACACCAACACAAAGAACATAAACACCATCTCAAATATCACCAACAACAAAACAACAAGAAAAAGACAAAGCTTTTGATCATTTGTTGGGTATATTAAGGTCTGAAGGTGATTTGTTGACAGTGACTGAAAGGAGAGTGTTGAATGCATTGGAGGTAAGAGAAAGAGAAATTGCAAATGAAAGAAGAGTCAAGACCCTACAAGATAAAGTTTAATCTCAACAAGCAGAGTATGATGCAAAACTTGCTGCCTTTGAACTACGTTTGTTGGCTATAGAATCTTGCCGACCGGCCTCAGTTGCTTCTCGACGGGATGATCCTGATTCTGATGATCACCCCGAGGGGGAGAACCAAGGAGAAGGTCAAACTAATATTGGAAACACTTCGGCAAGAGTTGAAGGAAATGTTGAGGATGTGGTGATGACAGAAAGATCTGAGGGTGGAAATCTAGATATTATTGAAGAAGATCAAGCTGAAATTGAAAGAAGAGTCAAGACCCTACAAGATAAAGTTCAATCTCAACAAGCAGAGTATGATGCAAAACTTGCTGCCTTTGAACTACGTTTGTTGGCTATAGAATCTTGCCGACCGGCCTCAGTTGCTTCTCGACGGGATGATCCTGATTCTGATGATCACCCCGAGGGGGAGAACCAAGGAGAAGGTCAAACTAATATTGGAAACACTTCGGCAAGAGTTGAAGGAAATGTTGAGGATGTGGTGATGACAGAAAGATCTGAGGGTGGAAATCTAGATATAATTGAAGAAGATCAAGCTGAAATTGAAAGATTAGCTGTCATTAGAGCTAGATCTGATAGAAGATGGAAAGAGCTTGCTGATGAAACTCAAAAAGAAGTTGATAAAATAGTTAAAGATTTTTCTGAAAGGTTTAACGAAAGAAATAATGATGATGACCCTGAGGAGATTGAAAGAGTGGCAGAAATCAAAAGGAAATTTTATGAAGTTTTTGGAGCTGATAGTGAAGAAGAAGAAGAGGGTTTTGTGATTGAAAATGAAATTGTCGAATATGCTGAAGGTGAAGCAGATATTGAAGCTGAAAAAGATAATGTAATCTTGGATGAACATGAGATAGTTGAGACTCCAGTAAACGTAGAAGCTGATGAATAACCAATGTTTGAAGAATTTCCAGACCTTGATTATTTTGAAACAGGTTCTTCAAGCAGAAAAGAAGTTGGAGAATCATCTACTCATGGTTTCACAACTCCACAGCATTACACTTTTGAAGATTTTAACAGTTTTGATGAATTAAGAAAGACTCCTGAAGCTGCATCTCAGAATTTCAAGAAGTTAACATATAAACAAGTGTTGAAAGAGGCAATCATATCCGAGGAAGTTCTTCCTGATTATTTTCCTTCTTAATTGACTGAAGAACAAAGAAGGTTTATTGATCGAGGATACTTCTTGAGGGATAAAGAAAGAATGATTACTCTGGGTGTTAAGCCAAAGGGGGCAGCTAAGAAGTCTAGATTTCTGGAAGAAAGAGCTTATCCGATCTTCTGTGGAGCTACCAAAGTTACCAAAACGAAGAGACCAGAGTTGGATTCAATGTACAAGTTTAAGGAAGCAAGGCAAGTTGAAGAATACAAAGAGCTTCTTAAACTCACCAAACAATACAATCCCAAGCTTCTCGAAGAACAAAGAAATCACAAGATCTTGGTGCTGGTCAGAGTGATATTGATTAAAAGGGTTTCTATCTCTGTTCCATGTTATCATGTGAAAAGAGATAACAATAAGTTGTACAGATTCACTGAATCCCAGTTCAAGCTGCTGCCAGTTGATGACATTTTCTTTCTCTACAACCATTTCCTGAATGCAATGCAAAGATATCGTGAAGACGTTGTTGCCTTTGAAGCTGTTAAAAGATACATGTCAAGCTGCATTCAATACGCTTCATTGGAAGATTTTCAAATTGGTTTTGAAGTGGTTAAGAGGAAGATCAATGTGCCATATCCAGATCAAAGTCTTTACACAGCAGATATCGAACAACTCAGTATTGGTCATGTTATTGAAGAACCATCATTCGGAGTTGTTTTTCTCAATAGTCGAAAGAAGAAGATTTTCATTCGTATGGATGAACTTGCTTCTTATTCAGATGGAACATTAGAGTTTTGCAAGAATGTGTTGTTATGTTTGAAAGAAGATGACCAAGATGAAAAGAAAAGGAAAGTATTTGATAAGGCAATCTCCAAGATTAATCAAAGACTTGAATACCGAGACAGCATCAGAATGATGAGAGAAGCTAAGAATGTCAAGAAGTCTAAGTATGTTGTACGTCGGAGAGGAGGTTGTTGGATCAAGTACGAGCCTAGTCATCTTCCTGGACCACAAAACATTCCACCAAGAAACTTTGAAGCAAACATGATTGTTCCAGATGATAGACCTGAAGGGGATAATTGGTTCTGGCATCCTAACAAAGACAGACCAAATACAAGAGTTTGAAGATTAACAAAGACTGGATATTTTTCACAAATCACTACTAAGGGGGAGATTGTTAGAAATATAAATGTAGTAGTTGATATGTGTATTTCTATGTAAATTGTACCTTTATTGTAAATGTCATTAATATGGAAGGGGGCATAGTGAAAATAGCTCATATGTATATAACATATGTATATAAACCCCCTATTAAGCAGAATGAGTTGAGGAGGGGAGGGGGGTGGGGGGGTAGTACCTTTATTGTAAATGTCTTTAATATGGAAGGGGGCATAGTGTAAATAGCTCATATGTATATAAACCCCCTCCATTAAGCATTTTGTAAACCTTTTGACCATTTATGCTATCAAAACTTTCCCTGCCAACTCTACTTTCTCTCACATCAAACTGCCATTGTTACACACTAACACAAACATAAGCTCAAATTCTATACTTTAAATATGTCAAAGTTTTTAACAAACATATATATATATCGACACTAAGACAATGGATTGTGAATAGTAACTCGCCTGCGTGGCGAGTTACTATTTGTCCATGTCACATTCCGTATTAATATTCGGATTTTGCCAAATCGTATTCCGTTCGGGTTTTTTACTACGTGTTATTTCTTGGTTTCAACCAACTCTTCGTAGAAGAGTTGGCCACCAGCTGCCACTTTCTAGGAGCAACCTGGGTTCGAATCTTGCCAGAGGCAGAATTGAATTTAAGTGGTTGAATTACCTTGACACTATCCCTGCTGGGGGTTATGTGGGTACCAATTCGGTACATGGGATCAAACGGTTCCTATCAGTCTACCGTTTTTATTTCTTGGTTTCTTGCATATGTTCTTCTTTCGGGTTTCTAGATAATTATATTGAAAACTTTTATTCATTTTTTGTACCATTATTCAGATTTTACCACATCGGATCATGTTCGGATTTAAAACTACAGGTTACTTCTTGGTGTCTTACATATTTTTTCTCTTTTGGGTTTTCAAATAATATATTGAAAACTTTTATTATTTTTTCTTTGCAATAGTGCCTTTGAATAAAATCTATTTTAAATGTCAAGGTTTTTATCAATGGCGAGTTACTATTCACATGTCACATCCCGTTTGGGTTTTTTTACTACGTGTTACTTCTTGGTTCTTGCAAACTTATTTTTCTTTTGGGTTTCCAAATAATATATTAAAATATATTTTTGTGTCATATTACCTTTGAATAAATATCTATTTCATATGTCAAAGTTTTTAACAAACATATATATATATCGACACATCATCGGTAGCTAAACATAATCACAATAATTAATACCGCGCAACGCGCAGACGAAAGCTATTGTGGTTTTGCCTTTAAATAAATATATATTTGATATGAAAAACTTTTAAACAAAACTATCAATGACCGAATGATTGTTAATTAGGCGATTGAAAGTTCGAAAAAAAACTTTTAAACAAAACTATCAATGACCGAATGATTGTTAATTAGGCGATTGAAAGTTCAACGCAAGTACACAAAAATAACACAATTAATTGTTTCAACACGACAATTGAGACCCTGCAATGCGGGGCAGGAACTTTACTAGTTGTTAGTATTTTAGTTGTTTTGTTTGGCAATAAGCTAAAAGAAGTAGTCATAGGAAGTGGTCATAGTTTGACCGGTTATTTAGCATTGAAAAGCACGTAGGATATTAGGAAGTTATATTTGACCGAATAGTATGCTAAGTGGAGTCAGTTGTGGGTCTTTGTAAAGGCTATATAAAGCCATGTAGTGTAGAAAGTAATGTACCAATTTTTTCATTATTGAGTACAGAAAGTCAGTAACAAGTCTTGTTCTCATTTTCTTAAAGCAAGTTTACTATAGATACATATATATACATATATAAGTGAGTGAATCTTGGGCCTGATTTTCCAACAATGGGTTCCATATGTCGTAGTTGCTCACTTACTCGACTAGACGACTACATAATCAAAAGCCAGGCCGGTTTATGAATTTCTGAAATTTATTCCTCTTAATATCCCACAAGTGAAAACTACTTTTGCATAGTATAGATTGCATATAGTTTGAAAACTTATTTATAAGATGATGAGTTTTTGTAGCAATCAGTTTCGTAGAAACAGGTTGATTACAGTGTAAGAAACGGTACTACATAAACAAATTTATGTTTGCCATTTGTATATGACAAAAACCTGTCCTAATGGGTCGACAAACTCCTCTACCTTACCCAACTTACTTTCGAGCCCATTCCAACTCCGTCCATGTTAACCAATCAAAACCACGTGAACGTAGGGTCTGAAAACCGGTACATATAAGATAGAAGACATATAGTTGTATGTGAAAACAAATAGAGACAGAGGTTGAAGAATAAGCGAGTTGGGGTGATAGGGTGACAGGTTAACGCACCATTCGTCTTGGGCTAACACAAAACACCTTGGGTCTAATATGATTACGGAAGTAGATTTAGCCATCTAGGAGATAAAATATAATTTGACACAGCTTACGGATAAGTAATGGTTCAAAATTGCGACCGACATCCTAAAGGCGTACCCTGGTGTAAATTATTTGAAACTATCGGCCCAACTTTTTCATGTATTTGTGAAAACCGCCATGTTGACATGATCCACATAAACTTTAGATTTTAGTGTCTTTCCATGATCTTGGCCCGCAAGGAGTTGATACGAGTGGAGTTAAGACTTACACAGTATCACATATGTATCACATATACATATATAGGTTTTAGGTAAAATAAAACAAGTATTAAATAAAACAAATAAAACAATAGGTTTTTCTTCACTGAAAATCATCGTGCATCAATTGCTTCGTGAAATATTCGTGCATCAATTTAACCATGATCTAAGGGTCAAGATCTTGTCTCATTTGTTTTACTTTAATACTTGTTTTACAATACAAACCCCTATATATGTAATATATATATATGAAAGTGAATATGTGGTTGTTAGATATTTTAAACTTGGTAGAACCCCTCACATACTATTTTTTTAATATTTGTTGTATAATAGATAAATAATTGGTCCCCATGAATTTTATGGTTTAGAAAAATAGGATGTGAGGGGTTCCATACCTAAGCTTAAATATAGGACAACCTTATATTCACTTCCCCATATATGTATGTAGTGTAAATTTTAATTTATATCTACTAAATAATATTATATATATATATAGGGTGAGGATCCTGGAAGAAGGTGTGTTAAGGAGAGAAGGTCCTATTGGCCAATCAGAACGCGACATGTGTCAAAATAAAATAAAAAAGCGGTGGCAATTTTGTAAATAAATTAAACTTTTTTGAAGCTTGGTCAGCTTGGGCTCTCAGTCAGCTTGGTCAGCTTGGGTTGGGTCAGCTTGAGTTGGATCAGCTTGGCGTCTGGATCATGTTGGGTCAGGTTGGGTCAGCTTGGGGTCTCGGTCAAGTTGGGTCAGCTTGGGGTCTGGTCAGTTGGGTCAGCTTGGTGCTTAGGGTTGGGTCAGTTTGGGGTCTGGTCAGGTTGGGTCAGCTTGGGGTCTGGGTCAGCTTGGGTCAGCTTGGGGTCTGGGTCAGGTTGGGTCAGCTTGGGGTTGGGTCAGCTTGACAATTTACACATAATCTACACAAATGTAGATTAATCTACACAAATGTAGATTATGGGTTTTGGGTCAGCTTGGGTTCTGGGTTGGGTCAGCTTGGGTCTTGGGTCAGCTTGGGGTTGGGTCAGCTTGACACAATTTACACATAATCTACACAAATGTAGATTAATCTACACAAATGTAGATTATGGGTTTTGGGTCAGCTTGGGTTCTGGGTTGGGTCAGCTTGGGGTCTGGGTCAGGTTGGGTCAGCTTGGGGTCTGGTCAGGTTGGGTCAGCTTGGTGTCGGTTAGGTTGGGGTTGGGTCAGCTTGGGCGGTCAGCTTGGGGTTAGGTCAGCTTGAGGTTGGGTCAGCTTGGGAGGTCAGCTTGGGGTTGGGTCAGCTTGAGTTGGATCAGCTTGGCGTCTGGATCAGGTTGGGTCAGGGTTGGGTCAGCTTGGGGTCTGGGTCAGTTGGGTCAGCTTGGGTTTGAAGTCAAATTATTTACAAAAATGCCACCGCGTTTTTTTTTTAAAAGCCACATGTCACGTTCTGATTGGTTCATAGGACCTTCTCTCCCTTCTCTCCTTAAGACACCTTCTCATTTGATCTCTCTCATATATATATATTATATTATATTCATTCCAGCCTTCCACATCTCTTTCATAAGAGTCCACTGTAAACTGAATTTTAATATTGATTAAAAACATTAATTAACATTGATTTTGATTTGTTTTTGAATATGTGAACAGATTGAGCTTTGTGAGGGGCAGAAGATGCTTACTTTTAGGATTTGCAAAAATTCATTATCCTTGACAGAGGGTTTTAAGTTAGAATTAGTAACGTGCAAAACTACAGTAGCTAGATTTTTATGTTGTTTCGTATGAAATATATATCAACTTTGTGGACTAAAAATACAATAAGGCGCTTGGTTGGTCTGGTTGATGAATAATTAAAGTTTTTTTTATCAGTTGTTAATAATATATTTTAGTTATATTTGTTTGATATCGATTTCTTTTATTAAAGTGTATAATTTTTTGCTACATTATTGAATACTGTATAGGAACCTATCCGTTTGTTCGTATCGTCACATTTAACCAACGTTTTTTTAATAATACCGTCGCAACGCGCGGGTACCCATCTAATATATAACAAACTAAATTTATTTTATATTTAATAGACTAAATGGGTGGAATTAATCGTGTTTAATGTGATTGAATGTGGTTTGCCTCAACTGTATGACTTAATAAAGCGACGTATGCATTATAAATACGGAGTATATTTCACGGTTACATTATTTACTCACCGCACAATTTAATTATAATATATATACGTCTTGGTTTTGGTTGAGATGGTGGTCATAAATGCTAGAAAGCTAGAACCTTGTTTCATCATCACTATAAATATGTTCTCGCAATATATCAAATTCATTTAAGCTAGCTAGCTAGAACGATATATAAATTTGAACAAAAAATTAATATAATGGCACAAAACTCTGATCATCAGCCCCATCAGCTTTTGGTAATTGTAGTGATATTTGGTGCAATCCTCCTGAACAGTGGAGGAGGTGTGTCTGCCAATGGCGATCCGGTGAATGGAGTAGGGGCTTGGGATGCTGAAAAGTATTACTTGAAAGAGTTGGGGGAATACGCTGTGGCAGCTCACAACCTTGTATCCCAACACCAGTTGACGTTTCAAAAGGTGATCACCTGTAGTCACCTTCCAGAACTCAGTCACAAGCTGACCATCGCTGCAGCAGACGGTGGTGTTACACATACATACGAAGCTGTGGTTTGCTCCAAACCATGGATCCAGTACAAGAAACTGATCTCCTTTAAAGCCGTTTAAGCGAAATTCTAATATAATTGTACTAGCTATCTATGAATAAAGTTTTAATGATATATAATATATACTAGTTATATATATATATAGACTTTTCTTATAACCTTTTTCCCATTTCTGATGATCAATAAAATCAGACTTTCCACACACATTACTTTCTCTCTCAAGAACACACACTAAAACACACACTATTCCACCATTGTTGAAATCTTAACTTCCGCACCCTAACACGAATTATATGAGTTAACAAGTGTCACAACGGCGTTCATACTGCTCCCCAGTCTCGGTCTGAGGACTGTTACCTGCGGCTAAAGCTGGCGTGATGTTAGCTAAGGCAGGATTTCCAAGCTGTCCTTGAGGGTCACACAAAGTGGGTCCCCTCTCGCTTGTTTCGGCACCAGTACTCAACTGGGCTTGTGAATCCGTGTCCCTAGGAGATCTAGACTCTTGTGCATGAACTGAAGGCGAGAGGTGGGGCTGATCCTCTCTAATTTCAACACTCTCATCCTCCAAATGAGGAGAGTGTGGTGAGCGTGGTTTATCCCCGTGTATTTCTGAGACTAACTCCTGTTGTGAGGAGTCAGAATGGCTAGGAGAGGTTGGTGCATACGAGAATGGGCAGTTCCCGATTTCTACCCTAGAGTAAACAACCCGGCTAGACACATTGGTTTGAACTAATGGAGGGCTAACTTTTTCTTTATGCCCTTGTCCTAACCCGGACCGCACATCTCTCGCGGTA
>CM067167.1:162369988-162392608 GCA_034093135.1 Erigeron breviscapus | reverse complement strand
CAAATCTATCCATTCTGGTCAGTGTTCTACAAAGACCCGCAGGTGCAATAGGTGTGGAACTCAGGGTCATACCATTGATCAATGCACTGACAAGGCAAGATGTTATAAATGTGGAGACACCAAGCACCGCATTGCAGACTGCCCGCAGATGAAGAAAGATGAGGGAAAGAAGGCAGAAGCTCAAAGCCAAAGCCCGTGCTTTTCAGATGACGGCTGATGAGGCAAAAGACGATGATCAGGTAGTTACTGCTACCCTTATTGTTAACTCAAACCTGCTAATGTGTTATTTGATTCTGGTGCGAACAAATCTTTTGTGTCTACTCTGTTTGCTCCTAAGTTAGACATGACTACTAGTTCCTTTACGGTGTCCTATAGAAGTAGAAGTGGCTAACGGTACAACGACTATTATACGAGAGGGTTATTCTGATTGTCCGTTAGAGATAGAGGGTCGGTCGTTTACTGCTAATTTGTTACCAACTACTATTCCTAGTTTTGATGTTGTTCTCGGTATGGACTGGATGTCGAAAAATGATGCTGTCGTCTTATGTGCAAAGAAAATAGTTCGTATCGCTACCCCTGACGGAAAAGGTGTTTGTGTCTATGGTGGCAAGAAGCCGGGAAATGTTAAGGTGATCTCGATGATGAAAGCACTTCGTTGTATACGGCAAACTAAGTCACATTTTCTAGCTTATGTCATCGATTCTCGTATCGCGAAGCCTACAGTCTCTGATGTCGAAGTTGTTTCCGAGTTTTCTGATGTTTTCCCTGAAGATCTTCCAGGTCTTCCTCCGGATCGTGAAGTTGAATTTTCTATTGACCTCATTCCTGGTGCTACTCCTGTAGCCAAAGCTCCCTATCGATTAGCTCCGACGGAGATGAAAGAGCTGATGACCCAAATTCAGGAACTTTTAGATAAAGGTTTCATTCGTCCGAGTTCCTCTCCATGGGGTGCTCCTATCCTTTTCGTAAAGAAGAAAGACGGATCCATGCGCATGTGTATCGATTATCGCGAGCTGAATAAAAGAACGGTGAAGAATAAGTATCCACTCCCTCGCATTGATGATTTGTTCGATCAACTTCAAGGTGCTTCCTATTTTTCGAAGATCGACTTACGATCTGGCTATCATCAACTGAAGGTTGAAGAAGAAAGTGTAGCCAAAACAGCGTTCCGAACTCGTTATGGTCACTATGAGTTCCTTGTCATGCCATTCGGTTTGACAAATGCTCCAGCGAAGTTTATGGATTTGATGAACCGTGTCTGTCGACCATTCTTGGATCATTTCGTTATCGTTTTCATCGACGACATTCTTGTGTATTCAAAGTCGGAAGAGGAACATAGAGAGCATTTGAGGGCTGTCTTACAAGTCCTCAGAGAGAAAAAGCTATATGCTAAATTCTCCAAATGCGAGTTCTGGCTAAAGGAAGTTCATTTCCTCGGCCATGTCGTCTCCTCTGATGGTATAAAAGTAGATCCTTCGAAGATAGAAGCGGTGTCGAAGTGGGAGCAGCCTAAGTCTCCTACAGAAATAAAGAGTTTTCTCGGTTTGGCTGGTTATTATCGACGTTTTATTCAGGATTTCTCACGCATTGCCAAGCCAATGACTGAACTAACGAAGAAAGGTGTGAAGTTTGTGTGGACCGATGCTCAAGAGAAAGCCTTCACAACGTTGAAAAAGAAGTTGTGTGAAGCTCCAGTCTTAGCCTTACCCGAAGGAACAGATGATTTAGTGGTTTATAGTGACGCATCCATCACGGGGTTAGGGTGTGTACTAATGCAACGAGACAAAGTTATCGCTTACGCCTCTCGACAGCTGAAGCCTCATGAGCGGAACTATCCTACTCATGACCTTGAGCTGGCTGCGGTTGTTTTTTGCTCTGAAGTTGTGGCGACATTATCTGTATGGTACAAAGTGTACCCTTTATACGGATCATAAGAGCTTACAGTACGTGTTTACTCAGAAGGACATGAATGTTAGACAACGGCGGTGGATGGAGTTATTAAAGGATTACGATTGTGAAATTAAATATCACCCAGGCAAAGCTAATGTGGTTGCTGATGCCTTAAGCCGCAAAGGATATGCGAAGAGTAGATTATGTGCGATGATTACAAAGATTGAGTCGAATTTACTGGAACCTATTCGATTAGCTCAAATCGAAGCGTTAAAGGATGATAATGTGAAAGCGGAGTCTATTGGGAAAAAGAAGAAGAACAGACTCCAAATGGAAGAAAATAGTCGTGGCCTTCGAACTTACAAAGGTAGAATATGGGTTCCTCTCTATGGAGGCAATCGTGAGTTAGTAATGGATGAAGCTCACAAAACTAAGTATTCTGTACACCCTGGTGCCACAAAGATGCATGCGGATTTGAAGCCGATTTATTGGTGGCCCAGTATTAAGAACGATGTGATGATGTATGTGCAGAAATGTTTGACGTGTGCTAAAGTGAAAGCTGAACATCAAAAGCCTTACGGGAAATTTCAGCAACTTGAGATCCCTGAGTGGAAATGGGATCACATTACGATGGATTTTGTGACCAAACTTCCGAGGACGCCTCGTGGTCACGATATGATATGGGTTATTGTCGATCGATTAACGAAGAGTGCTCACTTTCTCCCAGTTCGTGAGACTGCTCCTATGGAGAACTTCGCTACGTTGTATATTGATGAAGTGGTTACTAAACATGGTGTTCCGATATCGATTGTGTCCGATCGTGATGCTCGATTCGTTTCCAACTTTTGGAAGAGTTTTCAACGGGAAGTTGGTACTCAAGTTCGTCTGAGCACAGCCTATCACCCGCAGACCGATGGGCAAAGTGAAAGGACTATTCAAACGCTCGAAGATATGCTCAGAGCTTGTGTAATGGATTATGGTGGTTCGTGGATAAACACCTACCTCTTATTGAGTTTGCGTATAACAATAGTTATCATGCGAGCATTGGAATGCCACCTTTTGAGATGTTATATGGTAGAAAGTGTCGGACTCCTAGTTGTTGGTTGGAGCCCGGGGAAAAGCAATTTGCTGGACCCGAATTAGTACAACTTACGGCCGATAAAGTTAACGTAGCAAAGAAAGCCTTACGTGTTGCTCGTGAAAGGCAAAAGTCATATGCTGATAAGAAAAGGAGGCCGTTCGATTTTAAAGAAGGCGAAATGGTTTTACTCAAGGTGTCGCCTTGGAAAGGTGTATTACGGTTTGGAAAACGTGGAAAGTTAAGCCCCAGATTCATTGGACCTTTCAAGATTATCAAGAAGGTTAATGAACAGGCATTTCAACTGGAATTACCTCCAGAACTACACGCAATTCACAACACATTTCATGTGTGTTACCTACGTAAGTGCTATGCGAATGAAACGGATGTCATTCCACTCGAGGACGTAAGTATTAATCCCAACAAGCAGATTGTCGATGAACCTGTTGCTATAATGGGAAGGAAACAAAAGAAGTTACGACGAAAGACTATCGATCTAGTTCTCATAAAGTGGAAACACAATCACGGCGAAAGTATGACTTGGGAGACCGAGTCCGTAATGCGGGAGACCTATCCCCACCTTTTTGATGCTGAAGTGATTCCGGGGACGGAATCCTCTTAAGGGGGAGGTAATTGTAACATCCCAAAACTTAATCGTTCATGTTGACTAACGTCGTTAGGTCAAATTCTAAGTCCGTGATTTGATATGTGATAAAATGTGCGTTTATATGTTTATGTGCCCTATATGTGAGATTTAATTATCTTTAATGAGTGACAATAAAGTAGATTAAATGATGTGTAAAAGGCCTTTGTAGTGTGCGAAAGTGCTTTAGTGTGTTATATGTATCCCCAATAAGTGTTTTTAAGCGAAATAAAGTCGATATGAAGTCCAGGGACTAGTTTTGCCAATGGTGAAAAGTTAAAAACGGGTTAAGAAAGGGATTAGCCTAATCTAGGTTAATTTGGCAGCCTCTAAACTTAATTAGAACATTCACAGCCTCTCCAATCCCTTAATCGATTTCTAAAAGCAATTGTTCAAGTTTTGGTTGAATTGATTGTGTATTTTGGGTTACTTTCAATTGGCTATCAAAGCAATCAGGTAATCAATGGGTTGTTATATGTATTTTCAGTTCTAAAAGATGTTTTAATATTGATTCAAAACTGATTTTAAAAGGGTTTTGCAATTAATTAGAGTTTAAAAGATGTTTTGGTTAATTGATGTTCGTAATGGTGTTTAACGGGTGTATAAACGATCTTGATGATCGAAAGATGTTTAATTATGTCAAAAACGTGTTTTGGAAGAAGCCATAGTCGATCGATTTCTGGAAAAATGAAGAACATAGTCGTTTTTTGAATTCTGGACGAAGTTAGGTTTAAGTTCGTTTATATGTTAAATTCGTTTTCTGGAAACTATCTTCGTTTGACAAAACGAAGATCATCTTCGTTTGAAGCTAAAAACGAAGGTTAAGTTCGTTTTCTGGAAACTATCTTCGTTTGACAAAACGAAGATCATCTTCGTTTGAAGCTAAAAACGAAGGCTAAGTTCGTTTGATGTTCAAATTCGTTTTCTAAATTCGTTTTAGGCTAAATTCGTAAGGTTTAATGCTGGACTTTTACTTGGTCAGTCTTATGGTCATGCGAGAGTCCAAATAATGTTCCAAATGACTTATATTTTGTATATTAATGTATCTTAGGTGTCGGGGATTATTGTTAAGCACTTTTAGCCTTTCATTACGCGCGTACACTACTACGAGGTAAGATACACTACTTTTGTCACGCTGAGGGTGCAACGAAAATGGTTCGTAAACTATAACCTCCATAATTGTAATGTATAACTCATAGGTGGTTGGGTTGATATGGGAGGTACTCGGGGATGTATGATGAACGGTGGTTAATGATATGTTTACGATATGATATGTTATGATGAACGGTGGTTAATGATATGTTGTAATGTTGTTATGTGCATGTATATGTGGCTTGTTCATCTAGAACACTAGACCTTTTTAGGTTGCCATGACACGTGCACGTTTAAGGGCCCTAACGTGAAAAGATGATAGTATGGATTAGTTTAGGTTAAAGGTGGAAATCTAAACTAAATATGATAAATGCTCGAGCTAATTAGATGTTAAGTGTTATGCATAACCTGTGCCTTACGGTGGTAATAGGTACATCGTGCCTTACGGTGGTAATGGGTACATCGTGCCTTACGGTGGTAATAGGTACGTATGCCTGACGGTGGTAATAGGTACGTCATGCCTGACGGTGGTAATAGGTACGTCATGCCTTACGGTGGTAATAGGTACATCGTGCCTTACGGTGGTAATAGGTACATCGTGCCTGACGGTGGTAATAGGTACGTCATGCCTGACGGTGGTAATAGGTACGTCATGCCTGACGGTGGTAATAGGTACATCATGCCTGACGGTGGTAATAGGTACGTCATGCCTGACGGTGGTAATAGGTACGTCATGCCTGACGGTGGTAATAGGTACGTCATGCCTGACGGTGGTAATAGGTACGTCATGCCTGACGGTGGTAATAGGTACGTCATGCCTGACGGTGGTAATAGGTACGTCATGCCTGACGGTGGTAATAGGTACGTCATGCCTGACGGTGGTAATAGGTACGTCGTGCCTGACGGTGGTAATAGGTACGTCATGCCTGACGGTGGTAATAGGTACGTCATGCCTGACGGTGGTTAATGATATGTTATGATGACGGTGGTTAATGATATGTTTACGATATGATATGTTATGATGAACGGTGGTTAATGATATGTTAAGATGAACGGTGGTTAATGATATGTTATGATGAACGGTGGTTAATGATATGTTATGATGAACGGTGGTTAATGATATGTTTACGATATGATATGTTATGATGAACGGTGGTTAATGATATGTTTACGATATGATATGTTATGATGAACGGTGGTTAATGATATGTTATGATGAACGGTGGTTAATGATATGTTTACGATATGATATGTTATGATGAACGGTGGTTAATGATATGTTTACGATATGATATGTTATGATGAACGGTGGTTAATGATATGTTTACGATATGATATGTTATGATGAACGGTGGTTAATGATATGTTTACGATATGATATGTTATGATGAACGGTGGTTAATGATATGTTTACGATATGATATGTTATGATGAACGGTGGTTAATGATATGTTTACGATATGATATGTTATGATGAACGGTGGTTAATGATATGTTTACGATATGATATGTTATGATGAACGGTGGTTAATGATATGTTTACGATATGATATGTTATGATGAACGGTGGTTAATGATATGTTCACGATATGATATGTTATGATGAACGGTGGTTAATGATATGTTATGATGAACGGTGGTTAATGATATGTTATGATGAACGGTGGTTAATGATATGTTTACGATATGATATGTTATGATGAACGGTGGTTAATGATATGTTTACGATATGATATGTTATGATGAACGGTGGTTAATGATATGTTATGATGAACGGTGGTTAATGATATGTTGTAATGTTGTTATGTGCATGTATATGTGGCTTGTTCATCTAGAACACTAGACCTTTTTAGGTTGCCATGACACGTGCACGTTTTAAGGGCCCTAACGTGAAAAGATGATAGTATGGATTAGTTTAGGTTAAAGGTGGAAATCTAAACTAAATATGATAAATGCTCGAGCTAATTAGATGTTAAGTGTTATGCATAACCTGTGCCTTACGGTGGTAATAGGTACGTCGTGCCTTACGGTGGTAATAGGTACGTATAAATGGTGCCTGACGGTGGTAATAGGTACGTCATGCCTGACGGTGGTAATAGGTACGTCATGCCTGACGGTGGTTATAGGTATGTAAAATGCCTGACGGTGGTAATAGGTACGTCATGCCTGACGGTGGTAATAGGTACGTCATGCCTGACGGTGGTAATAGGTACGTCATGCCTGACGGTGGTAATAGGTACGTCATGCCTGACGGTGGTAATAGGTACGTCATGCCTGACGGTGGTAATAGGTACGTCATGCCTGACGGTGGTAATAGGTACGTCATGCCTGACGGTGGTAATAGGTACGTCGTGCCTTACGGTGGTAATAGGTACGTCATGCCTGACGGTGGTAATAGGTACGTCATGCCTGACGGTGGTAATAGGTACGTCATGCCTGACGGTGGTAATAGGTACGTCATGCCTGACGGTGGTAATAGGTACGTCATGCCTGACGGTGGTAATAGGTACGTCATGCCTGACGGTGGTAATAGGTACGTCATGCCTGACGGTGGTATAGGCGAAAATTTTTGGAAATCCATATTTTTACGAAACGGGTGTTACATTACATCCGGTCATCGTCCTGCCAGCTGCACTGTCAAGATACCAGATAAGCTTTTTTCGATCGCCCTACACATACACCAGATATTGATCAGTTAGATTTGGGAACCCATCTACTGATGGGTTCACTGGACCCTCCCTTATAGGTCCCTGGGCAATCTGGTCTAGTTCACTTTGTTCAATAGTGGTCTTAGAAGAAAAGACCACTGGGGTTGATGGTTTTAAAACCTTTTTCATTTTCTCAACTGGAGAAATAAGTTTGTCTTTCTTAGCAAAAGGTTTTGTATTTTGTCTAGGGCCAGATGAAGTACCCTCAAGAAAGTTTAATCTTGCATTAACACTTTGTGATTGACGAGTCAGAATTTGAATCTGGCTCTCTAACCTGGACAAAATATTTTCTTCAGATGTTACCTTAGCCTTTCCAGTCAAAGGCTTTGGTAGGGATTGGTCTGAGGCAAAGGTCTATTCTGCTTCACCTTTTTGACTAGAGCAGCCATCTGGAGCTCTCCAGTCTTAACCTCTGGGGATTGAACTGGGTCTAAATTGGTCTTGGGAGTTGCAGGCTCATCATAAACAGTGATAGGCCTGAACACCTCTGGTAACCGATCGATTACTGGTATTAATGATGCAACATTAGTATTTCCATCTAAATATGCACGTTTTTGAGCAGGAAATTGTTTAACTGAAGCATCATATGGCTTTTTGGTTTCTAGCCATGATTTTATTACCAGTTTTTCTTTCTCTAAAATGATCTCAAGATCTTGCTTTTCTTGAATCAATTGTTCAGTTACCAGAACCTGGGCTTGAAATGCCAGTTCAATGTCTTGAAGCTCTTTAATTTTGATTTTAAAGCATTTATTTCAGAAGAATCTGTTTCTAGACCATTTACACAATCAGATCTAACAGTTCTACAAAAATCAAATCAGAATTTAAAGCTTCAGCAATGTCCAATTTTAGTTCTTGGTCAGTTGCATTATCATAATCACTAACCTTCACCAGGTGCTCATCAACTTCCAGAGCCATGTAACAGCAATCTCTTTCCTCTTCTTCATCAGCAGATGATTCATCAGAAGGAACCCACTTCTCTTCAGTTGTTGCAATCATGCACTTATTATTGGTTTCCATTTGTTGTGCCATGAGAGCAATTTGGGCCTTAAGCTTTTTATATTTCAATTTATAGCTATCATCAGGCTTATTATTTGAAGAGAATGGACCAGGCTTGGATACAAACTGGTTGGACCTGCACTCTTTCATGAAATGACCCTTTTTGCCACACTTAAAGCATGTCAAATTGGTCTTGTCAGTGGAAGAACTGGATGCAAATTGTCCAGATGGCTTATTTGCTCTTGCTTTGAAACGGTTAAACGTTTTAGCAATCATTGCAATAAGGTCATCATCTTCAGTTTCATCACAACAGTCTGGAGAGACTTGACTGGACTCTCCAGAATCCATAAGTTCAGACACCATCTTCTTCATAGAAAATACATTCTCAGAAGATATCAGTGCTGTACTTTGTGGTTCAGAATAACTAACCACTTTAGGAGTACTGGAGGCATGGTTAAAAGCATCTTGTTCTGCAACCACTCTCTGAGCTTGATTTTCTTCAGTGTACCTGAAGGCTCCATATAGAGTTGAGAGAGTGTGTGTGTGCAGAGTTTTACCTTGTCGTAAGACAAGTATCATGTGAGACCATTTGGTGGGTAGAATGTCACAAAATTTCTCCAGAAGTATATCCTTGTCCTTCTCAACCCCAAGACCTCTCAATTGGTTTATGATACTCATAAATCTGGTGTAAGTACCAGTGAGAGACTCGTTAGGTTGAGCAAAAAATGACTCATACCTCTTGTTTAAGGAGACCTTTCTGGTGACAATGGTGTCATCTCCTCCTTCATGTTGGTTAAGAAGTTCATCCCACATGGTTTTGGCACTAGGAAAAAGAACTAGTGTGGGAATGAGGGTTTCTGGAACAGCCCCGAGGATCATGTTTTTAAGGAGGGTGTCTAAATTCACCAATCTCCTCTCCTCTTCTGACCAATGTTCCTCCCTCTTTTCCTTCCCCTTCTAGATCCAGAAGGATCAAGAAGTGGATTGAGAGGTGATGTAGGTACATAAGGACCTTCGTTTAAAATCTTCATCATGTTCCTCTCAATACCAGTGACATGCAAAACCATCCTAGCCTTCCACGTACCAAATTCATCACTGTTCCCACTGAATTTAGGAACAGGATTATTTGAGTAGTGCACATGCACGTGTGGAGAAGCAGGAGTAGGAGGAGGAGGTGGAGGATTAGTGTTATTAACATTTTGTGGTTCATTTTGATCATGAATATTTACATTAGGATCGGGACCAAGACTAAAACCTTGTGTATTTTCTTGGTTAGCCATCAAGAACAGATCTAGGCAATGATTAGCCTTCTGCTCTGATACCAAATGTGAGTCCCTTAATTACGAGATGGTTAACCAATGAAAGTGTAAAATACAATAAGTCTAATAATCACTAGATTGGACTAGTATTACTTGTAAATAAAGATGCAAGATATATAAACAAAGTAATACAAGACTTAAAGCAATAAACAAATAAAGTGGAACATTATGTATGTTTCATGGGTATTTCATTTATTGATGTTTAAATAAAATACAAGGTTGTTGCGGAATCAAGATAACACAATTAAGTGTGTATCCTAACAACCTATGAGTTACAATATGATCTATATTTGTCAAATAGCTTTTTAGGATCGAGATACTTAAAGTTGTGAAGTATCCCTGTTTAAGATCGAGAGTATTTGGACAAATTCACTTAAATGCAAAAGGAATGCTTAAAAGTATTTTTGTCAAGGAAATGACTTTGTATTTATAGGCAACAAATTCACCAGTGAATTTGTGCCGTACAAATATGGTTGGCATACATTTAATGATCCGACAAGAACATTAAATGTATTGGATAAGGAATAAGGATAAAGTCACATCAAGTGCAAGTGTATCCTTTTATCCAACCACCTTAAAACACGTATACTTTGTTAAAGAACAAGTGGATTGTTCTTTGGAAAGTGTGTTAAAGGCAAAAGTCAATCCTCGATATTAGTGTTCAGACTTGCAGGATCTAGAAACTAACAATCCTCCAGTGTGCAGATCTGGTAAGACTTTCCAGTGGACTCCGCCATTTGTTAAGTCTTCTTCCTTCAGACTTCAGTCTTTGACTTCAGTCAGAATGTCTTCAGTAGAGTAGATCTGGACTGGGGTGAAGTCTTCAGTGAGCTAATCTGGAGAATGCTCCAGATTACCTATACAAGTAAATGCTCACTAGTCTTCAATTATTTCTGGACAAATCTTCAGAGGGACTCCAGATTCCAAGTCTGGAGTAGGTCCAGTAGAGAAACGTTTTCTGGTCAGATCTTCAGCGAGGCTCAGTAGTCGGGTCTGGAGCGAGACCAGCAAAACAAGTTTTCTTAACAAACCTAAATAAGGTTCCAGTAGTCCAGTCTGGAGCCAGTCCAGTAAATCTGGACTAAATCTGGACCTAACGGAAACAACCTGGGATGATGACTGGAGTGATCTCTCCAGGTCCGCCACCTTACTTAAAAGGCCTTGGACCTCGGCTGAAGACGAAGTGGAGAGACTACTGGGAGGTTCAAGATTTGAAGTCATTCTGTTCATTAAGGGTACTTGTGCCCAGACCTCTTCAGTTGTAGTTTCATCAGTAACAACTGTCGAGTCCAGCACACGTTGTTCAGATATGTTGACTGGAGTTTCAAGTGGTGGAGGTTGAGATAGTGAAGTTTGAATGGTTGGAGGAGTGAAGTATTGAGTATTTTCAGGAATTGAAGGTGGTGGTGGTGGTGGCATGTTTGAGTCTGGTGGGGGTGGTGGCATTTCTGATTCTGGTGGCGGCATATTTGTTTCTGGTGGAGGTGGTGGCATTTCTGATAGACTTTCAACTTGTACAACATCCTCACCCAGAAAGTTCATATTGACATCAAATTCTGATCTTCTGACATGGGAGAATCAGCCTCATCCCAAAACATTTCACCAACAGTTGTATCACCAGCCTGAGCACCAACCAGTTCACCAGCCTGTTCACTTGCTTCAACATTCAAATCGATTCGAGCCTCTTGCTCACCAGATACTTGTTCATCAGCCTGAACAATTTGTTCTACCTGCTCAACAACCTGCTCAATCTCTTCTTGTATAACAGCCTGTACATTATCTTCTGTCTGCTCAATAACTTGTACATTTTCAACATTCTCCTCTTCAAAAATAGGAGACCCATCTAAATTCATAACATCACCAGGATGTCTTTCTGGATTCACCTGAATTCCATCTCTCATCAGACGCCTGTTTGATCTTGGTCGTCTGGAAGGTTCAACATTTCCAGCTCTCATCAGACGCCTGTTTGTTCTAGGTCGTCTGGAAGGTTCAACATTTTCTGGTCCTTGACCTTCAGGAGCCACTTGTCTAATGGGTTGTACAGCTTCTATAATTTGTACATCTTGGTCACCAGAGGGTCCTTCACCAACTTGACCTCTACCTGGTGCCTCTACTTCTTCCCTTTGAAAATTCAACATGGTCTGAGGAATATCTACCTCACCAGTTCTTGATTTTAGGTGACTTAACTCCCTCATATATTCACACACCGTAAAGTGATTTGTTTCATAATCATATTCAGTGCGCAGAGCTCTTAAAAATACTAGTGAAAGAAAACGAATGTAAGGAATATGGGGTTTTCTACCTTTCACCTTCAAACGGTCCACCAGATCATCAAAGAAAATCTGGGCAAAATCAACCCTGTACCCAAACCACAAACAGTAGGCAATCTGGAGCTGCATTTGATTAATCTGATCTAACCTCCAGAACTGCCACCTAAGCACTCAACAATATGAGTGAAGAAATATCTCCAAGAGTCTGTTAACTTACTCATGTAAATAGTGCCTTTCCTCAACAACTGGCCATGTTCATACACAATTTCAGTGTGCCCCATCAATCTGCACACATCCCTGAAATTTATACCAGTAGGGAGTGGAATTGCCATCTCATTCTCAGGAAAATAATTTAATTGAAGAGCTGCTCTGAGAGAATCGACAGAGAGGGTGAACGATCTGGTGCCTTGTTGCAGTGTGTAGTTGATGGTTTTAGTGGTTTCAACATACACTGCAGAATACCAAAATTCACACAGGTAATCATGATACATTTTACCTGGATTACGAGTGAGAGCACCATAGAGTGGACATGAGAGAAAAAATGTATTTAATCTCCCAATAATGGAACGGGCATTATGAGCACTGGAAAGTGAGAGCTTTGCCATCCAGTTATTCATATTTATTCTTATGGCTTTAGCCTCAAAAGTAATATGGCGTGCCTTAACAACATTTGGAACAGGAGCATATTCGGCGGAGAGCAGATTTTTGGGTGAGTTTGATTGTCTTGGTGCCATTTGAATATGTTAGATAAATGAAGATGAAATTGGAATATTTAGGGTTTTGATGAAGATTTGATGAATTAATTGATTGGAAATGGAGTAAATATGAGAGATGATTATGATTGGGAAATGAATGAATTGAAGTAAATGAAGGAATTTTAAGGATTTGGGGAGTAAATATGTTCGAAGTAAATGCAAATGAAATTGAAAGTGGGTATATATAGAAGAGAGAATGTGGAACTCAAACGGTTAATTTGAAATTATCAAATAAAATTTTGATCGGGTTCTGAGATCCGCATTAATTACATCACATCACACATAAATATGTGACGGTTTACAGCCCACAAACAGTATCAAGTTGCACTTTTTGTCTTCCCAAGATAAAATCATTACTTTGAAAAATTTACATGCCACGTAGGATTATAAGATAAATATCTTTAAAAAGTTTGCTTACGTGGCACGCACAATGACCAAGTATTTAAAAAAATATTATGACTCATTTCAGTGCATCTGGAGGTTGACTGGACACTCCAGTATCACTGGTGGATTAGTCCAGTGAAGCATGTACTGATGGTACACTGGAGGGACACTCCAGTAAAGTACTAGTGAAAACCATTTGAAAGAGACTGGTGACCTCAAACATGCACGTCAACTAATACAGACAAATGAGAGGGACACATTTACAAGGAGACAAAAGTCACCTCAAACACGCACTTCAACCTGTCCAATTACCAGTGAGAGGGAAATATTTACAAAGTACCAGTAATATTTTCTGAAGAATTTTGTCCAGTGAGAAAATAAATTAATAAATTCCCCTTGAACTTAAAACATTTTTAAGAGCAAAAATATATTTCAAGTCTTTCCCCCTGGAATGTTGATCCAGAAATCTATTAATGCAAAGATAGTACACAACGACGTTCAATATCTGAGCAGTCATAAATTTATAAATCTTTAAATCAAAGATCCTCAGTAGTACACAATGGCGTTTAATACCAAGGTTCCAGATTTAAGGGTTTAACATTCCCAACTCACCAACAAGATATTCAAAAGTTTTTACATCCAGTGGTTTAGTAAAAATGTCAGCGAGTTGTTTGTCAGTGGGAATAAAATGGAGTTCAATGTTGTTTTTCATAATATGATCACGAATGAAGTGATACCTGAGATCAATGTGCTTCGTCTTGGAGTGCATGACTGAATTGTTCGAGATAGCAATGGCACTGGTATTATCACAAAAGATTGGGGTCTTTGAATACTTAATACCAATAATCAAGCAACTGGTTCTTCATCCAGAGTATCTGAGCACAACAACTGGCTGCAGACACATATTCAGCTTCAGCAGTGGACAATGAAACTGAAGTTTGCTTTTTACTGGTCCAGCTGACCAGTTTGCCACCAAGGAAATGACATCCACCAGTAGTGGATTTCTGTCTATCTTACAACCTGCATGATCTGAATCTGAATAACCTATTAGATCCATGCCTGAGCCTTTGGGATACCAAAGACCCAAACTGGGGACACCCTTAAGGTACTTCAGTATGCGTTTTACAGCAAGCATATGAGATTCCTTTGGATTAGACTAATATCTGGCACATAAACATGTTGAAAACATAATATCTGGTCTACTGGCAGTTAAATACATCAGTGAACCAACCATGCCTCTGTAGACAGTGGTGTTCACTGGTTTACCATCTGGATCGGAGTCCAGTGTCAGTGGTGCAGAAATTGGAGTTGGTTTAGATGGTGAAGAATTCATATCAAATTTCTTTAAAAGATCTCTAACATATTTTTCTTGATTAATAAAAATACCATCTCTGGTCTGTTTAATCTGGAGTCCTAGAAAAAATGTTAATTCACCCATCAAACTCATTTCATATTCAGTTGACATTATTTTAGAAAATTTCTTGCACATGTTTTCATCAGTAGACCCAAAAATAATATTATCAACATAAATTTGTACCATTAACAGATTACCTTTTTCATGAAGAATAAATAAGGTATTGTCAATTGCACCTCTTTTGAAACCATTTTTCAATAAATGTTTTAGTCAGAGTGTCATACCAGGCACGTGGGGCTTGTCTGAGGCCATAAAGCGCTTTGTCCAGACGATATACCCAATGTGGATGCTTTTCAACAACGAAACCTGGTGGTTGTCTGACATAAACTTCTTCTTCAAGCTTTCCATTCAAGAAAGCACTCTTTACATCCATCTGGTAGACCTTGAACTGATGATGAGCAGCGAATGCTAAAAATATTCTGACCGCTTCAAGTCTAGCCACTGGAGCAAATGATTCATCAAAATCGACATCTGACTGGCAGTAGCCTTGTGCTAACCAGTCTGGCCTTGTTTCTGATTACGTGGCCATCTTCATCTACCTTGTTCCTGAAGACCCATCTTGTTCCAATTGGTTCTTTCTTTCCAACTGGAAAGGAACCAGGTACCAAACCTTGTTCTTTCAAACTGGTGAAGCTCTTCTTGCATAGCAGTCACCAGCTTGGATCTTCCATAGCCTCGTCAATCTTCTTTGGTTCATTCAGTGATAAGAAACTGACATATAAGCATTGATCACTGGAGGCTCTTCTGGTCTGAACTCCTCTAATGGAGTCACCTATGATCTGATCAATAGGATGAGCTTTTGTCCATCTGGAGTACTGACCAGGATTGTTACTGACAATAATATCAGTGCAAGAATTCAGTTGAGTTTCAGGATGAGGATCCTGGTAAACTATTTCAACATCTTCATCTGAATCAGTAAGATCACGATTTGCATCAAGAAATTCTTCATTTGAAGGCATTTCTTGAAGTACTGGTTCAGTTTGAAATTCTTCATATGAAAACATTTTAGGAATAGTTTCAACTGATACTGATACTGGGGGAGTAGTACGTACATCTGATCCAATAACAAGTTCATTGGGTAGTTTGAAACTTATTGAAGGATAGAAAGGTGTACAACTGGGGATCTTCTTCTTATGAACTGGTTCCAAGTCAGAATGACTGGAAACTTCTTCAGGTGAATTTGTGCAGTTAATGGGATCAGATTCACCGAAAATAATTGGAATTACTGGGGGAGAATCAAGGGCAGGCTTTTTATTGATTGCATTATTTGATTCATCAAAAGTAACATGTATGGACTCTTGTACCTTCTCCAGTCTCTTGTTGTAGACTCTGAAAGGCTTTGCGAATGGCTGAATATCCTAAGAAATATCCTTCATCAACTTTGGCATCAAATTTGCCTAACTGAGTGGAGTCATTCAGGATGTAAACTGGACATCCAAAAACGTGAAAATAATCAATATTTGGTTTTCTATTTCTCAATATTTCATAGGAAGTCTTCTTGTGTCGCTTCACGTACACTGATCGATTCTGGTGTGGCAAGCAGTTGCAATTGCTTCAGCCCAGAAACTGGTAGGAAGGCCAGATTCAGCTAGCATACTCCTGGCAGCTTCTATCAGCGTTCGATTTTTCCTTTCTACCACTCCATTTTGTTCTGGAGTGCGTGCTGACGAGAAGTTCTGGGAGACGCCAGTATCAGTACAGAATTTCTCCAGAGTTGCATTCTGGAATTCTGTTCCATTGTCACTTCTTAACTGACACACCTTTCGCTTATGCTTCAGTTTAATCTGCTTGATAAGAGAGATGATTTCAACAGCAGCTTCACTTTTAGACCTGAGAAAGACCCCAACAATATCTGGAGAATTCATCTACGATCACCAGGGTGTATCTTTTACCATCACGAGTCTGAACATTCACTGGACCAAAGAGGTCCATATGAAGCATGTGAAGTGGTTCAGTAATGCTGAAGTTCTATCTGGTCTTGAAACTGGCACGTTTCTGCTTTCCCATCTCACATCCTGGACATGGCCTTTCCTTTTTGAAGGAAACTGAAGGTATCCCATCTGCCAGTTGTTTTCTAGACAACTTATTAATATTTTTGAAATTTAAATGGGATAACCTTTTATGCCATAACCAGTTTGTGTCTTCATCAGCTTAAGTATAGAAACATTGCTCTGAAGAAGAGCTTTCCATATCCATCACATACACGTTCCCTTTTCTGGGAGCAATCAATACTACTTTCCAGTCCTTGTTGAATACAATGCCATGAACAATATTGAATAGAACTTGATAGCCATCATCACACAGTTGACTTACACTGATCAGGTTATATTTCAAACCATTCACATATGCAACACGTCTGAACTTGACTTGTCCATTGTTCAGAACACCATACCCCTCAGTCTTTCCACAACCATCATTTCCAAAAGTAATGGAGGGTCCATCAGAAATGATGAAATTCCTCCAGCAGGGTCTTACGTCCGGTCATCGTCCTGCCAGCTGCACTGTCAAGATACCAGGTATGCTTATTTCGATCGCCCTGCACATCCACCAGATATATCAGTTAGATTTGGGAACCCATCGACTGATGGGTTCACTGGATCCTCCCTTATGGATCCCTGGGGGTATCTGGTTGAGTTCACTTTCTTCAACAGTAGTTTTTGTTGAAAACACTACTGGAGTTGATAGTTTAGAAACCTTTTTCTTTTTCTCAATTAAAGGAATATTTTTCTCTTTCTTAGAAAAAGGTTTGGTATTTTGTATAGGACCAGATGAAGTACCCTCAAAGTTGTTTAATCTTGCATGACAGCTTTGAACCTGACGAGCCAGTAGTTGAAACTGGCTCTTCAGATGAAACCTGAGCCTTTCCAGTTGACTGGACTTTTGGCTTAGGAAGGGAATTGTTCTTTTTTCCTTTGAACCTGGGGTTCATTAGAAACAGTCTGAGGCAAAGGTTTATGCTTATTGACCTTTTTAACTGGAGCAGTCATCTGGGATGCTCCAGTCTTGACCTCCAAAAATTGAGCTGGTATTATACAAGATTTTGGGGTAGAAGGTTCATCATATATGGTACTAGGTTTAACCTCCTCTGGTAATCGGTCAATTACTGGTATTAATGCTGCAATATGAGTATTTCCATCCAGATATGCACGTTTTTGGGATGGAAATTGGTTTACTCCAGCATCATATGGCTTTCTTGTTTCAAGCCATGATTGAATAACCTGTTTTTCTTTTTGCAAAATTATTTCCAGGTCATGTTTTTCTTGAACCAGTTGTTCAGTTACCAAAACTTGTGCTTGAAATGCCAGTTCAATATCTTGAAGTTCTTTTAATTTTGATTTTAAAGCAGCTATTTCAGAGGAATCTGTTTCTAAGCCATTTAGACTGTCAAATCTAACAGTTTCCACAAAAATTAAATCAGAATTTAGAGCTTCAGCAATGTCCAATTTAAGTTCAGGATCAGTTTCATTATCATAATCACTAACCTTTTTAATAACAATGTCTACCCATCGACCAGATGTGACATCATCCTTCACCAGATGTTCTTGATCTGCCAGAGCCATAAAACAACAGTCTCTTTCCTCTTCTTCATCGACTGACGAATCATCAGAGGGAACCCATGCTTCTTCAGTGGTTGCTATCATGCATTTATTATTATCTTCCATTTGTTTAGACAAGAGAGCAATTGAGCCTTAAGCTTTTTGTATTTCAACTTATAGCTATCATCAGGCTTGTTATAGAAGCAGTTGGACCAGACTGAGAGACAAACTGACTGGACTTGCACTCTTTCATGAAATGACCTTTTCTGCCACACTTAAAGCATGTCAGATTGGTCTTGTCAGTGGAAGAACTGGTGCATGTTGTCCAGTGGGCCTATTTGCTCTGGCCTTAAAACGGTTAAACGTTTTGGCCATCATTGCAACCAGGTCATCACTGTCAGTTTCATCACAGTCTGGAGAGATATCATTTCAGACTCCAGAATCCATTAGTTCAGACATCATCTTCTTCATAGAAAATACATTCTCAGAAGATATTAATGCCGCACAAGGTGGTACAGTATTAGTGACCACTGTGGAACTACTGGAAGCATGATTAAAAGAATCTTTTGTCTGCCTAGAATTCGAGTTTTAGTGTGTGTTTATGTGTGTAACAATGGCGGTTTTAGTGAGAGAAGTTAGAGAGAGAAAGTGTGTGTTGCAGGGAAAGATTAGTTAGCATAAAATGGGTGAAAGGTTACATTTTGAATTATGGAGGGGGTTTATATACCTATACACATATTACAATATGCCCCCTTCCATACTTAAACATTTACAATGTAAGTACAAAAGATACAAATCAACTACTACATTTATATTTCTAACAATCTCCCCCTTAGTAGTGATTTGTGAAAAAGATCCAGTCTTTGTCCATCTTCAAACTCTAGTATTCGGTCTGTCTTTATTTGGATGCTAGAACCAATTTTCTCCTTCGGGTCTGTCATCTGGAACAATCATATTAGCTTCAAAATTTCTTGGAGGAATGTTATGTGGCCCTGGTAGATGACTAGGCTCGTACTTGATCCAGCAACCTCCTTTCCGACGAACAACATATTTCGACTTCTGAACATTCTTTGCTTCTCTCATCATTCGAATGCTGTCTCGGTACTCAAGCCTTTGATTGATCTTGGAGATTACTTTATCAAACACTTCCTTTTCTTTTCATCTTGCTCATCTTCTTTCAAGCACAGCAACACATTTTTACAAAACTCCAATGTTCCATCAGAATAAGAAGCAAGTTCATCCATACGAATGAAAATCTTCTTCTTTCGGCTATTTAAAAAGACAACCCCAAAGGATGGTTCTTCGATGACATGACCAATACTGAGTTTTTCAATGTCTTCAGTGTAAAGACTCTGATCTGGATATGGAACATTTATCTTCCTCTTCACAACTTCAAACCCTATTTGAAAATCTTCCAGTGAAGCATATTGAATACAACTTGACATGTATCTTTTTACAGCATCAAAAGCAATTACATCTTCACGGTATCTTTGCATTGCATTCAGGAAATGGTTATAGAGGAAGATAATGTCATCAACTGGCAAAAGTTTGAATTGGGCTTCTGTAAATCGGTAGATCTTGTTATTATCTCTTTTGACATGAAAACATGGAACAAAGATAGTAACTCTTTTAATCAATATCACTCTTATCAGCACCAATATCTTATGATTTCTTTGTTCTTCCAGCAACTTTGGATTGTATTGTTTTGTAAGTTTAAGAAGCTCTGTGTATTCTTCTATTTGCCTTGCTTCCTTAAACTTGTACATTGAATCTAACTCTAATCTCTTGGTTTTAGTAACTTTAGTTGCTCCACAAAATATAGGATATGCCCTTTCCTCCAGATATCTTGATTTCTTAGCTGCTTCTTTAGGTTTGATGCCGAGAGCAACCATTCTTTCTCTATCCCTCAAGAAGTATCCCCGATTAATAAATCTTAGTTGTTCTTCAGTTAAATCAGTTGGAAAATAATCAGGAAGAACTTCCTCGGATATGATTGCCTCTCTAAAAACCTGTTTGTAAGTTGATTTCTTAAAGTTCTGAACTGCAGCTTCTGGAGTCTTTCTCAGATCATCAAAATTGTTAAATTCATTAAAATTGTAATGCTGTGGAGCTGAGCTAGCACGAACAGATGATTCTCCAACTTCAACTCTGCTTGAAGAACCTGTTTCAAAGTAATCAAGATCTGCAAATTCTTCAAACATAGGTTCCTCTACAGCTTCTACGTTCACAGGAGTTTCAACTATCTCTGGCTCATCCAATATAACATTATCTTTTATGGCCTCAAGATCAGCTTCTCCTTCAGCATATTCAACTAAATCATCTTCAATTACAAAACCTTCTTCTTCATTAACCTCAACATTTTCATAATCTTCTTCACTTTCTACATCTGAATCAGCACCAAAAACTTCAACTAATCTTCTTCTAATCACATCATCTAAAGTATCGTTCTCAGCTTGATTTCCACCCTCTGCTCTTTCTTGCATTACCACATCCTCAACATTCACATCAACTCTTGCCGAAGTATTTTCAATATTGGCTTGACCCACTCCTTGGTTCTCCCCCTCGGGGTGATCATCAGAATCAGGATCATCCCGTCTAGAAGCAACCGAGGCCGGTCGGCAAGATTCTAAAGCTAACAATCTAAGCTCAAATGCAGCAAGCTTTGCATCATATTCAGCCTTTTGTCTTTCAACTTGATCTTGTAAAGCTTTTACTCTTCTTTCATTAGCAAGTTCTCTTTCTCGTACCTCAAGAGAATTCAACACACCCCTTTCAGTTAAAGTCAACAAATCCCCTTCCGAACGTAGAATGCCAAGTAAAACTTCACATGCTTGATCTTTGGTAGGAAGATTTGTTGTGGTTGATGATGTTTGAATAGGTGTTGGTGTTCTTTGTGTTTGGGTAGGAGGTGGAGTAGCCAACCCGGGGGTTGTTTTCACATTTGTAGTGTGACCTAAATTCAGCGAAGCTGATTCAGGATTTCCTGCGGATCCTCGGGTTATACCCTCACCAGCAGTTTCAGATTCATGGGCTTTGCAACCCGAATCAAGTTGTGTCCTAGACTGTGATAAATTACTGTCCTGGACTTGTTGTTGTTGGGCAACACCTCTCACAATACCGGGGTCACTGAGAATGCCCGTTAATACAGTCTCAGGTTGATCCTGAGGAACAGCAGTGTCACTACGGCGTTCATACTGTCCCCAGTCTCGGTCTGAGGACTGTTACCTGCGGCTAAAGCTGGCGTGATGTTAGCTAAGGCAGGATTTCCCAAGCTGTCCTTGAGGGTCACACAAAGTGGGTCCCCCTCCGCTTGTTCCGGCATCAGTACTCAACTGTGCTTGTGAATCCGTGTACCTAGGAGATCTAGACTCTTGTGCACGAAATGAAGGCGAGAGGTGGGGCTGGTCCTCTCTTATTTCAACACTCTCATCCTCCAAATGAGGAGAGTGTGGTGAGCGTGGCTGATTCCCCGTGCATTTGTGAGACTAACTCCTGTTGTGAGGAGTCAGAATGGCTAGGAGAGTTTGGTGCAAGCGAGAATGGGCAGTTCCCGACTTCTACCCTAGGGTAAATAACCCGGCTAGACACATTGGTTTGAACTATCGGAGGGCCAACGTTTTCTTTATGCCCTTGTCCTAACCCGGACCGCACATCCTCTCTTACATTTTTAACTCCTCCCTCAATTCCGCCTTGTTCCTCCAGCACAACATCATCTCCAGTGCTAACATGCTCAGTTTCCAACTCAGATACAACATTATGAATTCCTTGAGTTACTTGTTCAGCATCCAACTCTGTCGAGGCACCAATATGTTCCGATCCAGCAGACTTATGCTTTCTTTTGGATTTCTTCTTCTTTGATTTCTTTGGTGACCTTCGAGCAGCCATTTTAAGTCTTCTACCTGGTGGTGGAGTTGGTTCATTAGGTAAGTGCTGAAGCAAGCGGTGTTGGATTAAGTACAGGTGATGAGCGAGGTGGTGTTAAGGTTGGTGGATTTGGCAAAACAACGGATGGTATAGGTGTAGATTGTGAAGGTGAAGATTGCGAAAAGTGAACGGTTGGTGTAGATTGTGTTGATTGATTTGATGGTGTAGGTTGAGAAACAGGTGAAGAAACAGGTTCAGGTGTTACAACATCTTGTTCAAACATAACTCTTTTCGATTTCCTTCTCCTCTGCCCAGAAGTCCCCTCACCACTATCCCCTCTTTTTCTTTTATGAGACCTAGGACCCTCACTTGGCGACCTATGCACAGCTTGGGCAGGAGTCTGTCGGCTTTCAGACCCCATTGCTGTGGCTAACCACTCTCTATAAGTCCTAAGGTGGGGACTCTCAGCAGGAACCAGGTTTAGCAGAAATGGTGAAATTGGAAATGGTCTTGCAATCTCACTTCCTATGCCTCTTATTCTCATGTTTGATTTATACATTGCAATCACACACTTGAAGCTATCTTCCAACTTTGGTATCTCTTCAACATTATCAAGTACGTCTTCGATTATCAAGGTGAAGAATCGAATATAAGGAATGTATTTTCTTTCT
>CM067167.1:162296398-162368988 GCA_034093135.1 Erigeron breviscapus | reverse complement strand
GGGCTCACTGGCTTCAGTACCAGTAGCTTCTTCAGTTAGCCCGGCTTCAGTGCCATATGCTCTTTGTCTTTGGTCACCAGACGACTTTTCCCACTTGGAATGATCACCAGTCCTTGACTTGAGATCATTCCATAACTGTTCCGGCATATGTCTGTCCAGTGGCAGCGAAGCCCAGTTGACATTCTAGTCAGTTACAAACTGGAGACCATCAGTGGAAAGCCCTTACAAAGCTTTACACTGATTACGAGGAATTGACTTTTATGCTTTATGTACCTTACCCGGATAATAAGACTCATCTTATTATTTAAGTAATAAAAGGTACATAAAGGTGGTTGTAAAGTTGCTTTATCATGCGACTTTACACTGCTTTTTAAGGAATTAAATGCTATTCCTTAAATGCTCTCAACCACATTTGTACGGCCAAAGTTAACATCCCAATGTTAACTTTGCCTATAAATACAAGTCATTGCACAACAAGAATATTAAGTAAATCACTTAAGTTGAATACTTCACACTTTGCATACCTGCAATATTCTTGGTGAACTTGTGCAATATTCTCTCAATCGCTAAAAGGAACATTTCACAACTTTAAGTGTTTCGATTGTCTTGAGAAATTCCGAGTGTAGATCAATTGGATTTCATAGGTTGTTAGGATATTTACATTCTTGTATTATCTTGGTTCCGCAACAACCTTGTAATTTATTTAACATCAATAAATAAATTACACATTGAAAATTACATATTGTCTCATCCAATTTATTTACAAGTTATTTGTATTATTGCATTGTTCTTTACTTATTGTCTTTTAAATAAGTAATCTATCTAGAACTTGGTATATCCACACTGCAACTGGTCGTCTCCAGTTCAGTGCATATATTGCAAAGTAACTCCACCATCGACATTGAGGTGTCTTCAGTAGTACCATCTATTGAGTTGGGACTTACAAAGACAATACTTCCTTTGGCTTAGACAAATTCCTTCTTTGGTATCTAGAACTTCAATTCCTAAAAAATATTTCAATTTGCCAAGATCTTTGATAGAGAATTTCTTACTAAGAAAATCCTTGCATCTATCAATTTCAGTAATACAATTTCCAGTAACAATTATGTCATCCACATAAACAAGTAATGCAACAAACACATTATTTTTAACTTAAGTAACATCCCAAAACTTAATCGTTTCTGTTGACTAACGTCGTTAGGTCAAATTCTAAGTCCGTGATATGTTTATGTGGAAATATGTGTTTATGTGCCCTATATGTGAGATTTAATTATCTTTAATGAGTGACAATAAAGTAGACTTAATGATGTGTAAAAAGGTCTATGTAGTGTGCGAAAGTGCTTCCATGTGTTATGTATATCCCCATTAGGTGTTTAAAGGTGTAATAAAGCTAATATGAAGTCCAGGGACTAAATTTGACAAAAGTGAAAGTTGAAAAACGGGATTAGGGCTAGGATTAACCTAATCTAGAGTGATTGGGCAGCAATTAACTTAATTGAACACATACAAAGTATCTTAAATTTCCTAATTGATTTCTTAAGCAAATCTCCAAGTTTTGGTCAAGCAATCGTGAGTTTTTGGTATTGAATCAGATATGTCCTTGTTGTTCAGGTAATCATTGATTTACTAATTATATTTTCAGATCTAAGGTTGGATTATATGGAAACAAATCTGATTTTAAAAGGGTTTAATTAGGGTTCATGTTGTGTCTTTGGCTAATAAATGATCTAAACGGTGTCAAACGAGTTTGTAATCGATATGAATGATCAAAATATGTTTAACAATGTCAAAAATCATGTTTTGGGTGAAGCCCAAGTCGTTTGTTTCTGGAAAAATCGAAGAACTTGGCCATATTTGAAATCTGGACGAAATTACTTTAAATTCGTTAGCTGAGTCTGATTTTGTACTAGCGAAGATAATCTTCGTTCTGGTTATCTTCGTTCTGGTTATCTTCGTTCTGGCTAACTTCGTTTGAAATGTTCTAAGTTCGTTTGGGCATTTCTAAGTTCGTTCAGTATGTCCTAAATTCGTTTGAAGGCAACTAAGTTCGTTCAGTGAGTCTAAGTTCGTAAGAACAAACCTAAGTTCGTTTTAAAGTTCGTTGGGTCCCAAATGACTTATATTTTGTATATTAATGTATCTTAGGTGTCGGGGATTATTGTTAAGCACTTTTAGCCTTTCATTACGCGCGCACACTCCCAAAAGGTAAGATACACTACTTTTGTCACGCTGAGGGTGCAACGAAAATGGTTCGTAAACTATAACCTCCATAACAGTAATGTATAACTCACAGGTGGTTGGGTTGATATGGGAGGTACTCGGGGATTAATGATGACGATGTTTATGCCTAAAATGCTTCCCCGTACATGTGGTTACGATATGAAATGTTATGATGAACGGTGGTTAATGATATGTTACGATATGATATGTTATGATGAACGGTGGTTAATGATATGTTGTAATGTTGTTATGTGCATGTATATGTGGCTTGTTCATCTAGAACACTAGACCTTTTTAGGTTGCCATGACACGTGCACGTTTTAAGGGCCCTAACGTGAAAAGATGATAGTATGGATTAGTTTAGGTTAAAGGTGGAATCTAAACTAAATATGATAAATGCTCGAGCTAATTAGATGTTAAGTGTTATGCATAACCTGTGCCTTACGGTGGTAATAGGTACATCGTGCCTTACGGTGGTAATAGGTACGTATAAATCGTGCCTTACGGTGGTAATAGGTACGTATAAATCGTGCCTGACGGTGGTAATAGGTACGTTATGCCTTACGGTGGTTATAGGTATGTTAAAATGGTTGCTCGGGTGTGTTCCTTGCAACAAGTCATATGTGGCGAGTAGTTTCGGGTGGCCTGATGACCCACCTAATGTCATGAACATAGCGTGCTACTCATGGATCGACATTGTCTTTCCTTAAAAAACGGTAACTTCGGTTACAACTTAACGAGGTGAATCAAAGTGATCAAATTGATTAGGCACGCTTAGGGTCATGAACTCTATGCTTATATGTGATGTGGATATGTTTATACGGTGGTATGAATGTCTAATTAAAATGACGTAATGCTTTAAAGTGACGATTTAAATGGATGAAATGTTTTGCTTAAACCTGGTGTTATCTTACTTAGCTTTATAGCTAACACTTGTTTCTTTTAATGTGTTGACACCCCTCAGGTTAGGCAGTGAGATGACGTGTGAAGCTTTGGCGAGAGAAGGGTAGATGATCAAGCTGGCTTTAGTTTACCCAATAGCTTCGCATAGACCTTATGTTATTGATTTCCTTATGGAACTTATGTAATGACTATGTTATGATTGCTTTATGTTGGGCAATCTTATGGATTTCTTTTATTACAGATTTGATGATATTAGTAACACCACCAATGTTTTCTCAACTGTTTTCCTTAGTTGAGTATTTTCCTAAATCGTTTCCGCATGATTTAACGCCGTTAGGCGAAATTTTTGGAAATCCATATTTTTACAAAACGGGTGTTACACTTAATATAAAGAGAATAATCATTCTTACTTTGTTCAAAACCATTTTCAATCAAGGCAGAGGTCAACTTTTCATTCCATTTTCTGGGTGCTTGCTTAAGACCATACAAGGACTTCACAAGTTTACAAACCCTAGGGTCAGTAGCAGAAAAGTAACCAGGAGGAGGACTCATATAAACATCCTCATCAATTTCACCATACAAGAAAGCATTGTTGACATCAAGTTGATAAATAGGCCAAGAATTGTGAGAAGCAATGGTAATAAGACACCTAATTGTAACCATTTTAACAACAGGAGAGAAAGTCTCTTCATAATCCACACCAACTTGTTGACTGCACCCCTTGGCAACAAGTCTAGCCTTGTATCTATCAATATCCCCATTAGACTTATATTTTATTTTGTAAACCCATTTACAACCAATGGGTCTCCTGTTAGGTGGAGGGTTCTTACAAGCCTCTTCAAAGCAAGTAGGTTCAACATGTTTATTTAAATTTGTCACAAAACACAGATTCTCATAATTCAATTTTGAGTAGTTCACAAAATTTGAAATGCTATGCTTAGTTTTGGTTCCTAAGACAAAGTCAATTAAGTTTTTAGGAAGTCTAGTGGTCCTTGTGGATCTCCTTAGGTTAAGACTGTTTTGAGGAACATAATTAATTTCATTAAGATTTCCCTCAGAAATGTTTTGGTCTTCAGGAAGTGTTGCACTAGTTTCCCCATTGGTAATCCTTGAAGGACTACCAGAATGAGGAATGATCTCAGTCTCACCAGTAGACCCCAAGGGACTGCCATGATGAGATGGGACAGTGCCATCACTCCTAGGGTTCAGGTCTCTCCTTTCATCATTGGGAAGGAAAGCACTTGGATGTTCATTATTTTCAAAAAGATAATTATCAAAGAAGTTTAAGTGAGTGACATCTTCAGTAGAAAAGTCCTTATTTTGATTATTTATTTTAAAAGGAAAGATGTTTTCATAGAAAACAACATCCCTTGAATAAAGGATGGTTTTATTTTCAAGACTGTAAAGTTTGTATCCTTTCTTGGCATTAGCATAACCAATAAGAACACATTTTTCAGACCTACTACTAAATTTATCAAAATTATTCAAAATGGTGGCAAAGCATAAACATCCAAATACTCTAAGATGAGACAAATTAGGAGAGCAATTAAACATAAGATCATAAGGAGATTTTCCACACAGAACAGAAGAAGGTAACCTGTTAATCAAGTAGGTAGCAGTCAGAATACATTCATTCCACATATTAAGAGGTATCCCCCCTTGAAACATAAGAGATCTTGCAACATTAAGCAAGTGTCTATGTTTCCTCTCAACTATTCCATTTTGTTGTGGGGTGTAAACACAAGTGGTTTGATGAATAATGCCCTTTTGTTTAACAAAATTACTCATTCTTTGATTGACAAATTCACTCCCATTATCACTTCTAAACACTTTAATTTTCTTGTCAAACTGTGTTTGTAAAAGATTATGAAAGTTAACAATGTTTTCAAAGGTTTCTTCCTTTCCTTTTAACAAAAACACCCACACAGCTCTGGAATAGTCATCAACAATAGTTAAGAAGTATTTATATCCTTCTTTGCTTTGTATCCTATAAGGTCCCCAAAGATCAAGATGAATTAAGTCACCAACAGTAGTGGTCTTATGTTCACTCAAGGGAAAAGGTTCCCTTGTTTGTTTGGCCTTATGGCAGATTTCACAAGGAGAGTTAAGAGATGTGTTATCAAGTTTCAATCTGTTCTTTAGAACAATTAAAACTTGTTCTGCTGGGTGACCCAGTCTAGAATGCCAAGTGTGTTTAGAAACATTACATATAAGACTAGAATTAAGACAAATAGCATCATTCTTACCACAAACATTTTCATCAAACAAGTAAAGTCCACCATACTCATTACCAATCCCCACCAAAACTCTTGTTCTCAAATCCTGTATATAACAGTGATTTTCATCAAAACCTATGAAAAATTTGTTATCCCTAGCAAGACAATGCACAGAAAGGAGACTGACACAGTATTCTGGAACCACAAGCACACCATACAGAATTATGTGACTAGTGAGTTTTAAGTTACCAATTTTAACAACTTTTGCTTGTGTCCCATTAGGATGACCAACAGTTAGACCAAGATCACTAACATCAATCACATTAAACATATGCTTATCAGAATCAGTCATGTGCTGTGTAGCACCAGAATCATTAATCCAACCTTTTATAGATTTGGATGGTTTGTTGGTAAGATTAGCACAAAAGAATGTGTCAAAGTTCCTGTTAAAGAAAGCATTGGAATTAAAGAATGTACCTCCCATGTTGGCATGCACATTGTTAGACATAGACTGATCACTCAACATTTTCATCAACTGGTTAATTTGATCATTTGTAAACTGAAGATTTGACTGAGAAGGACCAGTTGCAGAGCTGGGGACAGACTGAACAACACTTTGAGATTCTGAAGAATTAGCATGATTACTAGAAATTTTTTTGGTGAAAGACTGATTTTGAGGGTAACTGTTCCTTTTACCAAAATTGTTACCAAACTTGTTTCCAAATTGATTTCCATAACCAGAAGGGTACCCAACTATTTCATAACACCTTTCAACAGTGTGCCCAACCCTGTGACACTTAGTACATTTTAAATTTTGGTTTGGACCTCTTCTCATTTCAACATTCCTGTTATCATGATTTCTATTTTCAAAAGATCTTGACTCGAAAGGTTTTCTTCTATTATCAAAAGTTTTAGCAACAAAAGCAGAATTTTGAGGTTTTGAAGAAATCTCAGCAGGTGAAGCCCTGTGAGATTCCTCCCTAGAAATTATAGCAAATGCAGTCTTAACATTGGGAAGAGGATCCCTGGTCAATATATTACTTCTGACAGGCAAATAGACATCATCCAGACCCATAAGAAATTGCATAAGTTTAATAAGTTGATGGTGTTCCTGAAAACCTTTTGCAGCATGACAAGTACAAGTTGGAAGTTTCACAAGAGAATCAAACTGCCTCCAGAGGGCATTTAATCTATGATAATAGTCAGAAAGAGTGCTACCATTTTGAGTTAAAGAGTTGATTTTGTGATGCAAGTTAAAAGTAATTGAACCATCAACCTTATCATATGTTTCCTTAAGTTCTTCCCAAACCACCATAGCTTCTTTTGAAAAAATTTGCCCCAAATATACATCATCAGATAAAGAACCAAGAATCCAAGACAAAACCACAGAATTACATCTTTCCCACTGTTTAGCAAGAACCTCATTGTCATCAGGTTTTTCACATGAACCATCTATAAAACCTAGCTTGTTTTTAGTTTCCAAGGCAAGTTCCATAGCACATGCCCATATTTTATAGTTTTCTGTTCCTTTTAGTTTTAAGCTAATTAAAGGAGCACCAGAAGTGTCACTAGCATGTAAATACAGAGGATCACCAAAATCAAGTTTGCTTATAAGAGTACCAAACACATTAATTCCATTATCAAAAACATCACCAACAGGCCTCAAGTTATCATCCAGATAGTCATCCATAGTTGCAAAAGACAAGTAACTTACAAACAACAACAGAACTAACAATAAAACACAGAAACCCTAAAGGGTGCAAGAACAGAGGCCAGATTCAAGAACACTCAAGTGTCTTGACAGGTATGTTCAAGGACCCTCTCTTCTACCAAGAAAGAGTTAGAACAACAAAAATAATTCAGAGTCAAAGAAGCAACAAACAAACAAACAAGAACCAACTCAACAACCAGATTAATTAAATCTCATATAGAACTTAATAACAACTTTAGAACATTCAATAACAACTTCACAATAAACAGAAATAGACATAGCAGAATAACACATAGGCAACAAAGATTTGCAGAGACAGAATAAGGAGAATCCCAACTGATAGGCCAAACTTTTCTCACTTAGAGCACTCCAAGTAAGAAACAATTTGCTACTAGATGGGTAGGATAGAATACTTACAGTGGGGTCTCCAACAGTAATTCCAATAAACATAAAAGGGACATAATCAAGGCAAACAATATACTCCAATAATATCATATATCAACCCTAAAAGGACCGATAAAGAAATATGAGAGATAAATCAAGAAGCAAACCCTAATCTAAAAAGATTAGATCTGAATCTTGACAAAGAACCGCTACAAATGGCAAGATCCAAAATCTAAGAAGATTTGAACCCTACACACGAGCAGTAAGGACAGATAAAGTAATAAATAATCTCAAAAAAGGTTTCGATGTATATTTTATATATGTATCTATTTTCTATAAATATATAAGAGATGATTTCAAAAATACTGAAAATATTTTTTTTATATATATATATATAAAAAGGAAGAACAATCAAAAAATGATGAAGAAATAGAAACGATTTCGAGCCTAAGCTCTGATACCATGTAAAAATTTATAAATAAATAAACGAATATGACGCTCAAGAAGAAGCAACACATACACGAACTCAGCCATAAGATTAAATCAATCAAAAATAGTTTTACATCAAAAATAACAAGAAAAAAAAGGTTTCTCAAACGGTCACAAAACAGCTGCTTCAAGAGGTAGTTGAACAGTGAACGGGTTTGGCTTATATAGCCAAACCCTACAATAAGTTACACATTAAGTCCCTCTACTTATTACAAATACAAAAGCTGCTTAAAAGTAAACTAAGCATAATTGTCCAGCTTTGGTCCTTGTTGTCATCAAACAATGTCACTCCAGGTCCTTAGATGCTCTTCTTCTTCATCCCTTAATTTATGCAGTTTCCTTCCCATAATTCTTCATCCTTTGATCTCTAAGCAACTATCATCCACATTGTAAATTACCTGCACAAACCTTTCCAAGTAAATATCCACAATTGATTTGGTATTTTAACAATGTTGATTGGTGGTCATCGTGATTGACGGTGGTCATGGCGGCCGGGAACGGGAGGGATTGTTTAGATGGAGGAGGTAGAGATAGAAATAAGGAGCGTGTAATTTTAGGGGTAGTAAAAGAGGGGTATTTTCGGAATATTTGAAAAATTGCTTAAACACTTAATTTCAATACCCTTTATCTATACTTCTTTATAATAACTAGATTGGTGCCCGCGCGATGCAGCGGCAATCTCTAAAATAATTACGGTTAGATGTAGTAATTATAAAGAAGTTAGCTTGATAATTAGTTGACCATTAAATCTATGCCATATTGTCATTCGTTGTGAACCATATCACATATAAAATATGCCACCAGCTACCTTATCAATTTGTATAATCTTTGTTGTGAGACCACACTCTAGAAATAGATGATCAATGATAGTATTGTTTTTGCTGTCTAGGTAGGAAAAAATTATGCTCTCAACATGATGCACAACACTAAAAATCCTAAAAGACAGACTTGTTGTCACTTCAACCCGAATCACTGATACCCGTTCTCTCTAGAAATCCTAATCACGTCGGATAATAGGCCGAGCCTGTCTTCACCACATAGTTCCAGGCTTAGGCTATGTATATCAAAAAAGTAACTTATGAGATACCCTTTTAAAGTCAAACATGTTAATAAACTTTAAACTTATATCACATCTAAAGATGGCAGATAGGCAAGTTGAGATAACATGTCATGTCGAAACCAGCAAACTGAAGTACTGGCTGAAACGGGCCGGTTCACGTTGGCCTGGAACACTTTTTCTCAAAACAATACACTGGGCACTTTAAAGGTATTGGCCGTTAGCCATTTGACACGTTTGACCCATTATACATAAAATATAACGTAAATCGACCCATTAAAATTGCCACCTTGAATCAATTCTTTATCGATTTAATACCTCAAAAACTCGTCTGTCGATAGCTACCTCCAAGCAATTGATTGCTCATTGCCTCTCTGCTTCTGAACTAATTGGGTCCGCCTGTATGTTGGATGTAAAATTCCTAAAAAAATAGAGTTAACAACTCGAGTAAGATACAATATATGCATGTCACATATTTATATTCTTAATATATGCGATAAAAACTAAAATTGTATTAAAACAACCTACCTGAAAAGCCTCCGTACCTTCAGCGATGATGGTAGCATGAAAACCCACATATTGCACATTAGATGACAGGCCAACTCTGTCTTTGGTGCATAGTTCTAGGCTAGCATTAATCCCAAAAGCAAAACAAATATTAATCAAGATATTTATTTGTTTATATGCTAATCTTAAATGATCAACAAATTAACATATAATAATATAAGTATACAGACTTGAAAAATGTTACAGAGATCGGTAAATATCCATAAAAAACTGCATTAGCTACATCAAGTTTGACTGCGCATGAAAGAATCAAGTTTCTGAGTCATAGCCTACCAAGAAGTTCAATAAATCATTTTCTTATCAAACATAGACACCATTCATATCTCCATAAACACCCCTTGGAAAAACTTTATTTTTGCATACCTTATGAATGTAATTCAAACATTCTTCATCAGCGTAATTGAAAACTGCAAAGTACAAGAAAGAAGAAAACTAATAATATTACTTTGAAAATAGACATGGGTTACTAATAATGGCTATATAAAAATGTAGATTAAAACTTAGATTTTACCATTCATAAACCACTCTCCATCAGAACTAATGTTGCAATGTAAGCTTTAATTAAGATCAGTAAGAATTCGTACAACTTCCAAAAGTACTCCACACCATCAACCTATGTATCTCAACATAAATATTTTAGTAAATTAACAATCAAGAAATTTGATATGTGAATTATTAAAGGAATTCTCTATTCAAAAGGGATAACCCCTAAAATTTATATAACAAAAAAATTTTATACACGAAAAACAAATGAAAACATGAAAAAATGAAATATTACCTCACATCAATCTGAACAAAAGTATTAAAATAACTCCATATTGATCTTCAAATAGCATCAACCGTAAACAATCAGATTTGAAATAGATATTATTAAACACAAAATTATATCTTTAGTTTATAGAAGATAAAACCTAATGAATGAAGAATGGTTGTGGCATTGCAATGGTGGTGGCATCATCAACCGATCTGAAGCAGATAACCAAAATGGTGGCATCGCGTTTTTAGGACAGATTAGATGGCGTGCGACGGTGGGTTTGGTGGTGATGACGTGCGGCGGGGCTGATGGTGGTGATGGCGGCCGGAGATTGAGATGGAGGAGGGTTAGGGTTGTTGGAGCGAAGGGGGAGGGTTTTGGGTGGGAATTCTGAACGTGAGTTGAAAGATACAATTTTAAGTTCAAGGGTATTTTAGACATTTCAAGATCTGAATGTCTTAAAAATAAAAAGCCAGTTCCCTTTATAAGGGATTATCAACCCCTATTTTTGGAAAGTGTTAGAAAATGGTTAGATGCAAAAGTACTAAATTACCCTTAATAAATACCCATTATGAAAAAGTTTTTATAAATTACCAAATTTGCTCCTTAATGAATTAATTTACACTTTAAACCCTTATTTTAATAATTAATACTTTAAGCCCTTATCTTCTAAAATATTTCACTATTACCTTTACATCAACCTACACCACTTGACACCGCCACCAGACCACCAATAATACCGTTAACGACATACCGTCCCACCACCGCGGGTATCATGCTAGTAAGGATTTATAGATATAGATATTGGATTTGATGGACCTACTGGCCCATGGAGCAGTCAACACCTTGATTCGTTGACTTGTGATAAGCTTTAATCAACAAACCAACAGTGAATGTGTGCAAGCATGTGGAGACGACGGCTGACTTCTCAAATTCGTATTTGCCGATCTTTTTTAGAGATCTAAATTATGTCATAATTGCTCCATCGCCGGTGACTCTCCGGTACCTCCCCCGCTGTTATCTATCGTCATAGTTCCCTAGAAACAGGTACTTTTTTTCATCTCATTTAGACATTATTAATTTATAATTCTGCTTTGATATGTATATGTATATGTGTATGTATATGGTTGTGATGTATGTGTTGTTAATTGGTAGGAAGTGTAATTAAAAAGTAAATTAAAGATATAATACCTATTGTGATTTGTGACCGGCCAATGAGCTTGAGGAGCTTCAAATTTGTTGATGGTTTTGGTAATAAGGGGTAACTACTACTGTATAACCTTAATTTACTTGAAAACTTTGTATTTCGTTTTTGCTATCATTCACATTAAATTACGCTGGTGTTTGTATAAAGCTATGATGTTGATATCTTTTATGATATGACTGTTTGATTTCGTTTTGGGGAAGTTTGACGGCCAGTATTTTATTGACTTGAATGGTTGGATACGGTGAATTATGCGAAGTTTTTGTCGGCCAAGGAACTATTATTTGAATGAACAAGACCATCTATCCGGTGATATCTATGTAATGACCAAACTGAATCATTGTTATACGGTCCCATATTTTGTTACGTATATATTTCTCATTGACTAGAGAAGTAGAGATTAGTGTCAATTCTGGTATAATGTAATTTTTAAGTTTTCTGATGACCAGAAGTTTCAACATTATTAGTCTCTTAACTTGCAGTTGATTGAAATGAATACACTCCAATCTGAAAGTCAAGTTTTTTGGACTGCTAGACATATATTAATACTCTTTTGTATCGATTTTAAAATAGACACGCGGCAGAAGTGGACACTCGCATCTGAATTCAATGGAAACTTCTGTATAGAGAGGGAAGTATGTAAAAGTAACATAATTCGTTCTATTAATATGTCTTGTCATATTATTTTCTCAATGTAATTCCATAACATTACAATAGATATGAATATTACCAAGTGCTAGGTGCCTCTTAAGTGTTTCTCGGGTTGATTACAATTATTTTGTCTTCATTATGGGGATGTCTTCATGCCATACCAATATGATCTTTACCATGATGACTTCTCTCGCTTTATGTAGAGTGCATGCTACCTTATAATCCAACAGATAAAATGAACAAAAAGACCCTCTACTGTTTATGGCCATGATATACCTCTTTTACCTCAACTAAAAACCGTTTCACTTCATGCTCTTTTAATTTGCTTAACACACTTGACACTTGTACTACGACTCATAAAGCCGCAACCCTCACTACATAGAGAAAATGTAATGCATTTCTAGGAATAAATGGAAAATATTCGTATTAAGTGATAGTGTTCTGTTTTCCTCTAATGTTGGAGCTCCTTTGGTTTTTATATCTGAGTGACCTGATTGTTGTTACAATACCGTAGTAGCTGGTTATGGTACGATTTTTAAACTAGTCCTAACGTACTAGTGGTATTCTGTCATTACTCATTATAGAATATTTGTTAGTTGTCCTGTTAGTTTGTTGAGTTAATAAAGTTATCCGCATACGCTGCTGATTCTGTTTCTCTTTATGTTGTTGATTTATTATGTTTATGCTTTTACGCTTTGCTATAATGCTATTGATGTTTATACTGATTTTTCGCATTAAGTTTAGAAGTTTAATTTTTCGATGAGGTTCATTGTTCTTTGTTATCTTAGAACACATAATATGTGTCATGCTAGTAAGGATTTATAGATATAGATATTGGATTTGATGGACCTACTGGCCCATGGAGCAGTCAACACCTTGATTCGTTGACTTGTGATAAGCTTTAATCAACAAACCAACAGTGAATGTGTGCAAGCATGTGGAGACGACGGCTGACTTCTCAAATTCGTATTTGCCGATCTTTTTTAGAGATCTAAATTATGTCATAATTGCTCCATCGCCGGTGACTCTCCGGTACCTCCCCCGCTGTTATCTATCGTCATAGTTCCCTAGAAACAGGTACTTTTTTTCATCTCATTTAGACATTATTAATTTATAATTCTGCTTTGATATGTATATGTATATGTGTATGTATATGGTTGTGATGTATGTGTTGTTAATTGGTAGGAAGTGTAATTAAAAAGTAAATTAAAGATATAATACCTATTGTGATTTGTGACCGGCCAATGAGCTTGAGGAGCTTCAAATTTGTTGATGGTTTTGGTAATAAGGGGTAACTACTACTGTATAACCTTAATTTACTTGAAAACTTTGTATTTCGTTTTTGCTATCATTCACATTAAATTACGCTGGTGTTTGTATAAAGCTATGATGTTGATATCTTTTATGATATGACTGTTTGATTTCGTTTTGGGGAAGTTTGACGGCCAGTATTTTATTGACTTGAATGGTTGGATACGGTGAATTATGCGAAGTTTTTGTCGGCCAAGGTGTCACACCCCGTTGTAGCGGAAATACAGGGTTAACAAAGAATTGCATACTAATCAGAAGGTTAATAGAGATTACATCCATTTATACCAATACAAGTCAATACAAGTACAATCGTTCAAAGTGTGGACCCCAAAATACGGATACAAGTCATCCTCATTTGGAACTGGGCCCACAGAATACAAGTTCAATAAATTGGACAGTCAATTACAATTAAAGCCAAAAGCATGAGAGTCCTCAATGTCTGATGCTAATTGTACGTCCAAAGTCAAAAGATTGGCCCTATAATGCCAAAGACGATTCCAAGACTTACAGATGATCACCTGAAAAGCATGAAATTTGAGAGGATCAACTATCGAAATAGTTGGTGAGTTTACAGTGTGTTTGACTAAAAGATCAATCGTCGTTTGTTGTAGTTATTTAATACAGGACAGTCCAGACCGAAGTCCAACCCTGATACGAAGACAAGACGGTTCAGACCGAAGTCTAACCTAAATAATATGACAAGACGGTTCAGACCGAAGTCTAACCTAAATATATAGACAAGACGGTTCAGACCGAAGTCTAACCTAAATAATATGACAAGACGGTTCAGACCGAAGTCTAACCTAAATAATATGACAAGACGGTTCAGACCGAAGTCTAACCTAAATAATATGACAAGACGGTCAGACCGAAGTCTAACCTAAATATATAGACAAGACGGTTCAGACCGAAGTCTAACCTAAATAATATGACAAGACGGTTCAGACCGAAGTCTAACCTAAATAATAACTACATGAGGGGGGATCATTTTAGTTTGTCAAAACACAAGAAACAGTTTAGTCAGCCGACAACATGGCAAGTCAAGACATATAGATCGATTTTCATAAGACATGTATACACATTTTTAGACAGCCGTCTCATGGCAAATATAAGACAAATGATTTCATTTACCAAATCTCATGGCGTAGACAAAGACAAATCATTGACAAAGTAGTCGTGTATACAGTACATGCTTTCAGGCCCAAAATAAAGGAAAAAGGGCGCCATAAACTCACCTTAGCAGTCTACGAGCTAAAGTATGAGTAGTCCGAGAATATGAGCAGTCTAGTCTCCACGTCTATCCAAAACCTAGGATAAGAGTACCAATGGTGAGGATCAATCTCACGACGACAAGTATCCTACGTATAACTACTTAGCTATCAACCCTAGAATGCCTTAACCGAGAATGTGTTACAAACCTTCATTTTATTTGACTCAAAATATTAATGTCATTGACACTGTTATTAAAAGGTAGTCCAAAGTACCATTTCGTACAAACGAAGTTCAAGTGTCCAAGATGTCAAAAACTGAAACGTCAAACAGTTCCAGAAATCGCGGCGCGACCTGGGGTCCTCGCGGCGCGACCCTGCTATGTTCCTCGCGGCGCGACCTGGAGGTTTCGGCGCGAGTCAGATCGAGTGCAGGTTCTGTTCGAAATTCGACACAACTCGCGGCGCGAGCAGGATACCTCGCGGCGCGAGTTCTACCTGACCGGGTGAAAAACCTGGTTTATGACCATTTTTAGCAAACTATATCGACTCCAAATCGATTCCTTTCATTTTTAACAAGTGTTAACATGTTCAAAAGACCTGGAAACATACCATTCCGCCAAATCATTTGTATTTTCAACCATTTTGATTTCAAGACCAAATTCTAAATCAAAACTTCATAAATTACCAAGAACCCTAATTACATAACAAATTTAAAGCCTCTAATTCCGTTTACAAAACTAAAACAAACCCTTAAATGAATTTAAATCGAATCAAAAGTTTGAGAAAAATGTTTACTTACCAAAATTTGATGTTCTTGAGGTAAAGATGAAGATGGTGATGATAATGATGCCAAAACCCTAAATTATTATTGAAAGATAATTAATTCCTTTGATCTTGCCTTAAATTTCACCTTGCCAAAATGATTTAGAACATAAGAGGAATTTTCGTGTGTGTGTGTTGTGTGTGTTGGGTCGACAGGCAAAGAAAGAAAAGGAGGGAAGTGTTTGTTGTTTGTTTGTTGTTTTAATTCCCACCACAAACAAAGGGGCCGGCCTATGTGGCTCCTTTTCAGTCATTTAAATACCCCAAATTTGGTAAAATGCTTACGATTTAATACCGTTTGACCCAAAGGTTAAATGTAAAGTGAAGGTATTTTTCTTCGTCTCATTTTTAGTCAAGACAAGCCAATAAAGTTTCGTCAAAGTGAACTTTATAATATTAAGTCTAGACAGTCTATTTATCTTGTACAAGACATAACCTTTAAATATTTATTTAAAGTTATTTTTAAAGACTCAGCATTCGTCTAGATAGCTAATAGTCTACGTCATCAAGATACGTCTAATTTGACTAAGTCAAAAGTCCAAAAGTCTAATAAGTTCCACGTCAAATGACTGTCTAATCGAGATTAGGACTAACCCGATGTAATTAATTACGAGTTGTCACAGCATCCCCGACTTCTAAGGATTTCGTCCCGAAATCAAGTCTTGCTCAGTAAAAAGATGAGAATAGTTATTCCTCATAAAGTCTTCACGTTCCCAAGTCAAGTCGGGACCATGTTTTGAGTTCCAACGAACTTTGACCAATTTGATACGACTACGTCTAAGTTGTTTGAGCTGTTGGTCTAAAATTTCAACAGGTTCTTCAACGAATTGAAGAGAGTCAGTCACTTGCAGCTCTTCGACAGGTACGACTAAAGTCTCATCAGTCAGACATTCTTAAGATTCGAAATGTGAAATGTGTGATGAACGTGTTCTAGCTCCTTAGGTAAATCGAGCTTGTAAGCCACGGAACCAATTCTTTGAACAATTTCGAATGGTCCGATATAACGAGGACTAAGTTTCCCTCGTACGCCAAAACGTGCAGTGCCCTTCCAAGGTGACACTTTCAACATGACTTTGTCTCCCACTTGAAACTCAAGTGGTTTCCGTCTACGGTCGGCATAGCTCTTTTGACGATCTTGAGCCGCCTTCAGCCGTGCCCTAATTTCGACAATTTGATCAGTAGTCTTCTGAACTAGTCCATATTTAAATAAACGACGTTCTCCAGCATCAAGCCAACAGACTGGAGATCTACACTTTCGTCCATATAAAGCCTCATAAGGCGCGCATTTGATGCTAGTGTGATAGCTGTTGTTATATGAAAATTCAGCTAACGGCAAAAAGGTATCCCAACTACCTTTGAAGTCAATGACACATGCCCGAAGCATGTCCTCTAAAGTCTGGATGGTACGTTCACTTTGTCCGTCAGTCTGTGGATGGTAAGCCGTACTCAGATGCAATTGAGTGCCTAGGGCGTCTTGAAAATATCGCCATGATTGTGAAGTGAAACGACCATCACGGTCAGAGATAATAGACAAAGGAACGCCATGAAGAGATACAATCCTTTCAATGTATATTTGAGACAATTTCCTTATCTTCCAGTTCTCCCGAATTGGAATGAAATGAGCAGACTTCGTCAATCGATCGACAATGACCCAAATAGTATCATATCCTTTCAGGGTTCGAGGTAACTTCGTAATGAAGTCCATAGTAATCTGTTCCCATTTCCAGTCAGGAATTTGGGGTTGTTGGAGTAGTCCAGAAGGCTTTTGGTGTTACGCCTTGACCATTGAACAATTTAGACACTTCGAGACATAAGTGGCGATATCTCTTTTCATACCAGGCCACCAATAAAAGTCCTTCAGTCCATGGTACATTTTGTCAGCGCCAGGATGGATTGAATACCTAGATCGATGACTTTCGTTCATTAAAAGTTCTCTAAGTCCATTATATTTGGGAATCCACACTCTGCCCTTAACATGTCGGATTCCATCGCCATCCAATTCAAACAACCGTTCAGCATTCCACAATGCTTCCTTCTCGATTCGCCCTGGCCGTAGGGCTTCGTTTTGATCGTCTAAAACTCTATCCCTTAATGACGAGCCAAGATAAGAACTTGCTCTTGTTATGACAGATAGTGAAATTCTATCTTTTCGACTTAGCGCGTCAGCAACAACATTTGCTTTACCGGGATGATATTTGAGTTCACAGTCGTAGTCACTGAGTAACTCTACCCATCGTCGTTGTCGCATATTCAGCATTTTCTGATCGAAGATATGCTGAAGGCTTTTGTGGTCCGTGAATACAGTACACTTGGTACCATACAGATAATGTCTCCAAATTTTTAATGCAAAGACAACCGCTCCGAGTTCTAGATCGTGGGTTGTATAGTTCTTTTCGTGGATTTGAGCTGTCTAGAAGCGTAAGCAATGACCTTACCTTCCTGCATAAGTACACATCCCATGCCCTGATGTGAGGCGTCACAGTATACCACGAAATTTTCAATGCCATTCGGTAATGCTAGAATATGAGCATTACACAGTCTGTCCTTTAACGTCTGAAATGCCTTTTCTTGGGCATCCTGCCAAATAAACTCCTTAGTCTTCTGAGTTAATAAAGTCAGAGTTGAGCAACCTTAGAGAAATTCTCAATGAATCTCCTGTAATAGCCAGCCAGTCCAAGAAATTGACGAATTTCTGTTGGAGTCTTAGGGGCTTCCCACTTCTTTATTGCTTCAATCTTAGATGGATCTACGTGGATCCCATCCCCGTTCACTACATGACCCAAGAAGTGCACTTCCCTAATCCAGAATTCACATTTGAGAATTTCGCGTACAACTTCTGATCCTTGAGCAGTTGCAGAATGGTTCTCAGATGACCTTCATGTTCGTCTTTATTCCTTGAGTATATCAGTATGTCGTCAATGAATACAATGACAAACTTGTCCAGATACGGTCGACATACTCGATTCATTAAGTCCATAAAACACAGCAGGTGCATTGGTTAAGCCAAACGGCATAACCAAAAACTCATAATGTCCGTAACGAGTTCTGAAAGCTGTTTTAGGAATGTCTGTCTCTCTGACTCTGAGTTGATGATACCCAGACCTGAGATCGATCTTGGAAAAGTGCGATGCACCTTCCAGTTGGTCAAATAAGTCGTCAATACGAGGCAAAGGGTACCTGTTCTTGACAGTCAACTTGTTCAATTCTCTATAATCTATACACATGCGCATAGAGCCGTCCTTCTTTTTGACAAATAGAATCGGAGCTCCCCAAGGTGATGAACTTGGGCGAATTAGTCCTTTAGCTAACAACTCTTGAAGTTGTTCGGATAATTCTTGCATTTCTGACGGCGCAAGACGATAGGGTGCCTTGGCCACGGGTGCAGCTCCAGGGACTAAGTCTATTCCAAACTCAACTGGTCTGTGAGGTGGAAGTCCCGTCAAATCTTCAGGAAATACTTCTGGAAAATCTTTAACTACTGGGATGTCTTGAATGTCTTTACCCTTCGGCTTCCTTTCAACAACTAGTGCCAAGAAGGCAGGGTATTCTTTTTGTAAATATTTATTCGCCTTTATCGCCGATACTAAAATCAATTCCTTCCCTGACTTGTCTCCTTGCACTACTAGGGTTTTGTCATTCTGAAGGGGTATTCTAACAATCTTCTCGTAACACATTATTTCAGCTCTAACCTTAGATAACCAGTCCATTCCAACAATTACATCAAAACTACTTAGTTCTATGGGAATAAGATTTATTTTAAAGGTTTCGCCAGATAGTGTCAAATTGCAATCTACTAAATGATCTCTAGCAATATACTTTTGACCATTTGCATATTCATTTTTTTTTAATTTTAAAGGTTTCGCCAGATAGTGTTTGCAATCTACTAAATGATCTCTAGCAATATACTTTTGACCGTTTGCATATTCGACAATATAAGTGTCTTTCATGGGGATAGCCACTATACCAAATCGGGACTTAAATTCTAAGGATATAAAGCTTTTATCAGCACCAGAGTCGAATAACACAAAAACATAATGATTATTGAGTATGAATGTACCTATCACAACGTTGGGATCACGTCGTGCATCAGACAGCATCCAAAGCAAAAACTCGGCCTCTACCTCGTCCATCTTGATTCCTTGCTTGATTATTCCCCGCATGGTTCCTTACTGGAACTATTGCATTGTTGTTCGGGTTCAGATTAAGTCTTGGACATGCAGGTCGTAGATGGGTTTCGCTCCCACATTCGTAGCATTTAGCTAGTGCCTTGCCCTTACAAAACTTTCCAGATGTCCCGCCCTTTTACAACGGCGACAAATAGGACAATTTCCTCTGTGATGGAGATTACACCTGTTACACTTAGGATCTGCGCCAGTGTACCTCGTGACGTCCTGAGTAACTACCGCAAAGTTTCTGGCAGTCTTAAACCTCTTGCCATTTCCACCGCCACCATATCCACTACCAGAGGCATGATCACTTCTTCTCTTGACCACTTCAGTTTCAACAGAAGAACCAGTGGTTCTTTTCAAGTCTATCACCATCCGGTTGGTTGCACTAACTGCCGCTTGAAGAGTCATAGGATTAAAAGCGGCTACCAATCTTCGGACATCAGGTGACAAGCCATAACAGTATCTCTCGATCAGTTTCTCCTCCGTATCTACCATACGAGGAACTAGTCTTGTCAGCTCGTGAAAACGAGTAGTGTATTTCTCGTTGTCTAGCCCGACCATATTATGATTCCAAAATTCGCCTTCCATTTTCTGTACTTCCTCCCTAGGACAGTATTTCTCCATCAACATACTTTTAAAATCAAACCAAGGTATCCTATTAGCTTGGTCTCGACCTCGGGTCCTAACCTGCTCGTTCCACCATGATAGAGCGTGCTTTTGAAGTTGAGTGGAAGCATATTCCACTTTGTGCTCTTCGGCACAACGGCTAATATGAAGTACCGCCTCTATGCTTTCTAGCCAGTTGATTAGACCTACCGGACCCTCGGTACCATGAAATTCTTTTGGTTTACAATAGGTAAAGGTCTTGTAGTCACCCACTCGAAGTTGAGCTCGAGGAACAACTTGCTCAGCAGTAGGTTCAACATTGTTACTATTATCAGTATGATGATTATTATTTGCGTTCATGCTTGCCGTGATCTGAGCCACTAAAGTAGGCATGGCGGCCAACAGTTGCTGTGTCACAAATGCTGCCATATTATTATCCCCGCCAGTATTTGGGGTAGGTCCAGGACCAGTGTTCACCTGGACAGTAGCAGCTTCCGGTCCTTGCTGAATCACAGGTTCTTCCTGTTCAGCTTCATTATTCAAAGAGTGGATCGAGTAACTCTCTTTGGTGCAGTTTTCTTGACTGGAGCCTTTTTCTGAACCTTGCTTTTCGTCTTAGGAGCCATAAGTCTAAGATATGAACAAAAATGTCATTTAGAGATTTCCTTGATAGGTTAAATAGAAAGTAGCTTTGCAAAGACAGATGACAGTACAATGCAAGTCACAAATTGCTGACTTGTATGAATTCATGTACTAGACAAGACAAGAAAATATGAAAAATCATATTTCTAGAGCTAAGATAAGCAGTTGACATAGTCTGAACAAGTAAGTAAGCCAAAAGACAATCGTATTTCATTGATGTTCAAAATTTTACATAGTCTGGTATGTACAGTCCAAAAACATGTGGGAAACTTCATCCACAACGATAGACTACATAGTCGGAGCAATACGATTTATAGACACGTGGGAAATACATCCACCAAAAAGATTACAACTCAAAGTACAGAAGAGTACGAGTTGTTATAAGTTCTAGGCTTACAATAGAAAGACTTATTACAAAATTACATCTTGCAAATAACAACGACCAGCAAAGCCACCACCAAAACCACCACAACCGACAGTATCCAGATCAACCTCCCAATAGTTTCCTTTCCCTCTCTAGCAACAGACATAGCCTCAGCCGCCTGTTGATAAGCTCCAGTCAACGCCTGAGCTTGATTCTCTATTTTCTCCCTTGTACAGATGAGGGAATTGTTCATTCTTGACAATTGTCGGCGATAATATTCCGACCTATCAGCTGCAGATGCAACTGGCATAACAGCACTTGGATTGTAGACAGGCACTCTGGAGGGACCCGCCGCATACGGATCTCCCTGAAAGAATGAAAGACCAAGTCCACTGTTGCCCTGAACTGGTGCAGAAGGACCAGGAGCATAAGGGTCTCTAGGAGCATAAGGCAAATGAGCTCCCTCGGTAGTCCTCCTCTGATATGGAGATACCGGTGTTACAGATGATTGAACATGGATAGACACATGTTCGCCTCCAGACTCACTGGAAGATGACACAAGATTTATAGGGCGTGATTCATTGCCCGATTCCTCCATTGGTTCCTCTTCATAAGAGTCAGGAACATATGGAATGGAGTTTGCCAAGACAGGAACTGGAGGTGTACAAGGTACAACAGCATTTGAGCTAACTCCATCCGACATGACTAGTCTGAAAAGATAGTCAAAGAATCCATATAAGTCAAATGGATAAGGCAGTACGTCTCAAATGGATGATACAGTACGCAAATTGAGTTTTAAAGAAATCTTCGTCTAGATTACACACATTTGGTTTGGGTTTCTATTACCAACATATTTGAAATGCTTATATATAGGGTCACCCGCAGCCTTCCCACCACATTTTAAATATGCTGTTAATATAATCCAAACTATCACGTATATAAACCTTATGCATACACATACGATTTGAGTTTTCTATTCCTAACATACCTTCAATGTTTATATATAGGGTCACCCGCAGCCTTCCCACCACATCTACAGTATGTTGTGAATATAGCTCAAACTATAACGTATATACAAAATCTAAGATATTTATTTCGAGCCTTATATTATTTTACATAATCGGGACGTAGTTGATCAAGTTAGGTCTAATTATAGACAAATAATATAACTCCTGAAATAAGTATCCTAAACCTAAATAGACTTAGATTCCCTTTTGAAACGAAATGGCTATAGATGAAAACTCGGTATTAACTATAACCTTGTCTCTGATACCAATTTTTGTCACACCCCGTTGTAGCGGAAATACAGGGTTAACAAAGAATTGCATACTAATCAGAAGGTTAATAGAGATTACATCCATATACCAATACAAGTCAATACAAGTACAATCGTTCAAAGTGTGGACCCAAAATACGGATACAAGTCATCCTCATTTGGAACTGGGCCCACGAATACAAGTTCAATAAATTGGACAGTCAATTACAATTAAAGCCAAAAGCATGAGAGTCCTCAATGTCTGATGCTAATTGTACGTCCAAAGTCAAAAGATTGGCCCTATAATGCCAAAGACGATTCCAAGACTTACAGATGATCACCTGAAAAGCATGAAATTTGAGAGGATCAACTATCGAAATAGTTGGTGAGTTTACAGTGTGTTTGACTAAAAGATCAATCGTCGTTTGTTGTAGTTATTTAATACAGGACAGTCCAGACCGAAGTCCAACCCTGATACGAAGACAAGACGGTTCAGACCGAAGTCTAACCTAAATATATGACAAGACGGTTCAGACCGAAGTCTAACCTAAATAATATGACAAGACGGTTCAGACCGAAGTCTAACCTAATAATATGACAAGACGGTTCAGACCGAAGTCTAACCTAAATAATATGACAAGACGGTTCAGACCGAAGTCTAACCTAAATAATATGACAAGATGGTTCAGACCGAAGTCTAACCTAAATAATATGACAAGACGGTTCAGACCGAAGTCTAACCTAAATAATATGACAAGACGGTTCAGACCGAAGTCTAACCTAAATATAACTACATGAGGGGGGATCATTTTAGTTTGTCAAAACACAAGAAACAGTTTAGTCAGCCGACAACATGGCAAGTCAAGACATATAGATCGATTTTCATAAGACATGTATACACATTTTTAGACAGCCGTCTCATGGCAAATATAAGACAAATGATTTCATTTACCAAATCTCATGGCGTAGACAAAGACAAATCATTTACAAAGTAGTCGTGTATACAGTACATGCTTTCAGGCCCAAAATAAAGGAAAAAGGGCGCCATAAACTCACCTTAGCAGTCTACGAGCTAAAGTATGAGTAGTCCGAGAATATGAGCAGTCTAGTCTCCACGTCTATCCAAAACCTAGGATAAGAGTACCAATGGTGAGGATCAAATCTCACGACGACAAGTATCCTACGTATAACTACTTAGCTATCAACCCTAGAATGCCTTAACCGAGAATGTGTTACAAACCTTCATTTTATTTGACTCAAAATATTAATGTCATTGACACTGTTAATAAGAGGTAGTCCAAAGTACCATTTCGTACAAACGAAGTTCAAGTGTCCAAGATGTCAAAAACTGAAACGTCAAACAGTTCCAGAAATCGCGGCGCGACCTGGGGTCCTCGCGGCGCGACCCTGCTATGTTCCTCGCGGCGCGACCTGGAGGTTTTGCGGCGCGAGTCAGATCGAGTGCAGGTTCTGTTCGAAATTCGACACACCTCGCGGCGCGAGCAGGATACCTCGCGGCGCGAGTTCTACCTGACCGGGTGAAAAACCTGGTTTATGACCATTTTTAGCAAACTATATCGACTCCAAATCGATTCCTTTCATTTTTAACAAGTGTTAACATGTTCAAAAGACCTGGAAACATACCATTCCGCCAAATCATTTGTATTTTCAACCATTTTGATTTCAAGACCAAATTCTAAATCAAAACTTCATAAATTACCAAGAACCCTAATTACATAACAAATTTAAAGCCTCTAATTCCGTTTACAAAACTAAAACAAACCCTTAAATGAATTTAAATCGAATCAAAAGTTTGAGAAAAAATGTTTACTTACCAAAATTTGATGTTCTTGAGGTAAAGATGAAGATGGTGATGATAATGATGCCAAAACCCTAAATTATTATTGAAAGATAATTAATTCCTTTGATCTTGCCTTAAATTTCACCTTGCCAAAATGATTTAGAACATAAGAGGAATTTTCGTGTGTGTGTGTTGTGTGTGTTGGGTCGACAGGCAAAGAAAGAAAAGGAGGGAAGTGTTTGTTGTTTTAATTCCCACCACAAACAAAGGGGCCGGCCTATGTGGCTCCTTTTCAGTCATTTAAATACCCCAAATTTGGTAAAATGCTTACGATTTAATACCGTTTGACCCAAAGGTTAAATGTAAAGTGAAGGTATTTTTCTTCGTCTCATTTTTAGTCAAGACAAGCCAATAAAGTTTCGTCAAAGTGAACTTTATAATATTAAGTCTAGACAGTCTATTTATCTTGTACAAGACATAACCTTTAAATATTTATTTAAAGTTATTTTTAAAGACTCAGCATTCGTCTAGATAGCTAATAGTCTACGTCATCAAGATACGTCTAATTGACTAAGTCAAAAGTCCAAAAGTCTAATAAGTTCCACGTCAAATGACTGTCTAATCGAGATTAGGACTAACCCGGTGTAAATTAATTACGAGTTGTCACACAAGGACTATTATTTGAATGAACAAGACCATCTATCCGGTGATATCTATGTAATGACCAAACTGAATCATTGTTATACGGTCCCATATTTTGTTACGTATATATTTCTCATTGACTAGAGAAGTAGAGATTAGTGTCAATTCTGGTATAATGTAATTTTTAAGTTTTCTGATGACCAGAAGTTTCAACATTATTAGTCTCTTAACTTGCAGTTGATTGAAATGAATACACTCCAATCTGAAAGTCAAGTTTTTTGGACTGCTAGACATATATTAATACTCTTTTGTATCGATTTTAAAATAGACACGCGGCAGAAGTGGACACTCGCATCTGAATTCAATGGAAACTTCTGTATAGAGAGGGAAGTATGTAAAAGTAACATAATTCGTTCTATTAATATGTCTTGTCATATTATTTTCTCAATGTAATTCCATAACATTACAATAGATATGAATATTACCAAGTGCTAGGTGCCTCTTAAGTGTTTCTCGGGTTGATTACAATTATTTTGTCTTCATTATGGGGATGTCTTCATGCCATACCAATATGATCTTTACCATGATGACTTCTCTCGCTTTATGTAGAGTGCATGCTACCTTATAATCCAACAGATAAAATGAACAAAAAGACCCTCTACTGTTTATGGCCATGATATACCTCTTTTACCTCAACTAAAAACCGTTTCACTTCATGCTCTTTTAATTTGCTTAACACACTTGACACTTGTACTACGACTCATAAAGCCGCAACCCTCACTACATAGAGAAAATGTAATGCATTTCTAGGAATAAATGGAAAATATTCGTATTAAGTGATAGTGTTCTGTTTTCCTCTAATGTTGGAGCTCCTTTGGTTTTTATATCTGAGTGACCTGATTGTTGTTACAATACCGTAGTAGCTGGTTATGGTACGATTTTTAAACTAGTCCTAACGTACTAGTGGTATTCTGTCATTACTCATTATAGAATATTTGTTAGTTGTCCTGTTAGTTTGTTGAGTTAATAAAGTTATCCGCATACGCTGCTGATTCTGTTTCTCTTTATGTTGTTGATTTATTATGTTTATGCTTTTACGCTTTGCTATAATGCTATTGATGTTTATACTGATTTTTCGCATTAAGTTTAGAAGTTTAATTTTTCGATGAGGTTCATTGTTCTTTGTTATCTTAGAACACATAATATGTGTCCACATAGGGAATTAGGGATAATACAATCTTTATTCCTGTGATAAGAAAGACACTATTTCGTAGGGAATTAGTAACGCTAGTTCTTATTATTTCTTAGACTTTATGTCTATACTGTTTTATTCTTTGTTAAATGCCACCTTTCTCATGTAGTCATGTTTGAAGGGTTATATTTTTTAGATTTTTTTTCATTTCACTCCCTGCAAATGTAATCTTGTGTTGTTAAATTAAAAATCACTTGCAGGAATCACCTGCCGTGCTCAAGCTGTATAATACTATAATGACCAGAGATCATTGGATGCCTTGGTGCAGAAGGTGGTGAGTCTGCTAAATCTTTTGTGTGAAACTGCTAAATCTTTTATCTGCTACACCATATAACTATTTTAGTTTTGATATTGTGTTGTTTGGCAGTTGATTAACAAATATTATAAATCTTTTTGAAAGAGGATGGGCATGATGTTTTTTGATTGGCTAAAGAAAGGTGAACCACATGCATGCTCCGTGTGCTTTATCATAAATGAAATGGGTCGAAGATTCAAAACATCATATATCTCGGACAGAGAGTGGTTTGGGCCAAACCATCTGTTTTGAACTTGAGAAAAATCAACCATTACTTCATATCGACCTTACATAATTTGAAACTCGAGAAAAACGATATCCAAAAGTTCAATGATTAACATTGATAACTTGTCATCTTCATGATTCACAGTTGGAAGTGGTAGTGGCGGGCCAGGAGGACCTCCAGATTGTCACGGTGACGATAATGAACATCACTGATTGCAACAACTTCCATCTTCATGTAGTAGAATAAGAATCTGGTGACATTACAGGACAGAGTCATCTCAAGTATGCTCTGCACACTCAAGATTCAAATAATTTTATCTCGTATTTTGTTTTAATTTGCTCTGTGTCTTACCCACGAGTCATTTTTGGCCCTATATGAAGCATATATTCTTTCTTAGCTTTTTGAATTTTCAGATTGTTGGATGTGTCATCATCAACCGGAATTATGGTCTCCATACGGACCATAAATCTTAACTCGGTTCTAACAGGGAATATTTTCAATGGCTTTAAGTGCAGGCTCTCATCAGCACAAGGTTGCCTGTCACTAAATTCCACAACATTGAGGTAGTAATTCCTTCTCTCTTTTTTTTTAAATGTCCTGCTAAGTGCTAATACCTACCTTTTTTGGCTCATTTTTGAGACGGCCAAACTGTGATAAATGATGGGCTTTTGTTTGGACTCTTTTTTAAATCATACTTTTAAAGGCGATAAATGATGGAGTTTTATAATTTAATTATAAAACCAAACATAAAACGTTTAAGCCTGCAACCGAAATGTCAATAAACGACGAGTGTTTCTATGTTTAAAGCTCTAACCAATTCTTTACCTGTTTGGTTTTGAACCCATGCCACTAGCAACTACCTTGGCCGCATGTTTAGTCCTTGATGATTTGTCTGTCTATCAAAATGGAACAATGGAAATGAATATCAAATGAGAATAAACTACAACCGAAACTCAAATTGCAAACGTAGTTGCATACTGTTTTTCATTTGAATCAGAAACGAGGTCGAAACATTAACCCATCTTTTGTGCAAACTTTTGTAATTATGCAACACAGTGGCCGTCCCAATAATTGAAGGGTCCAGACCGAGTCGGAGAAAAATGACCCTAACCTCTAGCGAATTCAAATATATAAACAAATTTTTTTACAAATGATAACTGATCTTATTACAATAAAATATATACATAACAAAATTATAATATTAACTAATTAAATGGAATTATAATACATATTTACTTATACATATATATTTCATATTATAAGTTATTATATAATAATATATATTTAAAAATTCAAAATTGTGTCCACTTTAAAAGTGTGTCTTGTCCGGGAATCGGGTTTGTCCCCCTTTAGGCCTCCCCTAATGCAACGTAATAGTTTCAATATACTACGAGTATATATTTTCACTGTACGTCAAGAAATTACAGTCATCTAATAATAAGCATATTCTAGAATAATCAATGTAAATGAGGACCATGAGGTGAGTTGAGATTCAAATTATAAAATTTATTCAGAAATTCCCATCACAATCTTATAAGGTGCCAAACCTAAGAGAACACGTGAATGCAACCATCATGCACACTATAATATGATACAAAAACGCGTGTGTGTACGTGCACAACAAATATTCTTGATGGCAACAGTTGCATGACGCAAAATTTCAACATTTAACCAATTAGCAATATATATATATATATTCCTTGCAGAAGGAATATGACCCCTTTATATATATACATATTTTCAAAACATCTACATGCCTGTATTCATGTTGTATGTGGCATCATATTCACGCCCTTTCGTTCCTTTAAACACGACCTTTTCATGGCAGCGACACACGTTTGATTTTGTCCCTTCTTTACACTATTTGTACCTTTCAGACTCATCCATGCTTACTTTAATAACAGCTAGCTATGGCAAAAAGAAAAATTAGATGCAAAAAGAATGTTTGGGTGATAAACTGGAAGGATCGAATGAATTGGATTATGGTCTAAAACGTACAAATTTTAGGACGTGTGTTAACTCGTTGATGTGCCATCACCTTTTCTTTTATATTTCATGAACAATTGTTAAACCTATATATATATTTGTTAACATATGATAAGAACTTTAATGTGATGTAAAGTGGATTGTCAAATTATCTGACCAGTTCACAACAAGGTCAGATAGCTAGTTGTCAGGTTTTCTATTGTTCATGTAAGCGTTTTAGGTTTGAGCATGCATAACATTTTGAGGACGTGGAAAGGGCTCAAAATAGTCAGGGGATACCCCGGTTGGGTCGTGTGCTCAAACCAAAAACGATCAAACTAAAAATCTATTGTCTTTAAGGATATACTTGTATACGAAGTACGAAGGTGTAAGTTTATCGGTAATGTTTAATATAATTTGGTTCGGGTTTTATATGCATCCAAAAACTACACCACCAATATGGATTTTTACTTTGGTATGGATGTTTGGTTTGTCTGTTTTTTTTTTATATAGAATTTTCATGGTTTTAAGTTTGGTTTTCTCACCGTTCAATCGCTCATATTTAGCCTCGCCATCCACCAACACCGAGATCAAATCAGCCACCATTGAAACTAAAATTGCACATACACAAACCGTTATGTCTTTTATATATCGAAACACCTTGGAAGATCAAAGCTTTAACTAACAAATGTACGCCCGATGTGCCACTTGAGATGATAAAGTAACACATTAAGATTATTAACTTCATCTACTATAGATGTTGAACTTTAAATAACGAATGTAGCTGTAAGAGTTTTACGCTAAGCTCATAACGTGTTTATAAGTGGAATCCTCTTTGTTAAATTGGGAAATAGATATGAGTTAATGCCAAAAGTGTTGATTTAACATATTCTTATTCCTAGTTTATGAACGACTAATTAAACGGGGAATATAATCAATGATGAGTTGGTGTAGTGGTTTGGTGTTCCCCTGATGACCTATAGGTCTCAGGTTCGAATCCACATTCCACCAACTTTAAGATATAGGCAGTCCTTCTATGAGGGCTTGATTTGGGTATACCAGGTTCAAGTCTGAGGGGGCAGGGTTTACCCCTATTAATCGTCGTGCCTTCGGGCGGATTAGTAGGAGGTTTTCCCCCATTGGGTATTTGAAATAGGCATTTCTACTTCGAGAGAGCTCTCTAGCGCGGACCCGGTTAAGACAACGTATGCTAGACCTCTCGCTGTCGAATCGCGACACGAAGTTTCAAGCGAAATTCACCTTTCAAAAAAAAAATAAAATTAAACAGGGAATATTCCAACTTTATATAGCTTTGTATATTAAGTTGTATTTCAATCGTATATGTTTCCTAAAAGTTCTACCCTATTGATGAGATTCACTAATTTAGAGTAAAAAAAAATCACTAGTCCTATATATATGTATATGATATATATAATATATATATATATATATATACGTAATTTTATATATATATATGTACTTGTAAGTATATATGTATGTATAAAAGATTTATATATAATATATATATATATAAAATATATATACTATATATATGTATTGAAAGTGTGAATTACTCGTGAATATTAGGAGGTTTAGCTTACGTTGTTTTAACTGAGTCCGCGAATAGATTCCCAATTTAAACTCCTTGATTATAAACCTCTGTCACAAAAATCTAGAGGAAAAAAAACTTACCCAGATCCACCATAAGTGGAAATTAAATACACGTGGCTACCCGGTGGTGGAAGTTAAACCCCTATATATTACTCGCATATAATAACATGTAGCTAAAGTTAATTCCGTAACTTTTCCATTTTTGATTTAGGTTGAATCGGATTCTTTGGGCTTCTCTCACTAGTTTCAACATCTAATGTTTTTAATAAAATGCATTCACATGTATTATAATAGAATTCTTATCATCTTAGTACTTTTTGTTTCATATTAACGAGAAAGGGGTTAATTATTGTAAAATAAGTATTAAAGTAAAATAAATAAATATTTTGACCAAGATAAAACTGATGCATGAAAATTCATATAGCACAAATAAATACACTTTTTGAAGATTTTCATAATATACAATGATTTTCAATTAAGAAATTTTTTTTATTTTAATTGGTTTAATCCACTCACCTACAATTTCCAATATAAACTTGTCAATCGGGTATGGTGAATGTATATCAAATTGGATCATTATTGGCCTGTCTACATGATAAGCTCTTTCTAAAACTCATGCGGTGCGGATTCGAGGCTTGCCTCAAGCCTTATACATATGGTGTTTTATGGTACCGGAAATCTAGGGGTTCCTTCACCATACTAGTTTATCCAAAGTACTACCACATACTGTTTGTGCGTAGATACCATGCTATTTTGTTTTAAGCAATTCGTGGTTGATTTTTTGCACTAGTTGCCAGAGAAAATTAGACTATTACGAGTATTATTTAAGTTATGTTTTTGTAACTTTTTTTAATGCTATTATTTTATCTGCTAACAATCTTGTTATTTGATTATTCAAATATTGTGGTATTGCGAAAACACTTTTTTGCTTTAAATTATACGAGTAGTACTAAATATAAGTAGGTTTTTACCTATAATTCTGTGTATTTTCTTATTACGAGACAAAGTACATGCGCGTTGCGGCGATGAGATGGTGGGGGTGATAGCCAAATGCCTTAGCCTTCCGGGCTCCGTCCTCGGATTTAAAAATTCGTCGAAAGTATATCGAATGACATCTCTAATGAAAGAACATGAAATTTTAAGAACACCCATATAATTTTTATAATTTATCGATGTACGGTTTTTGAGATAAAAGTTTTTGAATGAATTAGAGGAATAAAATGATTTATGGAGTAGAGAGAAAGATAAGTGGTTGAGATTTCTTCTAAGAGTATTATGAATAAGTGATAGGGGTATTTTGGGGTTTTCACTTACTTAAAGTTGAAAAAATGGAGGGAACAAATGCTTTATAATGAAGTAGAGATAGAGATAGAGATAAATAGGGTTGATCCTAAGTATCCAAATTAATGCTTGCATTATTTTTAAATTAAGATCTGGGAGTTTTTGTATGTTAGTTGACAAAGTTAGTGGCAACAGCATATGTTGTCATGTGTTAAAAAAATAAGTCATCTAACAAAGAAAGAACATTTAAAGTTTATAATCTTTTCTTGCTAATGAAGTCCACCGTAAAGGAGAGAAAAGGAGCACCGTCAAAAATGTACGAGTATATAATCTTTAAATTTTAATTAATTAATTAACATTAATTCTCTCCATACCCATTAGTTTCACACGTTTGGTATTTTTCTTACGGATGGTTCATAGAATATCTTTCTAACTAGTTTTTTAACCCCGGGCGTTGCCCCGGGAAACATAACGATACGTAAAACTTGCAATGTGTATAAGATCGGTGATACATACGTAAAAATAAGCGCACATTACAAAAGCGTATCATAAATCTAAAAAAAACAACATGAATAATAAAAGTAGTACAAAAGACTATTTAAAAAAATACTGCATCATAGTGTCATGTGGTTATTTAGTCGTTGGCCATGGAAATATCAACTATTTTATTATTTAAAAAACCCTTGAAACGCCCGTACAAACTAATATATTAGTAAATGAATAAAGAACAAATAAAAGGTAAACGTTATAGTCGTTAGCTGAGGATTACCTGAACGTTGACCGGGAAAATATTATTTTTTTTTGTTAGAAAGACCCTTTATAAAAATGATTACAAATTAATATACTACTAAATGAGTGAAAAAATAAATGAAAGATTAGCGTTAGGTAAATGAATGAGAAAAAAGGCTAAAAAGATATAAATAACGTACGATACGCAACAACATATCAGTTAAAATAGTTAAAAAATGAATTTATTGGAAAAAAAAGCAAGCAGGCTGACAGCCTGCTGCGCAGCAGGCAGCTTGCTTCACTATTCCTAAAGCCGTCCTTCTTTGTATATATATACTAATTTCAAACGTATTTTTGGTCCTTCATTATGTTACATAACCTATATTATTAGTCTATGGTAGGCTACTGTCAATAATTATTTTATTGTTTGTACTCTGGTTCTACAATGTATGAATTGGTGATCTTAGTGTTCAATTTAGTATACTTGTTTAGAAATTTGATTTAAGGTTATGGAATACATATTCGTTTTCTTTCCTACTCTCTCACAGTCTCACACAATAGGAACGTTTTCGATTGAGACCTCACAACAAATTTTTAAAACAAGTTTGGATACTTTCTAAATGAATCACTCATATAAATATTGTATCAACAATGATACTTCATCCGTCCCATTTTAATTGTCCTATTTTGACTGGTCAAGTCTTTTTCTTTCGACTTTGACCGTAAATATCTTTGTTTGTGTTATATATTAGTTGGTGAAAGTTATATCAATGAAAAATACATTTAAAACTCAATCAACTCATATATGTTATATCAATTGTTATATAATACAAATAAAAATATTTATGGTCAAAGTTGAAAGAAAAAAACTCAAATAGTCAAAATAGGACACTTAATATGGGACGGAGGGATATAAGACAATAATATAATACTGATGTGACATCTAAAACCTTCCTATATCGTTCTTGTGTGCTCTTAACCGTTAAACTAAGGACAATAAAAAGAATGATATATCGCATTATATTCTTTCCATAATAAGTGTCAACAAAAATGTATTAACTAAACATAATGCCCCAAGCATTAACATTGAATATAGTTATCCGTAAGAGATTCTATGAAGTCAAAACAATGTCATTGGTTAGTTTTTCATATACTAATAACTGGAACATTAGTTATCATGAATCAAAACTTTGGCCTTAATTTGGGTTAGCAATAAAACGAGAGAAAGTGTGAAATCTTCTTTGTTTTAACTCCTTTCATCCTTAGCCCAAAACATTGACTTCTCAAGTCTCAACACACATAGTTTTTTCTCCAAGGTAATTATTTTCTAACAAGATAAAAAAAAATGATGACAAAGAAAAAGGACAATACTTAGAGTAGTTCCAAAAAATGGGCACGGGGAATGTACCCAAAACTCGGCAGAAAGATGTGTGGCAGTGGGCAATGAAATCAATAGGAATTTGAAATTTTAAAAGCCTAAAAATATTGGGAAAATGATCCGTACTGCATGACTTTACCTATCTTAGTTACGGCCATGTTAAAAAATGTTACAAATTAAACCTTTGAATTTGATAAACATACACAACCCCCCTGAGTTTTAGATAATCTCTCCCTAAAATACACATGCTTTACCTAACCTTTCCCCAAAAATATTTTAAAAAAAGTACACACAAGATGCCCTTTGAAGTTCAAATTCTGCTCCAGTTACGTGAATAAAATAAAATAACTTAACATAAACAAACAAAAACTCTAAGGTCTCGATAAGTATAAGATTGTCTATATGACTATATATGCCACCTATTCACATATTCAACCCGCCACGGTTTATGGGGTCCACTACTAGGCAGCGTTGTAGGGTCGCTAGTTTAATAGGAAAAATTCTTCTACGGACAAAGGGGTTCCTGGGCATTTACCCTATATGCCACCTATTCATAACGGGATTGAGTATCGTTGATATAAATAAACAGAAACTCTAATTATGTCTTACCTTGGATTTCAGGTTGGTAGTGTTCTTGATGTAAATCTTGAAAACTAAAGGTTAGATATTTGTAAGTTACATATGCTAATCATTATAATTTAGACACTTGAAACTTCACTTTTAAGATAATGGGTATCCATATAAACTAATGATTAAACATTTGAAAACACACCCAAAAAAAGGTTCAGTTTTTTTTACCAAAATAGATTGTTCCTTGTCATCTTTCAAGTAAATATTCTTTATTTTTATTTTTTTCAAACAAATTTTATAATCATTCACCAGAAAGCATAGATTCTTTTCATGTAACAATGTTTTTGGGCCCTTAATCTTATTTCCTGAAGTGGGGTGTCTTGATTTTGTGCTCTTTAATTTTCTGCATTTGATTCTTGCTTTTTTTTCTTCTCATTATGAAAAAGATTTATAGCTTTTTCTTTTCATGGATGCCATTGTGTTTTCTTTTTGGAGTTTAGGCAGCTGGTTTCACATATATGCAAATACTTAGTGTTTGAATATTCACTTGTTCTTATTCTTTTTTTTTTTGCCTATAAATCAACACTGCCACAACAAACCAGTTTCTTCATATTTTCAGGTTATACAAGTAATAACAAAGCCGGTGAGAGTGTTTTGATTAGTGCATTTATTGTCAAGTATTTTGAGAATGTCTAAGATGAGTTACTCAAGTGGTTCCATGAGTTCCGGTAAGCTTAAACTTGATTTCTTTTTTTATATTATTTATGTTTAGGTGATACTTGAAGACCGATAGGTTTGATAAAAGTTTCGAATGAATTATAGGTAGTAGAACAGCTAGACGAAGCGTTGAATTTGGAAGGACTTATGTTGTGAGACCAAGAGCAAGGCATCAAGCAACCATTGTTTGGTTGCATGGTCTTGGCGATAATGGTTCGAGGTAAATTCATAATATGTTAAAATCTTGGGCCTTGTCATAAGTTTAGGATGTTCATGTTTTTTTTTCTTTCCTTTTTATCTTTTTGAATTATATAGTATTATGGTGGCTAACACAAAATCTTGATGCTTTTTATTACTGCAGCTGGTCACAACTATTGGACAACCTCCCTCTTCCAAATGTAAGCCTATTTTCTTTTATTGCTCTTAATATTTTATAAAAATGGTATGCATAGAAGCTGAAAAATGTTACATATTTGCAGATTAAATGGATATGCCCAACTGCTCCTACACGCCCGGTGACTGTGCTTGGAGGATTCCCTTGTGCTGCATGTAAATATCTTATGATTAAAAGCTGAAATCATAACACTTTCTTTAACTCAAGTAAAGATATGATACTTATCCATGTTCCTCGGGTTCTTTACAGGGTTTGATGATGGAGAGCTTTCGGAAGATGGTCCAAATGATGTCGAAGGTTTAGATGCGTCAATTGCACACATAGCAAACTTGCTATCAACAGAGCCATCTGATGGTAATTTCACCCTGCCCAAATACTTTTCTTTTGTTTTTCGTAAAATGTTTTTAAGTCATCTAAAGTTATAATAATGGGGAAAATTTTATTATATTCACAGTCAAACTTGGTATTGGAGGATTCAGCATGGGTGCTGCATGTGCACTTTACTCTGCCGCTTGTTTTGCTCAAGGAAAATACGGAAATGGAAACCCTTACCCGATTAACCTAAAGGCTGTAGTTGGATTAAGCGGATGGCTTCCTGGTGCAAGGTAAGTTGCAAATACAAAAACCTTTTTTTTTTGTCGTTTTGGTGGATACTTAACATGATATAAGGTTGAAGTAGTTGAATTAATGAATGCAGGAACTTGAGGAACAGATTAGGAGGATCAAATGATACTGCAAGACGTGCTGCTTCACTGCCTATTTTGATGTGTCATGGACAGAGTAATTATTTCAAACTTGATGTTAATTTCTACATAATTAGCCAGATATCAACCAACTTTGTTAGAGGTGGAAAGTGGGTGGGTCATGGAGTGGGTTCCCACGGGTCATTTATGAAATGGGCCAAGTTGGTTCAGGTCAGAAACATTATTTGTCCAAAATGAACTTCTTATGCACAATTAGTGTGTCAACTTTGATTAGAATATCAGCTCAATAAGTATCTAATTTTCTACACGTATATGTAGGAGGCTTTAAATATGTTATACACTTTGGACAAATTCGACCCGTTTCCGTATTTATCATGTTTACCCATTAGACCCATTATAGACACCAGTTCTATAATGTGAACCAAATTATCCCATAAGTAACTGGACCAAAATTAATACCTCTAATTTACACTGATATATGTAAATGGTGCCTTCTAGGTGATGAAGTAGTCCCACACACATACGGAGAGAGGTCTTCCCAGATGATGAGTTCAGCTGGTTTCCGATATGTTACATTCAAAAGCTATGAAGGGTATGAAAATAAATTTACAATTACGACCTCTGTTGGATCTAAACCTTATAGGAAATGTAACTGAAGTTGAGTGTCATTTTGCAGGCTTGGTCATTACACAGTTCCTAAAGAGATGGAAGAAGTCTGTCAGTGGCTAAACTCAAGGCTTGGAATCTGAGAAAAGAATGACTTGATTTGGGAAAACAATAACCGAAGAATGACAAGAAACGTACACAAGATTTTGAATTGGGAGAAATAAGTAGAGATGTAGAGGGGCTTCGGTGGAGATTGGTTGGTATACATATATATATAATATAACGTTGTTTTGTATGTTTTGTTTTTTTTTATAAAATAAAGGTTTCCGGGGTGTTGGGGATAGATGGGAATTGTTGTACAACAGTTCGAGTTTTGGGATATCATTAAGATTTGTAATGTAATATTGACTTTAGATTATAAATGGCCTTTTGTTGTTTACTCCTGCATCTCTTTTACTCGTACTTGAATAGTTCGATCACTTGTTACATAAATAACTCAATGCCTGAAATTGATAGTACTAGGTATAGTCGTACAGTCATGTTTTAGCTTTTTTTTCCCTACAAAAGACATCAGTAAATTTTTCCTGTAAATAAACGATGATAACATAAGATAGATTTTAGATTCATATTCGGAACCAACGAAATGGCCTTACAGGTGAATTAAGGAGAATGATAGACGGAGCAATCATCAAATGTTAAGAAAAACTTAAACGTAGGGGTGATCATAATAAACTAATGAACCCAAACAAATTGTTAAATTCAACAACTGGTTTATATATATTGGATCACTTATTAGATGGGCCTTTCGGGTTTTAAGTTTAGTAACAACTTGTCTTTTCCAATGAGGTTTTTCCGGTTATACAAATTACAAAGAGTGTGGGTCTTTTGACTCACATGGGTCATTTACAACATAGATCCATCATAGAAAATTTGCAACATACAGGTTATCCAAAAGCTCGCTTCTTCAAAATTCAAGCATCATCATTATAATATATGTCAAGAGTCATCTCTAATTGGAAGCAATCAGGTAACCAATATGTTGCACTTTCAAATGTAAAATGGTCTCACTTTTGGAAAGATGAGAATGTAAGTCGACATATGAGTATATGTTTTTGTAGTTCATAGAATCTCGAATTTAGTTTTATAGTAACCACATATATGGTTCAAATGTCACTCTTAGGATGGGAGGGGAAAAAGTCAAGAAAAATGGCCACGAAAATAGCATTTAGGTTATGTCTCATGAATAGAAATGCAAAATATAACATTGGATTAATTATATTGTTGATGTTCAGGTTTTTCGATCGATAATGCAGATCGAGAAAGAAGTGTCATCATCGGTTATCATTTATGCTTACACACACACCTCAACTGCCACAAAAGCAACACGTACGTACGTTTGCTGCTTATTTGACATGTGTAGCTGATACTAGCTTAATTTCATGAATCACGAGCCATTAATGTTATCATATATTGCTTCCGTTAACTAATAGTGCATGCCTTATTTTAAGGCATGCCACCGTTGTAAACCGTGCATTTTGGCCCGTCCTTCCAATTTTATATGCAATAATTATTTTTCTTGAAGTATCTATAAATACACGACCGACCCTCTTATAATATATAACAAACTTAACCCTGCAATCGAGAGATCATCAATCCAACGACACAAAAATAAACATGGAAAGCCAACAGAATCAAGCCACCTTCGACGCACAGGCTGCCACCGGTCAATCTCAGGTATATATTACAATTCAATAAGCTAGCTAGGAATATCACCATATTTACAAGACAAAGACAACGATATATTACAAATCAAATCAAAACTCTTATATGAATTGTGTCATATTATAAAGTTGTGTTAGCCATTTATCCGTTCTGCCTTTAAAAAAATATATATAAACTTGTGTCATTTACATTTGAATCTATCAAAAACTAATTAACATTAATTAATCTGAACAAGAGAAATCTTCTCCATTTATTTGCTATAATGGAATTTTTTTTCCCTACCAATAATGGTGTTACATAAAATAAACGTTTGCAAAAATCAATGATGAAAGACGTGTAGGAAAGGAATGCAGCATACAAAAGGTTGTTTGACGTACGTATTTGTGTATCTATATGAATAATCTGTACGTTTTGACTTGATGGTGTATCATTTTGATCATGACAGTTGCATAGAGATGCCGCAACGAAAGAAAGTGCCGGTTTCTTGGAGCAGGTATTATATTCACGACATATTTCCATATACTTCTTTCATGTTTATTTACATAATATCGTTTAATTAAACTGAATACCAGTTTCTTAGTATAAATTTGAAAGTGAAATATGTATCATATATATGCGATGTAGACAGGAGACTCGGTGAAGACGATGGCTCATGGAGCAGCTGACATAGCCGGGGGAGCAGCTAGTGGGGTGCTTGGTTTAGCACAAGGTGCAGCAACGGGTGCAGCCAATTTAGCCGAGGGCGCGACTGGTGCTGTCAAGAACACCTTAGGGGGTAACCAGCGCTCATAGAATTGTGACAACCCACAAGATATCTTGTTTTTGTCTTTGGGAACATATATTATGTAACTTCAAAAATACTCATCAATATAAATAAAGTTGGAGAAGTATGTTAAAATGTACAAATTTATAAAGTAGTATTACGGTATTTACTTGATATGTTTGTCGATATTTGAACAAATGTTCAGCCCCAACAATAATCTGGACCCAAGTACCAAATTATAAAGGTCCAGCTCAAACAATATAACTAAATGCTTGATTGATTATAAATAAAAGAGGTTTTAATACATAACATAAAATAAGAAGAGCAGATAAATGAAACCCTAAACTATTTGGAACAAAACCCTCAAACAATCATACAAGAGTAGCAGTGCCATAAGGGCGGACGGAGTGCCCCGGGGAGGGAACCGGTACCGGTCCGGTACCTATTTGAACACCGCTCCGTCCGACCGGTACCGGTAGGGTGGGGAGTGTTTTGGGGACCGTGGTGCCGGTTTTACTGCCGCTTTATGACGGTTACAAAAAATAAAAAATAAAAAAAAGAATAAACCAAAGGGGCCCACATCCAACGGCTAAAACCAAGTTTTGTCTTTTCTCCTTTTTCCTTCTTCTTCCCTTCTTCTTCTATATATGTTCTACAAATTTTTTTTCAACTAGTAGCAGCAACAACATCACAACAACCATATATTCTTTCAATATATACATATATATTTACAAACAACAATCATGAACCCTTTCTTCAACAACCCTTTATTTTTTGGATCTGGCCCAACACCCCCAAATTTGCTATCGGACTCGAGTTCTTCCGATGAGGGGGAACGACTAGCTAACATTTTCACAATCGCGCATCATGCGATTGATCAAGAGGTCCGCGATACTGCCTCCTCTTCAAGAAAGTATACAAACATAGACGATCGTATTGAGTCACATGACCGTCTTTTTCGAGATTATTTCGCTGAAGAACCGAAGTTTGATGCAGACTTCTTTAGAACACGGTTTCGGATGAGCAGACGGTTGTTCGTGAAGATAGCTAGAGATATGGAAAGCAACTTTGAATATTTTTAAAGGAGGGCCGATGGTCGTGGGAGGATGGGGTTCTCGGGTTTACAGAAATGCACATCTGCTATTCACCAATTAGGATACGGAACTAATCCCGACAGCTTAGACGAGTACTTAAACATGGCGGAAAGAACGTCACGTGACACCCTTAATGCTTTTTGTGATGGGATCATTAAGTTGTACCGACATGAATATTTGCGTAGGCCAACGAGTAATGACGTGCAAAATTTATTTGATCACCACGGGTCTTATCATGGTTTCCCCGGCATGTTAGGTATACATGTACTATTAATTTCGGTTATATATATATATATTTATTATATTATATATATTATATATATATTATATATATATATATATATTATCTTATATATATATACTTATTTATTTCATATATATATATATATTTTATAGTTACATAGTTTCGGATATATATGTATATATAGGGAGCCTTGATTGTACACACTGGGCTTGGGAGAATTGTCCGGTGGCTTGGCGTGGCCAATACACGAGAGGTGACCATAAGGGGCCGACAATAATGCTTGAAGCAGTGGTGTCACATGATACATGGATTTGGCACGCGTACTTTGGTGTTGCCGGTTCAAACAACGACATTAATGTGTTGAATCAATCTCCCTTATTCAATTACTATGAAGACGACACAACACCAGTCGTTCCATTCACTGTAAATGGAACCGAATATAAGTACCCGTATTTCCTCGTGGATGGGATCTATCCAAGATATGCGATGTTTGTCAAAACCATTCCCCATCCAACCGGTGAGAAAAGGATTCGATTTGCTAGGGCACGGGAGGCTGCAAGGCAGGATGTGGAGTGAGCTTTTGGTATTATCAAAAAACGCTTCAAGATACTTAAAGAACCAGCACGACAAATGGATGAACTCCCTATCCGTAAGATCATGTATGCGTGTTGTATTCTTCACAACATGAATTTAAAAGACGAGGACCACGCATTATGTCCTGATTATATTCCAGATCCCCCGGTCGCGCCATAGCCGTCAGATGCTCGACTAGCAGAGATACAGGACTCAAGCGTACACGAAGATCATCGGATGGATCTCATTGACCATATTCATGGCAGATTCGTCCCGGGCATCCATCGCTAGTTTATTTATGTATTGTGTTGTCGTTTCGTTTTAGATTGTAGTTTCGTGTTTTATTTTGTTGTATTAGTTTAATATTGTATTAGTTTTAATTTATTAAATAAAAGTTTTAGTTATTATTTGAATAAAAATAAATAGAAAATAAATAAAATAGAAAAGGGTGAGGAGGGCGGGGAGGTATTCCCTGCAATTAGGAGTGTGCGGGGAGGAGAAGAAAAAGCGGGAAGGGGGCGGGGAGGGGCGGGGAGGTACTCCCCCCACTCTAACGTCAAGAAAGTGATGTGACAACGGCTAGAATACAGAGGGAATGTTCAAGATCCAAGAACCCTAGGAGAAGGGTATATAAAGGCAGCCATATATAACAAGAGCAATCCTTCTTTGTCCAGCTTTAGTCCCTTCTCTCTTGAGTGTCTTAAGGCATTGGTAGCCTCTTATATTCCTGGACAAATAAACATTTTAAGATAATAATTAAGTTGCTTAAGACAACACCCCCCACAACTTAATTCTGGAAGATATCATAAAGACCAAGTTTTTGACATAGAGACTTATGTTGCAATTGTGGGAGTCCTTTGGTAAAGAGATCAGCTATATTATTTTCAGAACTGATCTTAAAAATCTCAATGATTCCCAAGTTAACTTTCACCCTTGTAAAGAAAAGATCCGATTCAAAATGTTTGGTTTTTTCATGAAAAACAGGGTTGGCTGCAATTTTTATTGCAGCCTTGCTATCACACATGATTCGAACAGGAGAGTTATTATAGATGCCAAAGTCATTTAGGATTTTCAAGACCCAAATGACCTCACAATAAACTGCAGCCAGGGCTCTGAACTCTGCTTCAGCAGAGGATCTAGATATAGTGCCATGTTTTTTACTTTTTCAAGAGATGGGTGAACTGCCAAGAAAGAGGTTGAATCCTGTGATGCTCTTTCTGGCAGTAACCTTCTTGGCCCAATCAGAATCTACAAAAGCTTTCAGAGAGAGGTCATTATCCCTTTTGAAGAGAATACCCTTGCCTGATGAAATGCACTTTTCACATCCATTTGATAGACTTTGAAACCTTTGTGAGCAGAAAAGGCCAAGAACATTCTGATTGCCTCTAATCTTGCCACTGGTGCGCAAAAGTCTCATCATAATCAATTCCATCCTCTTGTCTGTAACCAAGAGCTACCAATCTTGCTTTGTTTCTGGTCACAATTCCCCTTTCATCCATTTTGTTTCTGTAGACCCACTTGGTTCCAATCACAGTCTTGTGATGAGGTCTTGGAACAAGTTCCCAAACCTTGTTTCTTTCAAACTGTGTTAACTCTTTTTGCATTGCATCTACCCAAGAAGGATCTGCCAGTGCTTCATTAACCTCAGTTGGTTCCACCTTGCTTACAAAATTGACAAACATGCAGAAATTGCCTGTTGCCTTTCTTCTTGTTTTAACACCAGGGAGAGGATCACCAATGATTTGGTTAATTGGATGACTCTTTGTCCATCTGGTAACATGAGTTGAACTATTTGAAACTAGGACAATGGGCTGATTCAGATTAGGTGGTCCAGCATGATCAGCTTGAGGAAGAGGCTGATCAGCTTGGACTGGAATGGAGGAATCTGAACCAGTTTGAGAGTCATTTAATGGATTCTGAATAATTTCTCCAGGAGTAGGATCAGCTTGTGCATTTTCAAAGATTGGAACACCTTCTTCTTCTTCTATTAGTTGCTCCCCCTGAGTTTGAGCATTATCAGCTCCAACTGGAGGATTAGTTGGAGGCTCATTCTCAGGTACAGCCAGTTCTTCAAAATTGTAATCTTCATCTTCAGAAGGAGAGCAATCTGGCTTGGAACAACCTTCATCTATGCTTACATTAACAGAGTTCTCAATTGTTTTAGTTCTCTTGTTGTAAACTCTGTAGGCCTTCATCATTGTTGCATATCCAAGTAGGATACCTTCATCTGCTTTCTCATCAAACTTTCCAAGATGGTCTTTCTGATTCAGAATGTAACAAGGACTCCCAAACATTCTTAGGAAACCAATTTCAGGTTTTCTCCCCCTAAGAAATTCATAAGCAGTCTTCTGGTGTCTTTTCACAATAAGAGATCTGTTCTGGGTAAAGCAAGCTGTATGTACTGCTTCAGCCCAGAAAAGAGACTTGACATTGTTTTGAGCCATCATGGATCTGGCAGCTTCAATAAGAGTTTTGTTTCTTCTTTCTGCAACACCATTTTGTTGAGGAGTTCTGGCAGCTGAGTATACTTGTGAAATTCCTTTTTCACTGCAAAAAGAATTAAGAGTGATATTCTTAAATTCAGTACCATTATCACTCCTTAATTGCCTAACAGGCCTTTTGTAGAGAATTCCAGCTTGCTTGATGAAATGAATAATGTTGTCAGCAGCTTCACTCTTGTGTTTAAGAAAGAAAACCCAGGTGTATCTTGAATATTCATCAACAATTACCAAGGAGTACCTCATTCCAGTGAATGAAGGAGTACTAATTGGTCCAAATAAGTCCATATGAAGCAGATCCAAACAATTATCAATGGTCGAGCATGTTTTAGACTTGAAAGTAGCTTTGTGTTGCTTGCCTTTCTCACAAGCACCACACAGCTTGTCCTTCTCATAATTTATCACTGGAAGACCAGACACCAACTCTTTCTTACACAGCTTGTTGATGTCTTTGAAATTCATATGAGACAACCTTTTATGCCACAACCAATTCAGCTCACCTTGAGTCTTTGACATGAAACAAACTTCTCTTGTGACAGTTGGATTTCTCATGTCAAAAGAATACAAAGACTCGTCCCTCTTTGCAATAAGAACCACATTGCCTTCTAAATCAAGAACAATACCCTTATCAGACCTGAATCTCACTTCATAACCAGCATCACACAACTGACTCACACTGATCAGATTATGCTTCAAACCATTTACATATGAGACCCTTCTGAAAGTAAGGGGACCATTTGAAAGTATACCAAATCCTTCAGTCTTTCCTTGAGAGTCATCTCCAAAAGTAACATTAGGACCAGCGCGAATCCTAAAGCTACATAGCAGGGACTTACATCCGGTCATATGCTTGGAACATCCACTGTCCAAGTGCTAGGTATTATCGTCATGACTGGCCTGCATTTATGATAAGAGATTAGTTCTTTTTGGGAACCCATCCAAAGATGGGTTCACCAGAGCTGACCTTCTGGTCTGACTCAGATTGGGTAACTGAACTTAGACTCTTATCACATTTTGACACTCATTGTTGCTTGGTCTGTCCTTTACCAGATTCAAAGTTCTTTCTAGCAACATTTAGAGTTTCCTTTTGAACAAAACCTTTGCCTATTCCAGATTTCTTACATTCAGCTCTCAATTTTCTTTGATCAACAGTTTTTGGATCAGACACATTCTTAAGAAAATTTGCTTCCATTGAAACCTTATCAGTTCTGGACTCAACATATTTTGAAATCATTTTGTCAGAGTCAGACTTGGTGTTACTTGAAACAGACTCAGATTTTGTTTGTGACTCATTTCCTTGAGAACCAGACTTCTTACTCTTTAAAAGCTTTATTTTCTCTTTAGGAACACTATGATCTCTAACCTTTCTTTTATTTTTCTTTAAACTACCCTTGTTTGTTTTAGTCTTTGAATCTGATTCAGATTTGGTAATGGTCAGCTTAGACAAGTCAAGACTTTCTTCAGGTTTTAACTCAACAACCTTATCAGCTTCAGACACAGCTTCAGCAATGGTCTGACCAATGGTTTCAGGATCTTTAAACCCAATACCAGATTTCTGAACCAACTTAATTAGTTTAGATTTCATTCCTTTGGTTTGGACTTTGGGTGGTGAAGGAGGCTGATAACAAGGCTCCATAGCACAGACTTCAGCAATGGCTATGGCCCTATCATAATCACCATCAAAAATAGCTTGGATCTGATGAGGTATTTGGTCATTTACACACTTAGCAACTCTTTTGGAACATATACACCATGATTCAGTAATTTGTTTAACCTTTAAAAACTTTTCTTCTGCAGTTTTAGCTTCTTTAACCAAAATGGAGTTTAATTGTTTTTGAGCTTTAACTTCATATTCTAGTTTTTCAATGGTGTGACTTTTAGAGCTGTTATCAAGTTTCAAAACATGTATTTCCTTTTTGAGTTCTTGATTAAAGTGTTTTTGTAGCAGAACCTCATCACCAAGTCTATTCAGTCTGGACAGTTTCTCATTATCAGACAGATTGGAAAAAGAAATTACCTCAGGTGGAGCAGTCTGACTAGATGCCTGGTGAGCTGACTCAGATTGCTGTTGTATTTTCACCAGATCTTCAGCAAATCTTTGAGTAGCTTCTTTAGCCATGAAACACTTGACATCTTTATACAGCTCATCATCAGATGATGTGGCACTTTCAGCCCAGTCTTTGGCTACCAGACTCTTTTCACTTTTGTTCACCTTCTCAGTCAGCTCAGCTACTTGTGCTTTCAAGGCTTTGTACTTAGTCTTGAGCTTTGAGTATTTTTCACCTCTTCCACCTTTGGCTGGCACAGCTTGAGTAGATTCTTTAGATCTGCAATCTCCAGCCATATGCCCAGTCTTGCCACACTTGTAGCAAGTGACTTTGGACATGTCAAATGGCTTCTTGGACTTATCAGCTTGGCCACCTTTTCCTTTTCCTTTAAACTTGTTAAAGGATCTCCTTCTGATCCTTTCAGCCAACATGGCTACTTCATTAGCTAGCTCATCACCATCAGATTCATCACATTCAGATTCAGCACAAACAGAGTTAGAATTAGACATATCAGGAATATCATCATTAACACAAGGAATGATCTCATTACTAATTGAACTAGGGTGTTCAGTCATAGAAGCAACAAGTGCAGTAGCAGGCTGACTATAAGAATCACCCATAGCAATTAACTTTTCAGCCTCTGAACATTCTTGGTTATGAAGCAAACCAAAAAGTCTAGGGAGATCAAGATCATGATAAACAGAACTTAATTTAACAGAAGAAATATAGTTGTTCCATTTAGGTGGTAATGAATCAAGAAATTTACTCTTTAAAACCTCATTTTTCTTAACAATTCCAACAACAGCTAAATCATTTACCAAAGCATTAAAGTGGGTATGAGTGTCAGTCAAAGAGAAAAATCTCTCATACCTCCTGGTCAATGTAGTGATTGTAGATTCCATGGAAGTAGAGCAACCCTCAAACATGACAGTCAATGTACCCCACATTTTCTTAGCTGTAGAACACATTTTAATAGAATGGTAAAGGTCTTTGGGCATAGCTTGGACAATGAAATTTCTAGCCTTCACATCCAAGTTTGCCAACTCCTATCCTCATCCCCCCAATCTGCCTTGTCCTTAACAATAGACTTGACTGTGGCAGGAATGGTTGGTTGACCTTCCCTGACCACAGCTTCTACCACAATGGTTTGTGTAGGAACATAAGGACCATCCGCAAGGATGTCAGGCATATTGTTATCGATAGATTCAAGGAACAAAGACATTCGACCTTTCCACCCACTGAAATCATCTTTATCAAACATGGGTGGCCGGGTTGAAGAACCATTATCAATATAGGATGACATAATGCTTTACTATTAAGGGAAATATGCAAGGATCAAGTTAAGTTAATTCTTAACCCCTGCTCTGATACCAATTGATACGTCCCAAGGTGTATCAATATACCAAAGTATATTGTACACAGAATAGTTGTAGAGGGGGGTGAATACAACTTTCCTTAATCTTTACAAACTTTTAACAAAAAAACATTTTAAGATTCAGTTTATATATATTAAGCAAGTAAGTAAAGAGCAGGAATCATTAAAACAGTAAAGCAATAAAGAAACAAAAACATTCTTGAACACAGATTGTGGTTTTCAAAGTAATCCTTTATTAAGAAATAATCTATACAAAGAATTACAAGGTTGTTGCGGAATAAAGATAGCCTATAGATATCTAAACAACCTCTGAAATGACAAACTACAATCAATAAGTTCTAGCTCAAGAGAATCAGCCCAAGCCGATCTCGTACAGACTAAGCTGTGTATAAGAGCAGAGAAACTTGTTGGAAGAATGATTCTCAGGAAATGCCACACATATGCAATCAATGAATGAGGCTTTTATAGGCGAAAGCACTCCTTCACTTGGTGTCCGTTGCAGCCACGTATTCTTCTTTCAGTGGATGATAAAGGAATAATCAATCGTGCCTTTCATAGTATTGTGGTCCCCCACGTACTGACGCACATTCTTCATCAACCAATAAGAGTATGGACACGCATATGTAAAACCAACCACCAACCTGGATCCTAGGATTCTTCATAGTCACGTCATTTGTCTTTATCTTCAATCCAGGTTGTTATCTTCACTTGATTGTCAGACACAGATTGGGCAGTTTGTCAAAGCACCAATCTGCCTAAGTGTTTCCAAGCTGACTGCTAATCCCAAGCTGTCTTCCACTAACAGCTTGGTCTTCTATCTTCAATCCTCCTCTTCGACTTGGACTGAATGCTATCACATTGTTGATGCAGCTTGAATACCACTTGCTTCCATAAGATTTTACAATTACAAAGTATGAAGCATGACCTGGGTCAGAGACAGATCGTAAGCTGTGTCAGCTTAGTCTGACCCAGATCAGATTACAAGAACCAAAAGACTTCTAAGTGTTTATAAGTCAGATTTGTCATCACCAAATTTACAGACTTTAATCCAAGAACATTGGGACTCAACAGAAACCATGTTCAATTAAAGCACTTGTTAGTTTCTCATTCCACTTTCTAGGTGCCTGTTTAAGGCCATATAAGGATTTGATCAATTTGCATACCTTAGTGTTAGAGTCAGAGTGACAACCTGGAGGTGGAGTCATATAAACATCTTCTTCAAGATCACCATACAAAAATGCATTATTGATATCCATTTGGTAAATTGGCTACTGATTAGACACAACAATAGTAACAAGACATCTAATGGTAACCATTTTTACAACAGGGGAGAAGGTCTCATTAAAGTCAATACCAACCTTTTGAGAGTATCCTTTAGCAACAAGTCTGGCCTTATACCTATCCACTTCACTAGTGGACTTATACTTGATTTTATATACCCATTTACATCCAATAGGTGTTCTACCTGGTGGAAGGTCAGTCAATTCCCATGTGCCATTATTGTATAAGGCTTCCATTTCAGAGTTCATAGCATCAATCCATAAAGGATCTTTGATAGCCTCTAAATAGGAAGATGGTTCATGCAATTTGTTTAAATTAGACACAAAGCAAGCATTTTCAGCATTCAGTCTAGAATAGCACACAAAATTAGATATAGGATGTTTGGCCTTGGTCTTATTAGTCAGCACATAATCATCAAGATTCCTTGGAGTTCTAATGGTCCTAGAAGTCCTTCTAAGATTAGTGATAGTTGGTTGATCAACCCTTTGAGTTTGAACAGTAGAAACAGATTGAGCAGGATCAGAATTGCCCTCAGAAGTATTGTCATCATCCATAGGTGTTGCAATGATGGTTTCATCCCTAACAGTCACAGAAATGCTACCAGTGGGATTATTTCCATCTCTGCCAACACCATCGGATGTGTCTATGTGAACTCTTGTAACATCCCAAACCTTTTATGTTTGACGTTTGACTTGTCCGTTAGTCAACGTTAGGTTATGTCATGTTATGTGCCTTAAATGAATTACGTGATTAAATGCTTAAGTATTTAATATATGAAATGTAAGATTAATGTGTTAATGTGCAATATGATTAAAGTGATGAAAAGAATAATAAAAGATGATCAATAAAGTTACAAAGTGTTTCCGATAGGAGTAAGGGTCGTTAAGTGTTCCCGTATGCGTTAAACGAGCAATTAGGTTACGAAACGTGTTATAAGAAAAGTACAAGGGCCTAGATGTTAAGTCTTGAAACTTGTTCCAGCAGATGAGGGGCTTATATCACGACCATGTTGCCCTAAAATCAGATCCAAACCTTTACAAAAGTTACACACACAAAACCCTAGGTCTCTCTTCAATTTCTAGTCGATTTTGGGGGTTTTCGGAAGGGATTTCGCTTGCTTTTCGATCCGTTAATCATTCCTACAGGTATATTATCATTCATTGAATGTTAATTAAGTTTTCAATTTGGTTTTGCCTCTGTAGGGTCGACCATAAGGGTTGGGGTTGCCCGATTTTGACGTTTTCGGTTAAAAACGATGTTTTCATGATTAAATTGCTAATTGAGTGGTTAACTAAATCAAGTTGCTAACTTTAAAGATGAATTATGTTATTTATATGTAAATAAAGGAAACCCAGGTGTTTAATTAGATCCATATGGGTTCAATTATGTTTTTGTATAAAACGATGCGGTTTTGAGTCTTTTTGATGATCAAAAGAGGGATTCGTGTATGCAAATGATTCGAGGATCAATTGGTGTTTTCAATAAGTGATTTTGGTCTTAATTTAAGTGTATTTGATGTTCATAAGGCCTGGAGTTGTGTTAAATTCGAATGGGAGTCGAATTAGGTTAAAGATGGAAATTGTTGATCTGGTCATCAGTCTCGGCGAGGGCACTTTTCCCCCTCGGCGAGATCAGTATGGCTAGTATGGGTCTGGAGTTCAATCTCGAAGAGGTCACTATTTCTCCTCGACGAGATCAAACATCAGAAAGGTTTAGGGTACTTTTAAGTCTCTAGTTGATTTACTTCAATCGTTCTTGTACCTTAGGTTGTCGGGAACACTTGTCAAGCACGGTAAACTCGATTGTGATTGTTGAGTACTCCATTGAGGTAAGATACATGACTTTTCTCACGCTGGAGGCACAACAAAATGTAGTTTTCTATGATTAACCTCTTAATCGGATTATCTTATATGTGTTGGGTTTTCCGGGTTATGTGGGAGGTTATGTGGGAATGTATGCAAGTTGAAATGATTTATGTTGATATGATGTTTAAAGTAGAAGTAAATATGTGCATATGAAGTATGATGCTTATAATTACGTTGCCATGATATGTTTAAGATATGTGTTGTTGATAATGTCGTTGATATGCCTTAATGTTGATATGTGATGGCTTGAATGTGGGACTTAAGTATGACATGTCTAGTTCACTAGATACACGTGGGAATTGCTATGAGTTGTACACGTTAGTGGGATTAAATGCAAAAGTAGACGTGTGACTAATTAGGTAACGATTGTACCTAATGTTAAAGTAAAATGTGAGATGTGGGAAACCGTTATAGCCTCAGTGTTAGTGCGTAAAAAGTAAGAAAGATATAAATTCGTGGGAAATGTTATAGCTAAATACGAGAGATTGCCGTGGGAAGTGTTAAGCTTAAGCCGTGCTAGTTGAAAAGGTAGTGCGTACGTGGTCGCTTAAGTGGCTCCTTGCGACATAGTTACGTGGGACTAGTATTTCCGGGTGGAGTGACTAACCACCAATGTTAAAGCATGACGGGATACTATGGAAATGGCATTGCCTTTCCTAAAAGTTAAGACGTAGGAAATCGTGCTAGTTGTAAAGCTAGTGCGTAATATGTAAGATGTAAGAATAAGTTGATTAAGATAATTATAAGAATATGTGAGAAAGATGTACATGAAATTAAAGATGTGGGATTACAATGTGACGTGGGATTTAATAAGATATGTTGAGACGTGTGATTTAAGAACGAAGGATAGGCACAATTAGGAGTATATATTCTACATGTGCTAATATGAATACGTGTGACAAGTTTATGTGTGATATGCCAAGATATGATATGAGTTACGTTTAAGTGGTAAGTTTATGTTGATATGATATAAGATATTGATTAAGATGTGAGTATATGATGATATGATGTATATGTTGATATGAAATGAAATGTGATGTAATGTAATGTGGGAAAAGGAAAGTATGGGTTGATCTATGATTGTTGTGGATGATATGTAATGTGATTATGTTTTGATAAGTAAAATATGACGAAGTTTTATGAAAGTAAAATGAAGAACGTTTTATTAAATGTGTGTGTCTTACTTAGCTAATTTTATTAGCTAACACTTGCTTTTATGAAAATGTTGTATTCTTCGGGATAAGCAAGCTTGAGCTAGGAAAGGATTAGCTCGGTGAGATGGGTAGAAGTAATAAAGAAGACTAGCATAGATTGTTGAATGCTTTGAATTCCCTTAGCCTTATGTTTTGGCAATTATAATTATGATTTAAGACCTTGTAATAATGTGGGCACTTATGTTGGTGCCAAGACTTGGATTTCAATTTATTATTTTGATGATGCACTTTAGTAACACCATTTATGAAAGATACCATCCGTTACGGATGAAGCAGTTTTTAAGTGATCTTTTTCCGCTACGTTTAAACGCCGTTTGGCAAAGTTTTTGAAAATCCAGGTTTTAAAATGACGGGTGTTACAACTCTCCTTTCATCATTGGGTCTTAGGGCATTGGTGTTATCATTTTCAAGAAAAACAGAATCTAAAGGTTGTAATAAAGAGGAAGGATCAGATTTATTATAGTTATTAGAATCACCATGCATTTTAAAGGGAAAAACATTTTCATAGAATTTAACATCTATGGAGTATAAAACAGTTTTGTTGTCAAGAGAAAACAGTTTGTAGCCCTTTTTTTCATTTGAATACCCAATAAATATGCATTTTTGAGACCTACTAGAGAATTCATCACTATTATTTAGGACAATTGAAAAACATAAGCAGCCAAAAACCCTTAAGTGAGAGAGACTGGGTTGGGACTTCAAGATTAAGTCATGGGGTGATTTTCCAGATAACACAAAGGAAGGTAACCTGTTGATAAGATAGGTGGCAGTTAGAACACAATCAGACTAAAAAGATAAGGGTAATCCCCCCTAAAACATAAGAGCTCTTGCAACATTAAGCAAGTGCCTATGTTTCCTTTCAACCACCCCATTTTGTTGATGAGTATAAGGACAAGAGGTTTGATGTGTAATCCCATGAGTTTTGAGAAAAGAGTTGAACTTTTGATTCACAAACTCAGTTCCATTATCACTTCTGAAAGTCTTAACAGTTTTGTTGAATTGATTTTTAAGCAAGTTAAGAAAATATTCAATGTTTTCAAAAGTTTCATCCTTGCTTTTAAGAAAAAAAGTCCAAACACCTCTACTAAAATCATCAACAATGGTCAGAAAGTATTTAAAACCTTCTCTGCTTGGAACCTTGTAAGGTCCCCAGAGGTCAAGATGGACAAGTTCACCAAGATCATTACTTTTGTGCATACTTAAAGGGAAAGGGTTTCTGGTCTGTTTGGCCCTATGACAAATTGTGACATTTGCAAAAATTATGCTTTAATCCTAGTGGTTAAATTAAGATTATTAGAGTTAATCTTCCCTTTTAAGCATGATATAGTTAAGTTAAGGCATGATTAAGTAGTTAAGGATATGTGAAGCTATTATTTGATCAACCTATATTACCTTAGCAAAAATATTTTTATTTGATGGCGAGCAAATTAAAAAAATGTCGTTTATGCCCAAGCCTCTATATAAAATAATTAGACACCATGTTATATTTGGTTATTATCAAGACTAGTATGCAGGAGCAAAATTATGTCTACTTGCATCTATAACTAAACAAAAACCTAAACATTTCCCTTGTGAAAAAATATGGGCCACATGGTCTCAGGATTTTAACACCCCAATCTAACACTCCAATATCAATTGAATTAGTATGGATAGATAACTCAAAAATTCATTCTTTTCTTTTGACTGAAAGTTAAACGGCCATGGACCTCCTCTCAACCCAACAAAATAAGATGGATATGACAAACACAATTACCATAACTATAAATTAATACATAGACTTTACAAGCTAGTCAACAAACAAGAATAATATGGCATGATCTCTTTAATTTCCTTTTTGGGATCGGCCATCAAGACCAACAAAGGAGTTCAATACTTTGGTTTTTATGACAAGAGTTAATTTCATTACATACCCCTGGGGTTTGTCATTTTTTCATTTTTCACCCTTCTCGTTTTTTCGTATCATTACATGCCCCTATGGTGACTTTTTGCTTCATTACATACCCCTTCTCTTAACGGACGTTTGTTTCCCTCCGTCAACCCTATCATGTGCATATCAGGTGAGGGTAGTTTAGTCTTTTCAAATAAAAGTCTTCTTCCTTGAATCTAAGTCTGTCATTTTCATCTGCAACATTTCCAGCCATCTTTTTTTTTTAACGACATTTCCAGTCATCTTACTAACTTTTGCTTTTTGAATCTATCACACTTTCTTTGATGTCATCCATGATTTCTTCTAAACAAAATTCCACCAAGTTTTAATTGAAACCGAATTACAATCCCAGGAACAAATAAACAAAATCAACACTAGATCAGCAAAATCAATCACCAAATTAAAAAAAAAACAACCTTTTTATCTATAATCACAACTACAATGCAAAACATCATACATACATCCCAATCACTTTTAAAACGCAACATTTCGGAAAACCACCACTTACCGTCTCCACCTCTCCCTTGTTATCTCGTCTACAGCCGCCCCCCCTAAGAACCACCACACCGTTGCCACAATTGGCAATTAGATCACCAAGAGTACCGAAATCAGATGAGTAAAGAAATCAGAAGGAAAGAAAAGAAGATCACCAAGGTGGTATTCGGCGGTTTCAACTGCCAAATCTTGGTGGTGGTGGTGATGGGTGGATCTTGGTGGTACCTCCACCTTATTCTTGATAAAAATCCCCATAGATCTGACTACTTTTTCGACTAATTTAAATGGTAATCCTACCACCACGACCATCTTTTCTTGACTTAATAAATCGGTGCCACCGCTAGGATGATCGGAAAAGCAGGTGGCGGGGAGTGGTGGCCGGAAAAGCTTACCTTTCACTCTTCAGTGTTCATTCAATCGGAAAATCAAGGTCTTCCAATCTTCCTTCCTATCTTTTGATTAATAATTCATCTTTAAGTGTATGTATATTTTGTATTGATGAAGATGGATGAAAATGATGTATAAATAGATCTGAGAAGTGTATGTATGTTTCTATTGATGAAGATGGATGAAATTGTAGATGTGTGTGTGTGTGAGAGAGAGGGATATGTATGGGTGAAAAGTAAATTCTGATATATATATATATATATATATATGTATATATATAAAATTCTGATATATATATATATATATATGTATGTATTATATAAGAGGGTGTTATAAAGTGATATTAGAAGGGAATGGACAGAAGTACCCTCACGTGATATGCACATGATAGGGTTGACGGGGGGCAACAAACGTCCGTTAAAAGAAGGGGTATGTAATGAAGCAAAAAGTCACCATAAGGGCATGTAATGATACGAAAAAACGAGAGGGATGAAAAATGAAAAAATGGCAAACCCCAAGGGTATGTAATGAAATTAACTCTTATGACAAAGTCCTTACACAATCTATCACACCATTAAACAATTCACAAGTAACCTTGTCTTAACTTCTCCCCCACATTGTCTATCAAAAACTTGGAACTCAACATTTGATATTTTTTTACACATTCCATCTACTAGCAAAATCTTATAAATACATATATACTATTAAAAAGTTGGGAAATACATAACATGATATCCCTTCCTGTACTTTGATGATCTCGGCAAGTCATGACTAGAAACACCAAGACAAATTTTCTACAAGATATTGTAAGATCAAAGCCTTTTCAACATGTTGCAAAGTCAAGGACACATTCACTAAACACAACCTATTTAATTAAGGGCAAATTAGTTTTAAAGGTATATTACTTGTCATTTTTTACTATTAAAGGTATTAACCAAAAAAACCCTCTAATTTAAGAAGAGGGTGTGTAAATTTCGTCTAATGTGGTGACTAAAACCACTATCCGGTTTTAGAAATGTTGTTTTGTGTGTGTTTACGCCATGTCACAACTTTGACCATTGACTTTTGCGCCATGTCACTTTGCCACGTCAACATTTTGACCATTGACCCGTTGACCAAAAATATATACGAGTAATATGATTTATGGAAACGAGCTTTTATGCAATATATACACATTACACATAAACCGAAAGCCACCATCACTGCATCTGTCTAGTTTGTAGATATATACATATTTCTATATCTACAAAAATCATCATCACGTTAAGCAAAAAATCATCGCAACAAGTCTACCACAGATCTAAAGCACTAGCCAACATATATCCATGAATCACTACCCAACAGCCTCTCTTCTGAATCACTGTCTCGTATTACAATATTATTAGGTATTTATAGATATAATATTAGATTGAAAGAAATTGATGATGCTGCTGCTGATGATATATGGATTTTGGTGATAAACCTTAATCCCCAAATCTCACACCTCTAATAAAAAATGTAAGATTGAGATTGTGATATGGCCACCCCATCACCGCCACCATAGAGATCCGGCCATCTCATCCCCACCACCATCAAGATTCCGGCGACGGAGAAATCAACGACGGCGGAAGAAGCAGCAATGGTGGCAGATCTGGGTATTGTGTATTTTTTTTGCATTAAAAATTCTTTAATAGATGTATCCGTTATCCGGCACCCCCACATCACTTTCAGATTCCGGTGGATATCCGCATTGCCCCATCACCTCCAGATTATGATGATATATAGATATTTGTTTATATATTTGATTGATTGTATGTTTGTTTTAGTACTATGTGTAAATGCGTTTGATTGTTATACCACGTGGGGAAATATACATCCAAATCTGGGTATAATGATGTTGATGATGATTCGGGTATCTAGTTTCTTTTTCTTTTTACTTCCAAATGGTGATGTCGATTGTGATAGAGAGAAATTGTTTGGTCAAATTTTGTGAATCTGGATTGAAAATATGATAATTTGATATAGTATATGAATATAAAGATGAAAGATGAAAGATGAATTTTGTCACTATTATATTCATACTGGGTATTTGATATCATATGAATATATGATAAAAATGATGACTTTCAGTCTATTTTTTAGAAATGATGACTTTCAGTCTATTTTTCATATATTCAGATATATTATACCAAAACACACTTTTGTATACACAAATCATCATGAACAACATGTTTCCTTCGAGTGTACCAACGTACATGAGACCGGATTTGTTTCCTAATGACTCTGATGATGATGAGCTTATGGGTATCATGGCCGAATGCGTTGATTTGCTTGAAGAAGGTGAATCATCAAGACCATTCATACCCCGTATGCCTGTCGAGAGAGATCGATATGGTGCTGAACAGCGCCTAATGGAAGCTTATTTTAACAAAAACCCAAAGTATTCGTTGAAGAGCTTTAGGCGACGATTTCGTATGTCGAGACCTATGTTCATGCGCATTGTGAACGATATAAAATCATATCAATCTCGACATCCAGGTCCTGTGCTCTTGCATTTTCAAAGAATGCAAGACAAGCTCGTTGATGGTCGAGGAAGGGTTGGTTTCAGTACAATCCAAAAGTGTGTATGCGCCATACGTCAGTTGGCGTATGGCTACAATCCCGACTCGCTTGACGAGTATCTACAGATGGGTGAAGAAACAAGCAGATGTTATCTAGACTATTACTGCAAATGTGTGTTTGAACTTTACAGGGATGAGTACTTGCGCAGACCAACACCGGAGGACATACAACGCTTGTATGCTCGACACGAGGAGCTTCATGGTTTCCCGGGCATGCTTGGTAGTATTGATTGCATGCACTGGCCTTGGAGAAAGTGTCCCAAGGCATGGCAAGGTCAATTTACGCGTGGTGATCACGGTCATCCAACCATCATGCTTGAAGCGGTAGCTTCGTACGATAGGTGGATTTGGCATGCTTTTTTCGGCACCGCTGGTTCGAACAACGATATAAATGTCCTCAACCAGTCGCCTTTATTTAGGTAAGTTTCAATTTAGTTTATTGCATATCTCCAAATTGTTCATATTTTTATGTCTTGAAATTTAATTTATTTTAGGGAAATCATGGAAGATCGTGCGCCTAATACTTCGTTCACTGTTAATGGCACCCACTACAAAAAAGGTTACTATCTCGCCGACGGAATTTATCCGGAATGGTCAACTTTTGTAAAGTCCTATTCATTCCCTCAAGATGAGAAGCGGAAGAAATTTAAAAAGTATCAAGAAAGTGCCCGAAAAGATGTCGAACGTGCCTTTGGAGGGCTTCAAAATTCATGGCACATTCTAACCCAGCCAACAAGATCAAAAAGCGTGAATCGGATAACTCGAACAATGTACGCGTGTGTTATATTGCATAACATGAAGGTTGAAGACGCGGGGTACGCCATAAGCTCACTCGAGGAGGGAGACGACAACGATCCAATCGTCTTACCTGAGCGTACGTTCGAGGAAAGGATGCCACTTCACCAACGAACCGGCAAGGAGCTTCGAGATCGACATGTGCATCATGCTCTTCGTCATGATCTTACGGAGCATATATGGCGCCTCCCGTGAATGGTTTTTAATAACCTTGTTTTTTAATGTGTGTTTTTTTTTCTAATCAAGTATTGTAATGTTTTTTTTTTTAATGTGTGCTTTTTTTTAAATAAATTGTGTAATGTTTTTATTTTTAATGAAGTGTTTTTAATTTGTGTATGTTTTAGTTTGTTATAATTTTAGAGGGTTAAAAGTGTAAAGTTTAGATAAAAGGGTAGAATTAAATAATTGGTGGGTCCAAGACTAGTCCTTGAGGGATGAGTGTATTGGGTATGTTTTGGGGGATTAGTCCTTGGAGTGTTTTTTGCTGATGTGGCGCTGACAGAGACTAGTCCTTGAGGGATGAGTCTAAGGCATTAGGTAGCCTCTTATATTCCTGGACAAATAAACATTTTAAGTTAGTAATTAAGTTGTATAAACAACAATATTCAACTTCGAGGACCATTCTTGCCAAAGAAATTAAAAAGGTGAAGGTTATACAAGTACATATTACCTCCGTCTAAAAAAAACTTCTTACAGTACTTTCCCATATATATCTAAAAACCATATCATAAAAAAGGCAACATTGAAAAATCACATTTTCTTTATTAAGAAGATGGAAAACAATCAGCAGCATCATCAACAAAACCCCAAAAGGCAAAAAATATCATCATTATCATCATTCAGTAATACTAATAGTAATGGTTACCGAAGAAGAAAAGGAGAAGTATGCTTTAAATTCCAACGTGGCAGCTGCAATTACGGTTCTCGTTGTTGCTTCATCCACACTACCAATGCTGCAGCACATCATCATCTAATCAAACCATCTTTCTCTAAACCCCCATCCTCCAGGATTCCTGACACGTGTCCTTTTAAACCAAAATTGGAGCCTTATAATAATAATAATAATAATAATAATAATAATAATAATAATAATAATAATATAAGTATTTATGAATCCATGGGACAATTGTAGTTGGGTCTCCTTTGGTACTTGCAAATATGGCTCTAACTGTTTCTTTGCTCATGGGGATTCAGGTCTCTCTCTCTCTCTTTTTTTTTAAAATTATTTATTTATATATTTATTATGTGCACGGCCTAACCGGATTTAATCTAATAAAAAGTGATTATTATTGATAATCAGGGGTAGCCAAGTAGTAGTATTGTAGTAATTTTAGAGTATTCATCTAGGTTTCTTACAATGTTTGACTATAATGTGAAACTTTAGGGACAAATGATTTTGCTATCGTATGTATTTAACTTTCAATATGATGTGAGGACGGTGCTCGGCATGAGTTCTATGCGGTGTGCTGGGTACCAAGATGATATGGGACCAGGGTTCCCACTCATTTACCTTCTTTTTTTTTAATTATTTATTTATATATTTATTATGTGCACGGCCTAACCGGATTTAATCTAATAAAAAGTGATTATTATTGATAATCAGGGGTAGCCAAGTAGTAGTATTGTAGTAATTTTAGAGTATTCATCTAGGTTTCTTACAATGTTTGACTATAATGTGAAACTTTAGGGACAAATGATTTTGCTATCGTATGTATTTAACTTTCAATATGATGTGAGGACGGTGCTCGGCATGAGTTCTATGCGGTGTGCTGGGTACCAAGATGATATGGGACCAGGGTTCCCACCCATTTACCTTCTTTTTTTTTAATTATTATTTTGCTATGGTATTATGTGACGTTGTGAGTTGTGACCTCTTATAATTTGTGAAATGATGACATAACACCGGTTTTAATGACATGGTGTGTCAGCAAATAAAAGAAATAAAACTTGTTACGTGATGAACAGTTACGGAATACATATGTTTTTAGGCTTCATTTAACATTTTCCTAAATATAATAGCAAAACGGGATAAGTTTGCTCATTTTCCTGTTTTTAAGACTAGTCCTTTTTTTATTTTTTTATTTTGAACATTATGTTGTGGAATGATTGTAACATCAGGAAATTAAGTGGTTGCGGTGAAGAATATATATTTTGCTCCCTGACCAATGACTGTTTTAGTGTGCTAATTTTGTTATACAACTGCACCACTTCACTCTTTTTAGTTGAGTGATGATTTTTTATACCATTCACAGAATTGCAGAAGAGAGGATCCGGTAATGCAGAGGGTGTGTCGTGCAAATGGGTAGATAAGACTTGTGAGAAAGAGGTGAAAGGGATGTGGTGGGAGTTTAAGTGGGATGTTGACAAGATTAGTCATGTTTATGGTGATTGGATCACTGATACGCCACTTGTGCATGTTGATACTGGAAGTATCCCAACCTAACTCAGATTTACTTTGCGTTACCTACCGTGTTGTTCCAAGAATCCCATAGTTTTAACTCTTCAGGATTTAGATATGGTATAACTAGCCAACATATGTTTTAGGATAACACTGCTTTTCTGGCTCTGATGATTTAATCTTCAATTGCTTTTGTTAATCAAGAACAAATCTGGAGTCTGCTTTTAGTATTCGTAGTACTCTTACAGTCTGATCTAAATAGCTTTTGTTCAGTAAATGTTTCTTTGTAACTCAGGCTTTACTGAGAAAGAATGACAGATGGTATCAAGGTTTATCTTTTATTAGCAATACAAATATATGAATGCTGGAATTCTATAATGTTTTTTGCTATTTGATCTTTAAGAACCATTACTGGCAGATTGAGCAAACTCGATGGTTGACCTAGCTAATGAATCCAATGGGTCGACACATTTCTTCAACAGAGGATCATCATGTGGCAGAAGTGCCCTCATATCATCCGATGCAAGAACGATGGCATTCACAGCCCTGACAAGGAGCACCTGTAATGCAATTCTCAACAGGTTTTGTGCTCCTACTATATCTTTTCTGCTAATGGCTTCAATTGATGGTACTATTGTGTGTTCCATGGTAGCTTTATCTGGCAGAACAACCTCAAAACCCTGCACTCACAATTTTATGTATAAACTTATATACACATAGGAAATTCTTTCAAGTCACATCTGAAAACAGAGGTTTCTGTTTTACTTAATTATCGATGGGTTGATTAAGTTGTTTTTTAATCTTAGACGAGTCTAATAAAAAGCTAGCTAAACGGAAACGGCTCAAAGGGGCCAAACGAGTGATACAGCTTGAAAAATTTCTCAAGTGTTTCTTCAATGCATTCATCCTCCTACTTTGTGTTATTCAAAGATTTATATTATTGTTATAATAACGCTTTTTTATGTAATCATATTTATTTCAGACTTGCAGTAATTATGTAAAAAGAGGGACACCAAATGTTTGTGTCAACTCGACCCATTTCAACCCATACCAAAGGTATGACATGTTTAGACCCATTACCCAACCCACCCATCTTGCCAGCTCTGTTGTAAATTTTCTTTCCTGTCACTTGTAGCCTTAAATACACACGAGTATTTGATTTGTTAAACACTTGATTAGTTACCTCCTTCTGAAGTTTATTTTGATAGAATCCTGCATTTAGGATATCATTGGTGGCAAGAACCCCAATTTGCAATGGACTTCCAGCTTCAAATGGCTTTAATTTAGCTTCTTTAAGCTCCTTTGCAACACACTCACCCATATGTAGTACAGGAATAGAACAGCCTTTTGAAACGTCATCATACCATGAATGTGAGATTTGACATGGCAACACTATACAACGAACCCCTGATTTTTCAAGAAAAACCCTTTTATGCCTCAAACTTTCCACAATTTTGGTGTGATCATTCAGTTGTGACGCATTGTTGTGGTGTAAAAGGCTCTTATTTAATATTGGATCTGAGCAGAGAACAAAAGGAATGGTATTTGTGTCTTCGTTACTCTCATTGCTCGGGTTTATAAGCTTTCTTGCAAAATTTAAGCTGGCATCAGCAGACACACCTCCAATTATCCCCACTGCATTTGGCTGACATAACAAAGAACCTTTAGTAGGAGTCTGACTACTCACAGAAGCCGATTTTAAACCAAAAGTCTTTGTAGTCCTGGGTTTATTATCCCTTTCTGGTAGCGGGTTTACAACCAAAACTGGATTCATTCTTGTTTTATGCATAATTTGCTTACTCAATTTACTGAACAAATGTGATGGGCAATTCAGAGTTTGGAGGGACATTTTACCTTCTCTTGCAACTGTGTGAGCTTCTAAAAATATCACTATGAAACAGTCTTAAAGATGAAGATTGTTTTCATGGAGATAATCCCATTTAACAGTGAAGTTCTTGAACTTTCTTAACAATAAATAGCAATAAAGAGAAAATCCACCTCCCTTTAAATTTTGCAAAGTCTTGTATTGTCTTGTCAGATGAGCTTATATCAGCAATACATGGACCCTTCCTGATGAATCTTTCCCTAAAACCCAATATGAAATCAAGAAACTATAAGTGTCTGAGGGGACTTGATGAAATCTTCATTAGTCACCAACCATTGAGAGAATAATATCACAAATGAAGATGTGGAAGGAATCTTTGTGTCTGTCATTCTATCTTCCAACTTGGAAAGAAAAGTGTAGACAGTGACTAAAAAACCGACAAGAAGAAAAAGGAACATCAACTTTGTTGTCTTGTATTCATCTTGTATAGTGATGCATGGGTGTGGAAGGTGCAAGGTCCAATAGTCCTTTTCTAAAAGATCTATGAAGTTTTCATATTGGAAAGTGAGTACGAGGTTGTTTCATATCAAAGTTTAGATGTAAATCCTCGCATATAAATATTTTAATATATTTTGTAAAAGTAAATGATTTAGGCAACATGTTTTTAATCGATTAAAATCTAAAGTTTTGGAGAATCAACATCTAAACTTAGATGTGGTTTGACAACCTCATATTCATTTTCCCCATATAATATATGTTATTGAACACACATACCGATAGACCAAAGTCCTTTCCGTTGTTAGTTTTGTATATCAATGTACACCCAATTTTGTCTTCGGAATAGAAGTTGCATATATATATATATGGTCCTTCAAGTATACATGTATTATGCAGACATATTCATGTGGTGCCTAATGAGCTTTGCAATCATGGCATACAAGCCAACCATAGACTTGACACCTTATAGGCAAATGACACAGTACACAATGAAATATTGGTATGATTCATGAACGGAGGGACACAAATCAATTGCGTTTTTGTCATGCTATGATAAAGTTGCATAAACTGGACCTTATTGGATTGTTGGTAATACGTGAATCTATAGAAAGTTGCAAGTGGTCCTTTGTTTGATTGATACCACTTATCAATACTGATTGGACGAATAGACAATTATGTGAACATTATTATGAACATAGATTACGACTTTACTCATCCATTAGGAACAATGCATTAGTTAGCATTCGAATAGAGTCTTTGTATGAACTTAATATTTTGAATCCAGATGTTCAACGTATTACATGGTGCTGGCCTCTGGGAGGGAGTATGATGGGATAGCTTTGGTTAAAACTTAAAAACGAAATAAATAACTTGGAATTTGAGTAAATTAGAGGGAATCGAATTGGTTACCGGTGTATTTGTTTTGGCAAAGGGTCTACTATAATCAAGAAGTTAAATCTCTACAATAGACAAAATTCTTGTTTTATACAACAATAAACATATTGGTGTAGTTGATTACCTTTTTAGACACTTAATTCTTTTACATTTAACATTAGAATGCTGTTGTAAGTCTGTCACTGTACAAAATTTACCCTTTTTCTCTCAGACATAATTGAAAATAAAGTTGTTAAATATAATATACAAAATTTGACATGGAGTAATGATTAATTTGTTTAAAATTATCACTATCACTAAGAGGCTACCCAATGCCTTAGACTCATCCCTCAAGGACTAGTCCCTATCAGCGCCACATCAGCAAAAAACACTCCAAGGACTAATCCCCCCAAAACACACCCAATACACTCATCACCCAAGGATTATATTTATCAGAGGTGGCTAAAGGGCCTTTTCGAAGCGAGACTTTTGGCAGAAAACAATAACATACTTTCGAACTTCATGCTTGAAATCTATTCTTAGGTCCCCCACTATTAAAGAGACAACCTTTACTTCTTTTTCATTTCTATAATCTAAAACAAGATATAGCGATTTCTAAACGCATAAAACTCATCAAGAATCGACTGAAACAGGTGTCACTTTGCTAGTGTCGTTTCATGTTGTACCATCGTTATCGTTTGATATGCAGATAACACGGTAATAGATCCGTATGGGATCACGGAACCAAAAAGCATACAAATTTGTAGAAGAAAGGTTTTGGAAGTTTGTCCCTTTGTGGCCTTTTAGCTCTCCTAAGAACCAAACTATCAATATATACCAACACCACAAAAACAAATTATACAATAATATGTACATGCCCCATGTGCCTCAGATTCGATCACCATACAATACTAGGCACACATCTCTATCAAATCATAATTCTCACACTTTTCAATTATTGCACTCTGCGTTTATATAATTTGTATATACTTTCATCTTATTACGCTCTTTTGAACCACCTACCATTCAAAGATGTGGAACAACCTTCCTCCTGATTTGTTGGCCAATATCTTCTCCTACCTTCCTCCACACAACTTAGCACGGGCGATGGCCACTTGCCACCACTGGCATGACTGCGGAAGGTCGACAACTGGACAGACGAGGCGGCACCAACTCCACCAGCCATGGTTCATTGCGTTACCCACCCGCAGCAGGCAATTGTGTTTTGTTCATAATCCAGTTGAGAAAAGTTGGCACTTGCTTAATCTGGAACATGTTCCTAGTCTGACCCGACCTGTGTCAACTATTGATGGGCATGGTTTGATAGCGTTTAAATCCACTGGTGGTGTACCTCTTCGACTATCTGTCTGTAATCCTTTTACCGGTGAATTCCACCACCTCCCACCACTACAGAAATCGAGGACTAATCCAGCAGTGGGAGTCAGAGAGAGTTGTCCCAACCAGTTCAAGTTGTATGCAGCTGGTGGGATGTCTAAGGCGGCAAGTGGTGGTGCTGCCTCATACGAACCCACACTAGAAATGTTTGATTCTAAAAGCAATACGTGGACGGTCATGGGATCCATGCCAGTGTAGTTCGCCGTGAGGCTTACAGTATGGACCCCAAACGATAGTGTCTTCTCAAATGGGGTCCTTTACTGGATGACCTCAGCCCGTGCATACAGCATAATGGGATTTGAAATGGGTACAAACAAATGGAAGGAACTCAGTGCCCCCATGGGTGACACACTTGAATTCGCTGCCCTGGTCCCTCGAGAGGGTAAGCTATCAGTTATTGGTGGGACCCTAGATGGGGATGTGTTAGTTTGGGAGTTGGGAGATGGTGGTGAATGGAATATAATTGAAAGAATGCCACTTGAATTTAGTAAAAAACTTGCTGGTGGTTGTAGAGCTACTAAGTGTGTGGGAATTGAAGGGGCAGTGTGTTTATTCCGGGACCTTGCATCTGGATTGGTGGTCTGGAGAAGAGCAGGATATCACAAGAATAAATGGGAATGGTGTTCGACTGAAGGTTGTAATCAGGTAAGCGGAAGACGTCTCGACAATTACCTGATCAAAGGACTCTTTGTTCACCCAAATCTTGCTTCTCCATTCGTTTAGGCTTAAATCTCCGTTTTGTAACTCAACTCGTGATAAAATGTAAAATTCTTGTAATAATGTTATACTACGGTATTTGAGTATTTGACGTGCACATAAAAAGAAGAGTGTCGAATACAAAAGATTTCAACCATACTTTACCTATGATTTCCAACGCAACTGTCTAAATGTAACACCTCAACCCAAAACCGACCTATAATCTTTAAGTCTTAACCTATCTTGTTGAAAGTTATTAGCAGCCTAACACTTAAGGCTTATAAGCAAAGCAAGACAAACCTCTCATTTTCTACAAGTGAGATGTATACTTAAGAATTCAACATTAAAAAAGAACAAAACTTAGAAATTAACAAACATGGAGATGGGTTTAATGATTAAGCAATGGCATTAGCATTATATAAATGATACAACATTTTATAGTTGAAATAAACAAAAGATCGCACCAAAACCCAAACACATATAATTCCTACATAACCCAATCGATATCATTAGTCACTATAACATCAGAAAAAGCTTTAGGAAGGTGTGGTGTAGCCATGGCATCATGTAGAGGATTTAAAACTGACGGATAATATGAGTTGATGTTACAATAAAATGAACTGAAACTGGGTTTACCATTATGGCCTCATAGGTACCTTCTTGCAAGGGCTCGGACTTTTGTATCAAAATGTGAAGATGTAACACGTGATCCGGGTAGGTATAGAGGATTCAGAAGAATCTGCAAATAACAAAAATAGGTTAAGCTTGTCACAATAGAGTCCATATGTGCTATGTAAGAATCATTAAGAGATAGGTTATTGAATCATTGAATGGAAAACTACAAAGAAGTATAACATCAAGATAGTCGAGTTCCGTATGGTAAAACTTGCCTTTATATAAAGTTCATGGACCTCCTGAAAGAAGCTCTTGATTCCATCATCATTACGAGAGTCATGAAGCAGCATCAATCGTGTATGTAATATTAGAGTCAAGGAAAATATATGAAAAGATAACAATAGATTACTCAAAATAGTTGCAACAACAAAATGATCACAAAAACAAGAAGGATATGACCAGCTGTCACGTATACAGACACCACCATATCATTGAACCTGTCAATTGCTTTCAAAAACCTGGGACCGGGAATTAAGTTGAAATATTATTACATGAACAAGAAAATTATGACCTGACTAAAAAAAAAGTTTCCAGTGATTACTAGTGTCTTACATGGCACTTGTTGTCCAGGCAAGATCCTGGACGATATCCAAAGCGGCATGGAGGATAAACTGATGCTGATGTGCAGCTTCTTCTTTCTATAATTTCATTGCAAGATGTATATTTTTTCAATTTAAAAACATGAATTGTTAAAATCCCCAAAAAAAAGGAAGTCTTGCTATATGAAGCATACATGTGATTAATGAAAAGAAAACAAGTCATACTTTAGGAGCAGTTCCGACTTCGGCTTCGTAAATAGGAATGTCGTTTTTGCTAATAATCATGAAACAAGCAGTACTGGCCATTTTGATCCACTACAGAAATGCACTACTAGACTAAATTATATGCAACAAAAAAAATGAAAAAACAATAAATAATTAAACATTTGCAGTCATATCCGCCAATTACATCAAATTTATCATATAAATTATTATATATAAAAATAATACAAGTAATTTCGTACTGCCAATTTCATCGTTAACGGATGTCAAATATCACAATAGCAACCTTATTTCATTTTATAGAACCTGTACGAGCGATATATATATATATATATACATGTATATATAGTACCGGTACTTTTCCCGTTTTCCGATTTCAGGTGAGGCCGCAGTTACCGGCATCAAGACGGACTAAGGATCGGTCAACGCCGGTCAACGGTGGTAGATGCGGTGGAGATAGCTTTGTTTGGACGGGTAGTGGTAGAGAGAGAGAGAAGAAATGGAAAAAGAGATACCTGGTGGGTGGTTGTAATGGGCGATTGTGATGGTCGATTATGGTGGTTGTATTGCAAACGATGATGAACAGTCGAATAGATATGTTGCAGAAAATATATATATATAAATATAAATATAGTAAAGAGAGATGACGGGAATTTGTGATATCCTTTCCTAAATCTATGAGTAGCCTTTTACATCCTGTTTTATATCAATTTCAATTTACCCCCCTTAAAATTATGATTTTGTCTATTTTGCACCATAAATTATATTTCCATTTACATTTTATATTGTACTTTTTAACTTTGTCTATTTATTTCAAAATTATATAAAATTACAACAAAAAATTATCTATCTATAATAAATTTACTATGTTTTCTTTTTTATAAATTATTTTAATAATAATTTAAACTATTTTTTTATTAGGTATTAATAATGTAAACGAACATAAACGAACGAATGTTCACGAACGATAAACGAACATAATGAACGAACGCAAACGAACACAATAAATAAACATATAGTTATAAATATTATACTTCTAATCCAAGTTAAAAGTTTATGGAACATTCCTATTTATTACACGACTATACAACATTTATCTAATAAAAAAAAAGGTTTATATCGTCTCATTTAAAAAAAACCGCGCTAAAAGCTTTAATTTCGAACATATCACACGATCACATGCTTTAATATAAAAAATTATTTATATTTAAACATTTTCTTGAAATATATATAAGTAGCTATTAATAATTAAATGTACATTAGAAAATGTTTATAGTTAAACTATTTTTTTATTAGGTATTAATACATGTAAACGAACATAAACGAACAAATGTTCACGAACATAAACGAACATTTGGTTCATGTTCGTTCATAACTAAACGAACGAATGTTCACGAACATAAACGAACGAATGTTCACGAACATAAACGAACGAATGTTCACGAACGATAAACGAACATAATGAACGAACGCAAACGAACACGAATAAATAAACATATAGTTATAAATATTATACTTCTAATCCAAGTTAAAAGTTTATGGAACATTCCTATTTATTACACGACTATACAACATTTATCTAATAAAAAAAAAGGTTTATATCGTCTCATTTAAAAAAAACCGCGCTAAAAGCTTTAATTTCGAACCATATCACACGATCACATGCTTTAATATAAAAAATTATTTATATTTAAACATTTTCTTGAAATATATATAAGTAGCTATTAATAATTAAATGTACATTAGAAAATGTTTATAGTTAAACTATTTTTTTATTAGGTATTAATACATGTAAACGAACATAAACGAACAAATGTTCACGAACATAAACGAACATAAACGAACGAATGTTCACGAACATAAACGAACATAAACGAACGAATGTTCACGAACATAAACGAACGATGTTCACGAATGGATAAACGAACATAATGTTATGTTCACGAACGGATAAACGAACATAATAGCTTGTTCATGTTCGTTCGTTTGTGTTCATGAATGAATGTTCACGAACAAAAACGAACGAACAATAATGAACGAACGCAAACGAACACGAATAAATAAACATATAGTTATAAATATTATACTTCTAATCCAAGTTAAAAGTTTATGGAACATTCCTATTTATTACACGACTATACAACATTTATCTAATAAAAAAAAAGGTTTATATCGTCTCATTTAAAAAAAACCGCGCTAAAAGCTTTAATTTCGAACCATATCACACGATCACATGCTTTAATATAAAAAATTATTTATATTTAAACATTTTCTTGAAATATATATAAGTAGCTATTAATAATTAAATGTACATTAGAAAATGTTTATAGTTAAACTATTTTTTTATTAGGTATTAATATATGTAAACGAACATAAACGAACGAATGTTCACGAACATAAACGAACGAATGTTCACGAACATAAACGAACGAATGTTCACGAACATATTATCGAACGTTCATGAACATAAACGAACGAACGAGGGCTTTGTTCATGTTTGTTCATTTAATTAAACGAACAAATTTTTGTGTTCATGTTCGTTCATTTAACTAAACGAACGAACTTCCCGCCGAACGGTTCATGAACTGTTTGGTTCGTTTACAGCCCTAGCAACGTGTGGTGTGCTTGTGTGTGTTTTCTTTATTGAATATGTAGAAAATGTTTGAATATTTAATTAAGAGTTGTATAATTTTTGCTTGAATATGAAGTTATGAACTATGAAGTGACAAGTTTTCATCTTTTTTTAGTGTTTTTATTTTCCATATTGTAAAGTTATATTTTGAAATTAAAAATGTTTGCATATTAAATTTAGATTTCGTCCAAATTCGAATGTTAGAATATTAACTACACATACATATATATGTACATGTATATATATTTGATCCGACCGCGGTCCAATCGGTCTGACTGATAAAATATTATCAGACCATTTCAGTGTTTGGTTTGTTTTTAAAATCATTGTTGATTACCAAAAAGAAACAATAAAAATAAATTAATAATTGATAAAGTATTATCTATACTTTATATTATAAACAAATTTGGGTATTATCTATACTTTATATTATAAAGTAAATAAATTAATAATTGATTTAAATTGTTGTCGCTGCAACGTGCAGGTATTTGACTACTTGAATGTAATAAGTACATACTGTGATCGAAAATCCCAGGCTGAGCAGTAAACAGATACCGTGCCTTGGATTGCAGATCTCCACATCGGCTATAGATATAACATGTTTCTTTTTGACCCCCTGTACTTTTAACTTTAATACTATCACGCTTCCCTTGTTCAATTACTACATTTTAAATTCCCCCCTGATTTTCTTAAACTTATAAAAAGAAATGGTTTATCTATCTATCTACCTATCTAACTAAAGGAAGCTAGCATATGATGTCAATAATGCTGATGTGGTAGCCTCTAAGGTTGTCCATATTATAGAAAAAACACACTGGTTGATATCATGGGTGTGTTTTTTTTATATAATATATATGTATATCTTCCTTGAAAGCCTTATCTATTATTATTAATTTATTATTTATTATCTATATACTATGTATTATTAGTATTGATGTATATATTTATATTGAAGAAAGAGAAAACTTCTTTCATATACTGCTATTTGTCCTCTGCTTCAATTTGAATTTTTGAATCACTTTTTTTCCTTTCTCATCACTTGAATCATCATTCAATCTCAAGATTCGTGACACAAGCTTCCATGGATGATCCATGATATGGTGATCAAAGATTTTGATATATGATGTATGTTTTTTTTTCCGTGAAAATGTGAATTATATTACTATCCAAATATGTACACATTTACATATATATGCATTCTTGGACAGCCCCAAGAATCATCAAACAAATGCAACAGACTTAATTCTAAACTAATACAAAGACACACAAAAAATACTAAACATCAATCAAACTCCACATTCATTCAGTCATACAAGAACTGAATACAACAGGAACCAATCCACAAACAAATCAACACCCTATATACGTAGAATCAACAGCTCCATCTTCTGCTCCAACAGTCAAACACTCATCAGGACCATGCAAAGCATTAGCCATATCCATGCACAATACACCCTAAAAATAACAAATTTACATGCCTGCACCAACTTAAAACATCACAATGGACAGTGCACTCAGATTTACACAACCAGACTAGTGTTAGAAAGGGACCAAGAAGTGTCATCTTGCACCACTCTCTATTTCCAATCGCACACACTAGTCCAGCCTACATACAAACACAAAACCATATATTTCATGTTGACCACCTCTCTAAATGGCAATCAAAGTATTTTTCCTCCAGCAAAGATCCCACTTATCAGCCATTATCATCATATTTCTGGATTTCTTTACTTTTAAAGCCAGCATCTTAAGCCTAACATTATTTTTGATGAGCTTGCATAACTCATCCCCATTTCTCTCTTCCTTCTTAAAAATCCTATAATTCCTTTCCTGCCATATATAGTAAACAGATGCAGCAAGAACAAGCTTACTTACAACCATTCCTATATTATTCTGCACTTTCTTTTCTGCAATTTCCTGAACAGAACTATCCATTCTATAGCTAACATTCAACAAATTAGTCAAACTCTTCATGCAATCCCAGATTTTCATAGTGTAAGGACACTGGAAAAAAAGATGCTCATGACTATCAGGACCTTCTTGACAAAAAGTGCAATTAAGAGTACCATTACACTGCCATTTCTCCATTCTATCTTGTGTCATCAGCCTACCCTGCATAGCTAACCATAGAATGAAAGCATGCCTGGGCACCATTTGGTTAAACCACACCACTTTACACCAACCAACACTTGGTCTATCAACCCTAAGATCCTCCCAAGCCTGTTTTGTACTAAAATCCATTAAAAGGTTATTATTTGTAATCCATTGTACTCTATCTTTTTTATCATTCTGCCAACTTGGATTATCAATTTTGCCAATATTAGGAAATCTAATCATCCACTCACTTGGCCAGTTCCATTTTCCTTCATTGTACATATCAGCTACTTTCATATTATCCTCCAATCTAGCATCATAAATTGTCCTTCTAGTGATATAATCACATAGAGGACCCTCCTCACACCATTTGTCATACCATAGAGAGATATGTTTCCCATTCCCAATCACATATCTAACATGCTTCTTGATCATATCTCTGACTTCAATCATGGTCTTCCAACCCCAACTGTCACCCTTATCAACAACAACACCCCATATGCTCTTACCTTTTAATCTCACAGTATTCACCCAATTTGCCCACAAAGAATCCTTATTTTCCAAAATTTTCCAGAATTGCCTAATTAGCAAAACCTCATTCCATTTCTTCAAGTCCTTAAGACCTAAACCACCCTACTCCTTTGGTTTACAAACATTTTTCCAACCCACTTTTGCTTTTCCTTTTATAGAATCACCGGCATTCCAAAGAAATCTCTTAAACAACTGCTCAATATCTTTTATCATAGTTGCAGGTAACATATAAACAGAGGCCCAATAATTCTGCATAGAAGCTAAAACTGAAGCTATTAACTGTAATCTCCCTGCATAAGATAATGTTTTATTCCTCCAACACTCAATCTTGCTTCTGACCTTATCAATCAGCACCTTACAGTCATTAACTCCCAGTTTCTTAGCTAATAATGGCACACCTAAATATTTGACAGGAGGTTTTTAAATGTGTTTCCAACAAAGCACAAACTTGCACCTTTTCATCTCTGATTAACTTAACAACTTCATTCTGTTTCAATTCAGTACTCATTCCCCTTATATTCCAACTAACAATTTTAAAATCCATTGAAATAAGAAAAACAGTAATACTCAATTAAATAACTGAGTATCACCCCCACTCATCTAATCAGCAACCAAATGTTTGAT
>CM067167.1:162278898-162288898 GCA_034093135.1 Erigeron breviscapus | reverse complement strand
TTCTATCTTTTCGCTTAGATCCACTACTCTTCCAAGTTTCCTGTAGCAGTAAAATAAAAACCGTACCTATTCAGATATACACATAGAAAGTTATGCCAATGCAATTAAATATGAAGGTCATTGATATTTCTGTTTTACTCATTATGCAAGTGTAAAAGCATAGTATACTTGCATATTTTTCATTCATATATCTCCTTGTCTAGGATTCAATATTTGAAAGCGTACCAAGATCTTATCATCACTAGTTTTAAAGAACATATCTTTCTCTATAAAAGTGACTAAACAATCATTTTTTAGTCAACCATTAATTCAGGATATGCACTGATAATTTTAAGGATATGCACTCTATGTAACTTTACTAAAGATTAGTTTAAAAAAATAAAATTAGCACTAATTTCTTTCTCCATTGCATACTCTCATGTCCATGTGGGTACGCCACTGCCTGTAGGATGATCTTCTGATTGGGTTATGAGTGGATCGATATAATTTTTCATTATACATATTAAGTGAATGAAATACATATGAAAATTTATACGGTTAACGCTGAATAGCAATCTACACTAGCAATCGTAATGAAAATATTAATTTGCGAAGTTAAGCCCAGTATACTAACACTGGATATTACAAGTATATACAGAAAGATCCAGATGGAAAAAGACTGCTTTAAACACGATAATTGCAATAAAGATTCAAATAACTAACCTTAATGCGCTCTAGATCCTGTTCCTGTTGCATCACCTTCTTCAGTTCATCCTCTTGTTTTCGTTTTTCTAACTGTTTGCCAACAATAACGTAAATATATGGACAAAATAGTAATCATAATTTCAAGATATATAGAAACATAACAAGGTTAGCTGACCTTGACTTTTTTCTGCTCTTCTGCCAATCGACTCTCTTCTTCCCGTATTGCTGCTTGACGAGCAAGTTCTAGTCTATGTCTATTTTGTTGATCTTCCAGCTCGGCAGCATCACAGTGAACTTTCGCAGCCTCCAGCAAATGTTTGCAGTATCCAACATGAGTTTCAATTTTCTTCTCATCAAACCCATGGAATTGTAAATTTGAAGCTGCAGACAATTGACTAAACACGCGAACAGCATTTTTGAGCTCAGCAACTGTGGCACGCACCTATAAAAGAAATATTTGGATCACTTCACGTGTATGGATGAAACCTACAAACTTTTAATATTATTTCATCCGTCACCTCATCCACAGTCCTTTTTGTTTTTTGTAGTGTGGATGCCGAGAACTTCTGCAGCGCAACACCTGTGTCAAATCTTAACGTGTAATTTGAAGGGGCCAAATGAATGGCTTTCAGTAACGTCTTTTTGCAGTCCTGCCACTGTTCAGCTTCATAATGTGTACGGGCTAGATACAGAAGAATTTGATTGTCTGTGTTGTAATAGAATTTGCGCAAACAATTTTGATACTGCACAAATTAATATAGCATTAACACCAGATTTCAAAAGATGATAAGCAAATAAAGTGTCGTGTATACTTTAAAGAGCTTAGTACCATTTTTATGGCCAATGTAAAATTTCCTTGAGCGAAATGAACATGTGCCAAATTTATCCAGACATCTGGCATCTGAACAAAAACACTTCTACTTGCAGCTTCTTGAACCTAAAGTCACAAAGGGCATGAAGTGATTATAGACAATACTCTTTCTGCAGCTTCTTGAACCTAAAGTCACGAAGCCCTAATAAATATCCAGCCAAACCTGTGTAAACAATTCCTTAGCAATATCAAATTGACCTTTTTCTGCCAACACCACACCAGCACCATTGGCAGCATACATATTAGCTGGATGCTCCACCAAAACCTGAAAATGGGTGCATTATAATGTTTTTTACAATCATTAATCTGAACTGTAGACTACAGATTAAAGAGAGCCTTTGTTTGAATCTCGTATGAAAGTATCATACCTTTGTGTATAACTCCTTTGCTTTTTCCAGATGTGTCGCTTCCAACTTGGGAGCTCTTTTCTCAGATCTGACCGCTGCAAAATAGTTCCAATTCCCCTATATCCAACATTCATACAAAAGGGACTAATTATTTTAAATTCTGCATTTATACTAGGGTTTCCCATGCTTTAGGAAATATGTATTTACCAGACAAAGAGTATCATAAGAATCCTTTCCGTTTGATGCATCCTTTGCTGCACGGAAGGTATCTTTTGCCTTGACCCAATCATCATTTTTAAGCTCCAAGTCACCCAGCATGCACAATGCATCTGGGTTTTATCATCCACTTCCAAAGCATCACATATCTACAACATAAGACCATCACATTGTAGACAGTCAGACACAAAATAAAGGTGTATATAAAAAAAATATAAAAAATGGGTGGGAACCCTCTTGTCCCAGAGCACACACCGCATAGAACTCATGCCCGGTAAGTCACCAGTCTCACACATGGATCACAAGATATAGTTTCTCCACTTGCCTTTGGCAAGTTTTGAACTTGTGACCTCTAGCCTTCATTTGTGGGCCCATGTGGTCACATAATTGCGGTACCATTGCGGTTTCACCCCATTGGTTATATAAAATAATAATACGTGAACAATGATAGCAAAAAGGTCTTGAACAAACCAGTTCAATGCTTAATGGGACATTATTCCGTGCTTTTGCAATGGCAGCGAGCCTTAGATAAGCATCTACATACTCTGGAAACTGAGGCTCAAAAAACAAAAATGAATAAAAATCACATGTAAACGTTAAAAAGATTGTCAAAGCTGAAATATATATCAGAAATGGTTGAAGAATTACCTTAAACAAGATCAGACGGTATAAAAGGCTAGCAGTTTCGGTTTTATGCAACTGCTCAAACAGTCTGGCCAAATTGGATAAAGTTGTGATTTTATCCCATGGTAAATCAACTGCAATACCATCCTTCTCAAGATTTACAAACAGCTGCATGTCCTTGTACGTTCGAGCAGCTACACTGGCATCCATGGGTTGGTATAAAGCTTTTCTGACAGGATCAGAGTCAGATTGTGGTTCACTATCCATTAAACTGACCCATATTCCATCACCAAGAGCCTCCTTAAAAGTTTGCTGGGCAAGCTGATTTAATACACACATGGCATTAAAAGATTTGGAAACCAAATGGCACTATTTCTAAATGAACTCTAAATACATAACTAATTGTTGAGAAGCAAACCTCAAATTCTCCTCTTTCAAGATGAAGAACGCCAATATTGTTGAGAAGCTCAACTGATACTTCTGCATTTACCTTTTTTAGAAGATTACGTGCCTATTATGACATGCTAGTTAGAAACAAAACAATAAATACATATATAAAAGTCAAAAGTTCAACTAGAAAATTGTAGGGAGTTTAGTTCCATATTAGTGTGGTGACATACCATAACCATTAAAGATGCATACAATAAATACATGCTGCAATGCAAAATATCCAAGAAAAAAAGAATATCAATTTCTTACAGTTTTAAATGCATCCAAGGCAGCTCCGGAGTCAGTTGAAATTAACAATTCTCCGAGATCTAAAAAGACCTGCATCATAGTTAACAAACAAAAAAGTATAAGTAGCAGTAGCAATCAAAAACTTGACCCCCACTTTCTATGGTTTTAAAGTAATAAAAATTGTTCATATCGTAGTAATATTTAACACAACCTCAGGATCTCGTGGATCAATTTTGACGGCTTTCTTCAAAGCTTCATGAGCCTTGGTAGTTTGGTTGAGCTGAAGATAAATGTGAGCAACAGCCTGCATCAAACAGGTGAAGGTTCAGTTACTAGTAACAGAGAAGCGGTAAAACGTTGCAAACTCGTCCTGAACTGCTTGTCACTTGCCTTCAGTGTCTCACAATTCTCGGGATAAGCTTCCAAGACTTTCTCAAAATTTGAGAGAGAGCTTTTAAAGTCTCCCAATTTCAGTTGTACTTGTCCCAGGCCTATTTCAGTATAAAGATACAAAAATGTATGACTAGCACAAATTATTATTATCAACTATAAATCAGTAAGAACTCTAAACCATAGGTCCACCAACAAACATAACTTACCCTATTAAATAGTATGCAAAATTAGACATGTCAGAAAGGAACAAGTCAGGTAATGGATTAAAACTTTGTAAGTTTGATAGAGCATACCATAAAAAGGTAAAATGAACTCTTGCGGCTTACTGATTTCCTTCACAGATGCCATGTAGTATAGTCCAGCCTTTTCATAATCGCCCTGTATTCCAGGCAATAAAGACTTATTACAGATACATATTGGGACAACTACAAAAATCAAAAAATGCAAATATACCTTCAGAGTATAAGAATCTTTTTTAAAATATACATTTACTAATAACTCATTTTTAATGAAGTGCACAGTTAGTGTCATGACTCATGACTAAAAATGCTCAAAGATACAAATCAAAATGTTGCAAATAAATGACTCAACCTTGCTATGATATGAACGTGCAAGGTTATAATAAGAATGCGCCCTCGTTGAGCCATGAGTAGTTGCGGAAAGAGCCGTTTCAGTCAATTGTTCAACTAGAAAATGCTGACCAGTGAAGAAGAAATGATTTGCAAGATAGTTCAGGGCAGTTGCACAATAGGGATAGACATCAAAGGCTCTTTGCATCTTTTCCATTGCTCTTCTAATACCAGAAGCTGTGGAGAACACGATGACAATTAGACAAAAAATAGTCATATACATCTATGTTATATGGCAGGCAGCAAGATGAGACCAACCTTCATTGGATTGTAAATCCATGATTCCAAGAGCCACAAGGGCCTCAACATTTTTGGGATCTAACTGCAGTTAAAAACAGTGGGACATAGTTAGACATTAGCAACAGCTATTGTAAAAAGAACATCGTTGTGCAATATATGGTTGGCATGACGTGCCTGCAATACACGCGCAAATGCTTGTTTGGCCCTCTCAAACTGACCAAGTTTGTAGCGACAGAGACCTATGCCAAGTCGTACAGCTGCAGGACATCTGGGATACACTTGCAGAACCCTCTTTTTACAGGATAAAAAATTAGACCAATAGGGGGGCACAAGAATATGATTCAGAATTAGAAGTAAGTGACATAGCGAGGTGTAAGATATTGTTATAAAGAAGTTACAGTAAGTTCAAACCTTGTACATCTCCAATGAGCTCAGATATTTTCCACGGTTGAATTCAACACATGCCTGCATTAAACCAAACCATGCAATCAACTAAAATTACCAATACCTAATTTAGGGTTAATAAGCAGCATAAAAAAAACCATAATCCATTGTACCACAACAAGTAATCTAAAAGGATATACCTAGCCAAGAAGAGCCGGAATATTATCTCGGTCTCCATCTAATACAATCTTGAATGCAGCAAAAGCTTGATCAACATCACCCTTAGCTAGTAAAAGTTGGCCTGTAACCAAGTGTTTATGGATACTTAATAATAGTTCTTACGGGGTAGGCTTCAAGATTTACACCATCCATTTTTTGATTAAAATAAAATATAATATGCTGGATAAACATATGATAGGCATGAAGATGCAAAATATATATATATATATATATATATATATATATATATATATATATATATATATATATATATATATATATATATATATATATATATATATATATATATATATATATATATATATATATATATATATATATATATATATATATATATATATATATATATATATATATATATATATATATATATATATATATATATATATATATATATATATATATATATATATATATATATATATATATATATATATATATATATATATATATATATATATATATATATATATATATATATATATATATATATATATATATATATATATATATATATATATATATATATATATATATATATATATATATATATATATATATATATATATATATATATATATATATATATATATATATATATATATATATATATATATATATATATATATATATATATATATATATATATATATATATATATATATATATATATATATATATATATATATATATATATATATATATATATATATATATATATATATATATATATATATATATATATATATATATATATATATATATATATATATATATATATATATATATATATATATATATATATATATATATATATATATATATATATATATATATATATATATATATATATATATATATATATATATATATATATATATATATATATATATATATATATATATATATATATATATATATATATATATATATATATATATATATATATATATAAAAAAAAGTAACTGTTCCTTATATATATAATTATAATATAATAAATAAATTCAATTGAATCTTAAAATCATCATCATCTTATATACATATATATTGATATAGATATAGATATATAGAGAGAGTAGAGGGAACCAACAGCGATGATGAGCCAGAGATGAAGAGGGGCTTGTTCGGCTTTAAGAATGTCAAGGATATCGGTTGCATCTCTGGGAAGCTGGTCCAGAGCCACTCGCACTTCTTCCTCTGAATTCTGTACCGGTATATACACACACGCCATCCCTCGCAATCGCTGCTTCCGTTTGATTACTCGTCCAATTTCTCACCAGAGTATATACTTCCGTTTTTACTTGTTACCGTTGTCAGGTCTTCAGCAATCTTCTTTCTTTATCTTTATATATCTAAGTAAGCGAGGATAGATTAGATTAGAGATAACGTGGCATAACTATTTGTTTGACGACTAATAATTTTGCTTACTTGTCACTTTCTCATATTATCTGATATTATTTATTGCCAAAAAAATGTGATGTGGATTTAATTGTTTAAAAAGTATATATGTTTGCTTGGTCAGCTGGGTTGGGTCAGCTTGGGGTTCGGTTGGGTCAGCTTGGGGTTCGGTTGGGTCAGCTTGGGGTTGGGTCAGCTTGGGGTTTTGGGTCAGCTTGGGGTTGGGTCAGCTTGGGGTTCGGTTGGGTCAGCTTGGGGTTGGGTCAGCTTGGGGTTGGGTCAGCTTGGGGTTTGGTCAGCTTGGGGTTCGGTTGGGTCAGCTTGGGGTTGGGTCAGCTTGGGGTTGGGTTGGGTCAGCTTCGGGTTGGGTCAGCTTGGTCAGCTGGGTTGGGTCAGCTTGGGTTGGGTCAGCTTGGGGTTGGGTCAGCTTGGGGTTGGGTTGGGTCAGCTTGGGGTTGGGTCAGCTTGGGGTTGGGTCAGCTTGGGGTTGGGTCAGCTTGGGTTGGGTCAGCTTGGGGTTGGGTCAGCTTGGGGTTGGGTCAGCTTGGGGTTGGGTCAGCTTGGGGTTCGGTTGAGTCAGCTTGGGGTTGGGTCAGCTTGGGTTGGGTCAGCTTGGGGTTGGGTCAGCTTGGGGTTCGGTTGGGTCAGCTTGGGGTTCGGTTGGGTCAGCTTTGGGGTTGGGTTGGGTCAGCTTGGTAGCTGGGTTGGGTCAGCTTGGGGTTGGGTCAGCTTGGGGTTCGGTTGGGTCAGCTTGGGGTTCGGTTGGGTCAGCTTGGGGTTCGGTTGGGTCAGCTTGGGGTTGGGTCAGCTTGGGATTGGGTCAGCTTGGGATTCGGTTGGGTCAGCTTGGGGTTGGGTTGGGTCAGCTTGGGGTTGGGTCAGCTTGGGGTTGGGTCAGCTTAAGATTGGGTCAGTTTGGTCAGCTGGGTTAGGTCAGCTTGGGGTTCGGTTGAGTCAGCTTGGGGTTGGGTAAGTTTGGGGTTCGGTTGGGTCAGCTTGGGGTTGGGTCAGCTTGGGGTTCGGTTGAGTCAGCTTGGGGTTGGGTCAGCTTGGGTTGGGTCAGCTTGGGGTTAGGTCAGCTTGGGGTTCGGTTGGGTCAGCTTGGGGTTGGGTCAGCTTGGGGTTCGGTTGGGTCAGCTTGGTCAGTTTGGTCAGCTTGGTCAGCTGGGTTGGGTCAGCTTGGGGTTGGGTCAGCTTGGGGTTCGGTTGGGTCAGCTTGGGGTTCGGTTGGGTCAGCTTGGGGTTCGGTTGGGTCAGCTTGGGGTTGGGTCAGCTTGGGTTGGGTCAGCTTGGGATTGGGTCAGCTTGGGGTTGGGTCAGCTTGGGGTTGGGTTGGGTCAGCTTGGGGTTCGGTTGGGTCAGCTTGGGGTTGGGTCAGCTTGGGGTTCGATTGGGTCAGCTTGGGGTTGGGTCAGCTTGGGGTTGGGTCAGCTTGGTCAGCTGGGTTGGGTCAGCTTGGGGTTGGGTCAGCTTGGGGTTGGTCAGCTTGGGGTTGGGTCAGCTTGGGGTTGGGTCAGCTTGGGGTTGGGTCAGCTTGGTCAGCTGGGTTGGGTCAGCTTGGGGTTGGGTCAGCTTGGGGTTCGGTTGGGTCAGCTTGGGGTTGGGTCAGCTTGGGGTTGGGTCAACTTGGGGTTGGGCTGGGTCAGCTTGGGGTTCGGTTGGGTCAGCTTGGGGTTGGGTCAGCTTGGGGTTGGGTCAACTTGGGGTTAGGTCAGCTTGGGGTTCGGTTGGGTCAGCTTGGGGTTGGGTCAGCTTGGGGTTCGGTTGGTCAGCTTGGTCAGATGGGTTGGGTCAGCTTGGGGTTGGGTCAGTTTGGGGTTCGGTTGGGTCAGCTTGGGGTTGGGTCAGCTTGGGGTTCGGTTGAGTCAGCTTGGGGTTGGGTCAGCTTGGGTTGGGTCAGCTTGGGGTTAGGTCAGCTTGGGGTTCGGTTGGGTCAGCTTGGTCAGCTGGGTTGAGTCAGCTTGGGTTGGGTCAGCTTGGGTTGGGTCAGCTTGGGTTGGGTCAGCTTGGGGTTGGGTTGGGTCAGCTTGGGGTTCAGTTTGGTCAGCTTAGACAGATGGGTTGGGTCAGCTTGGGGTTGGGTCAGTTTGGGTTCGGTTGGGTCAGCTTGGGGTTGGGTTGGATCAGCTTGGGGTTCGGTTGAGTCAGCTTGGGGTTGGGTCAGCTTGGGTTGGGTCAGCTTGGGGTTGGGTCAGTTTGGGGTTGGGTCAGCTTGGGGTTCGGTTGGGTCAGCTTGGGGTTGGGTTGGGTCAGCTTGGGTTGGGTCAGCTTGGGGTTGGGTCAGCTTGGGTTTGGGTCAGCTTGGGGTTGGGTCAACTTGGGGTTGGGTTGGGTCAACTTGGGGTTCAGTTGGGTCAGCTTGGTCAGCTTGGTCAGCTGGGTTGGGTCAGCTTGGTCAGCTTCGGGTTGGGTTGGGTCAGCTTGGTCAGTTTGGGTTGGGTTGGTCAGCTGGGTTGGGTCAGCTTGGTTAGCTTGGGTTGGGTCAGCTTGACACAATCTACACATAATCTACACAAATGTAGATTAATATACACAAATGTAGATTATAGGTTTTGGGTCAGCTTGGGTTGGGTCAGCTTGGGGTTGGGTCAGCTTGGTTAGCTTGGGTTGGGTCAGCTTGACACAATCCACACATAATCTACACAAATGTAGATTAATCTGCACAAATGTAGATTATGGGTTTTGGGTCAGCTTGGGTTTCAGCTGGGTTGGGTCAGCTTGGGGTTCGGTTGGGTCAGCTTGGGGTTCGGTTGGGTCAGCTTGGGGTTGGGTCAGCTTGGGATGGGTCAGCTTGGGATGGGTCAGCTTGGGTTGGGTCAGCTTGGGTTGGGTCAGCTTGGGGATTGGGTCAGCTTGGGGTTGGGTCAAGCTTGGGGTGGTTGGGTTGGGTCAGCTTGGGGTTGGGTCAGCTTGGTTCAGCTTGGGTTGGGTCAGCTTGACACAATCTACACATAATCTACACAAATGTAGATTATAGGTTTTGGGTCAGCTTGGGTTGGGTCAGCTTGGGGTTCGGTTGGGTCAGCTTGGGTTGGTGCTTGGTCAGCTTGGGTCAGCTTGGGGTTCGTTGGGTCAGCTTGACACAATCTACACATAATCTACACAAATGTAGATTAATATACACAAATGTAGATTAATATACACAAATGTAGATTAATATACACAAATGTAGATTAATATACACAAATGTAGATTAATATACACAAATGTAGATTAATATACACAAATGTAGATTAATATACACAAATGTAGATTAATATACACAAATGTAGATTAATATACACAAATGTAGATTA
>CM067167.1:162168898-162271398 GCA_034093135.1 Erigeron breviscapus | reverse complement strand
GGATTCAAAACCCTTTTCACAACCTTCTTGACATTTTCAATTCTTTTAAGAATCCCACTGGCCCGATTCTCTTTAGCCTTCTCCACTGATATGTTCAGATTTCTAGCATCATGTTCAGCTTCATCATCAGGATAGTGTCTGTCAAGTTCAATATCAAGCATTTCTTTTAACATGCCCACTATCCTTGCATCATTTTTGACTTTGGCATATTCCTCCTTTGTGATTCCCAAAAGAAGAGCATCACTTACATCAAGCAATTTTATCTTTGCAAGATGTTCTCTGGCTTCAGCTTGGTTTGCTTGTTTCAACTTCTTTCTTTCTATGATTTCATTTCCAAGTCTAGCCAATCTTTTGCTATCACTTTCTGAAACTGGAGGAAGCCTATCAACATTGCCAGTTTCTAACATTGGTACATCAGTGGCCGGCTGGGCAGATTCATCAGTTGCTTTCCTTTTGCCCTTATCAACATTCCCCCTATCAATCACATCTTCATACTCTTCAATCCTTTGCTCACCAGCTTCAGTACTGGCAGCTATTACAACTTCTCTACCAGTCGATTGTTGAGTAAGCACACCTTGAATTTGCTGGCCAGCATCAGTACTGGCAGCAGCAATATTTTGACTTCCAGATGGAGCACTTCCAGTTGCAATTGGTGCAAGGATTGCACGTCTTTCCCCCTTGGCAGCATCTAGACCTGCCCTTATGACTTCCCAGTCGTGATGGTTATATTGCAACCGGTCAAGAGGCTGCCATGATTGCATGTCCTAGTTATATGTGGGAAATGGAGTTTCAGTGGGCTCATTTATTTGAGATGGTAAAACTGAAATTGAAGCTTCCGGGGGCGAGACATGAGATGAAGGGTTTTGATCTTGTACAGAAGAATCAAAAATCTCAATGTCTGATCAATAAGGATTTCCACGTCATTAACATTCATGTCCAGATCCATGAATGTAACTAAGGGCTGACCAGATTGGTCAGTCTCCAGATGACCTTCTCTAGTTTCCTGGAAGGTTGCATCTGTTGAAGGTTCAGTTACCAGGGTAACTTCACCAGGGATAGAGGTCACTGGGTTGCCTCAGTTACAATTGCTCTATCCACAATCATAACATCATCAGCCGCATAGTTTGGAACCTCAGTCTCCAGCTGTGACTGGCCAGAGACGTCGTCAGTTCGTGCAAGAGAAGTGTCAGAAGTTCGGCCATGGACACTTTGTGCAGACTCTAACTCTAATCTGGGTTGGGGTAGCCCAGTATCATCTTCACCACCCTCTCCTACAGAAATTTCGAGGGTGGCTGCTTGCGGTTGTCCCATTTGACTATCTCCAGTTTCCTGTTGGGAGGAAACTGGAGGGCTGGCTTGGTTTCTACTGTCGGTGGCAAGTGCTGACTGTATCCTAGGACGACGTGTTCTTGTTGCCTTTGGAACACCTGAAGGACCTGTTGGGAGGTCTCCAGGGTAGATGGTTAAAGGGACTGACACGCTGGTGCTGGAGGGGTTAGACTGTTGCCCAGGTTCGGCAATGGTCACGATTCCAGCAGACGAACTGGTGGGTCCCTCATTGTTTTGAGGCCCACCCAGTTGTCTTTCTGACTCAACTTGGACTGGTGCATCGGTTTTAGAGAATGCCAGCAACATTCTCTGAGGGATCTCAACCTCCCCATCGATATATGTTAGGGAGTCAAGATTCCTCAGCAACTCTGGGACAGTATACAGTGATTGAGTATTATGATATTCCTCACTGCCCAGAAGTTGTAGAAAACAGAGTGACAAATACCTGGAGAAGGGGATGCATAATCCCCTGGGGCCCTTCAGTTTTATTACCAGGCTTCTGAATAATATGTCAGTAAAGTCCACTCTGAGTCCATTCCACAAGCAGTAAGCCATCTCTGCTTGTGTGGAGTTAATCTGGTCCAGTCCACCAGAACTCCCACCCATGCTTTCCACAAGGTGAATGAAGAAGTACCTCCAGGATGGTGTAAGGCCCTTCATAGTCATAGCACCTTTGGTTTTTAATACCCCATTTTCCAAACACTCCTTGTTTCCCATATCAAGGAGCACCTGGCGAAAATTTATGTTTTGGGATATCACAACTGGAGACTCACCCTGTCTCCAGTAGTTGAGGTGCAGAGCATTCCTCAACGTTTCTGCAGTTATGGTACACTCGACTGATCCATCTTTAAGGGTGAAGGAGATAGATGAACAGTCTTCGGAAAGTTCTGCTGTGTACCAAAACTCACACAAGTAATCATGGTACATCTTGCGTGGGTTGAGGGAAAAAGACTCGCCGAGGGGAGAATCACGAAGAAATGTTTGGATTCTCCCGATTAGTATATCGGCGGCTTGAGTCCCTCTCAAACTAGCCATGGGATTATTCGGATTCAATTTTATTGAAGTGGAATTTGAAGGGGCACCACTGGCTCGTTTGACATTATTTGATGGATTATAAGGGACTGTAAGCAGATTTACATCCCTATTCTTGATTTAGGTGCCATTTTAGAAGGATTTGAATATGAAACTGAAAATTTGGGAATTAGGGTTCTTGATTTATGAAGCAGAGAGAGGAATGAAGCTATTTTGATGATGATTGGAAGTAAATGAAGGAATGTAAAAGGAAGTAAATGTGATCGGAGTAAATAAGGGGTATTTATAATGAAAATGAATTCCAAAATACAAATACCAAGAATATTTTAATGTCAAAAATCAAATTTACAAGATATTTTGATAAATGAAAGTTTGAATTTTGAACCAAAAATTTAATTCTCCGTGTCAGCATTAAATGCTACGACGGCTTAACTTCTCACGCGCCCACTATCTTTTACAATCCCAATACAAAAAGTGTTACCTTTTACAAAAATGACCTTAACACCTCATATGACGATAGTGAGTAGGTTAAAGCACTCGAGTACCATCACGTGTCACAAGTATTGACCAAGTATTTTACAACGTTATGAAATCTGGTTGACCACCAGTTTTTAGACAAGACTGAACATGTACACTGGAAGATTAGTCCAGTGCCAGTTTCCAACTGGAGAGTTCTCCAGTTGCCATTTTCAAACAAAAAGAACTTTAGTAAGAAAATTATTTTGAGTCTTTTCCCCTTAAAATGATGATCCAGAAATCGACTAGTGCCAGGATAGTATCACAAAGGCGTTCGATAGCCTGGTGAGCAAAGATTATCTGGACCTCCTCAACTGGAGAACTTCATCAGTGTCACTGACGCGTTCATAACAAAAATCTCCAGTTTTAAGAATTTAACATTCCCAGTTCGCTGATGAGATGTTTAAAAGTTTTCTCATCAAGAGGTTTTGTAAAAACATCAGCGAGCTGTTTGTCAGTGGGGATGAAATGTATTTCAATGTCTCCTTTCATAACATGATCACGAATGAAATGATACCTGATGTCAATATGCTTTGTCTTAGAGTGCATCACTGGGTTGTGAGATATAGCAATTGCACTGGTGTTGTCACAAAAGATTGGGGTCCTTGTATACTTTTGACCATAATCTAGTAACTGGTTCTTGATCCAGAGAATCGGGGCACAAGAACTGGCCGCATAAATGTACTCTGCCTCAGCAGTGGACATAGAGACTGACGTCTGCTTCTTGCTGGTCCAACTTACCAGTTTTCCTCCGAGGAAATGACAACCACCAGTTGTTGATTTTCTATCTATCTTACAACCTGCATGCTCTGAATCTGAATAACCCATTAGATCTAACCCTGAGCCTTTGGGGTACCAAAGACCAAGGCTAGGACACCCTTTCAGGTATCTGAAGATGCGCTTAACAGCATGCAAATGTGATTCTTTTGGGTTAGCCTGAAATCTGGCACATAGACATGTTGCAAACATTATATCTGGTCGACTGGCAGTTAAATACATCAGTGAACCAACCATATCACGATATTCAGCGGTGTTCACTGGTTTGCCAGTTGGGTCAGAGTCCAAATTTAAAGGTGCTGCAATAGGTGTGTTTTTCGATGGGATTGAATCATATTTGTATTTTCTTAACAAATCTCTGACATATTTTTCTTGGTTTATAAAAATTTCATTTTCAGTTTGCTTAATCTGAAGACCCAAGAAAAACGTTAATTCTCCCATTAAACTCATTTCATACTCAGATGACATGATTTTAGAAAACCTTTTACACATTGCATCATCAGTTGAACCAAATATAATGTCATCAACATAAATTTGTACCAATAAGATATTACCTTATTCTTTCAAGATAAATAAGGTATTATCTTTTGCACCTCTTTGAAAGCCATTTTTGAGAAGATGTTTAGTTAAAGTATCATACCAGGCTCTTGGGGCTTGTCTAAGACCATACAAAGCTTTGTTCAGTCTGTATACCCAGTGAGGATGCTTTTCATCGATGAAGCCTGGAGTCTGTTTAACATAGACTTCTTCTTCCAATGTTCCATTAAGGAACGCACTTTTGACATCCATCTGGAAGACTTTGAACTGCAGATGGGCTGCATAAGCCAAGAATATTCTGATGGCTTCAAGTCTTGCAACTGGAGCAAAAGTTTCATCAAAGTCAACGCCCTCTGCTTGACAATAACCCTTGGCAACTAATCTGGCTTTGTTTCTGACAACATTGCCATCTTCATCCATCTTATTTCGGTAGACCCATCTTGTACCAATGGGTTCTTTCTTTAACCCTGGTGGACAAGGAACAAGTTCCCACATATTATTCCTTTCAAACTGGACGAGCTCTTCTTGCATAGCTTCCACCCAGCTTGGGTCTTCCATAGCCTCGTCAATCTTCTTCGGTTCAATCAATGATAAGAAGGTGACGTTTAAGCATTGCTCACTGGTGGCTCTTCTAGTCTGAACCCCACTACTTGGATCTCCAACAATCTGATCAATTGGATGTGCTCGAGTCCATTTAGTGTATTGACTAGGCTAGTGTAATACAATATCAGTGCAAGTCACCTGGCGATCTTCTACATTTGCAGTAGCTTCTGGAGGAGGATCAGTCCTAACTACTTCTATATCCTCATCAGAGTCAACGAGGTCATGATTTGCATCATGAAATTCTTCATTAAAAGGCATTTCTTGAAGAATTGGAGAAGTTGGAGTTTGAACTGGTGCTGATATTGGAGTGGCACGTACATCAGATCCAATCACCTATTTCTGTGGTAAGTTGAAACTGATGGAGGGATAAAATGAAGTGTCACTGGTGGTGCTCTTCTTCTTAACTGGTTCCAATTGAGTGTAACTGGAAACATCTTCTGGTGAAACAACTGACTGATGAACTTGGTCAGTTTCACCAAAATTTATTGGAACGACTGGAGAAATATCAAGGCTTGGTCTCTTGTTAATTGCATCATTTGATTCGTCAAATGTGACATGAATTGTCTCGTGAACCTTTTGGAGTCTATAATTGTAAACTCTAAAGGCCTTTCGAATATCTGAATAGCCTAAAAATACACCTTCATCAGCTTTTGCATCAAACTTTCCAAGCTGACTGGAATCATTTAAAATATAAACTGGACAACCAAATACATGAAAATATCCAATATTTGGTTTTCGATTCCTGAGTACTTCATAGGCAGTCTTCTTGTGTCTCTTGATGTAGACTGACCGGTTTTGGGTGTGACAAGCAGTTGCAACTGCTTCAGCCCAGAAACTGGTGGGAAGACCTAATTCAGATAGCATGCTTTTGGCCGCTTCTATCAGTGTGCGGTTCTTTCTTTCCACAACTCCATTCTGCTCTGGAGGGTGTGCTGATGAGAAGTTTTGAGAGATGCCAGTGTCATTGCAAAATGTTTCAAGTACTTTATTTTGAAATTCAGTACCATTATCACTTCGCAACTGACAGACTTTTCGAGTGTACTTGAGTTCAATTCTTTTGATGAGAGAGATGATTTCAGCAGGTGCATCACTTTTGGATATGAGGAATCCCACCCAACAATATCTGGTGAATTCATCGACCACAACTAGAGTGTACTTCTTTCCAGCTCTAGTTTGAACATTCACTGGACCAAAGAGATCCATATGAAGCATGTGAAGAGGTTCAGTGATGCTAAAGTTTTGCCTTGTTTTGAAACTGACCCTTTTCTGCTTGCCCATCTCACACCCTGGACATGGATTTTCTTTATTAAAAGAAATTTGAGGTGTCCCATCCACCAGTTGTTTGCGAGACAACTTATTAATATTTTTGAAATTAAGATGGGATAATCTTTTATGCCACAGCCAGTTGGTGTCCTCATCAGCCTTGGTATACAAACACTGCTCTTTTGGAGCTGGTTCCATATCCATGATGTACACATTTCCCTTCCTTGGTGCAATCATCACCACTTTCCAATCCTTGTTAAATATGGTGCCTTGAGCAATATCGAACAATACCTTGTATCCATCATCACAAAGTTGACTGACACTGATCAGGTTATATTTCAAACCATTCACAAATGCAACTCTAGTGAACTGGACTTGTCCATTATTGATTACACCATATCCTTCAGTCTTTCCATTCTGATCATTACCAAACGTCACTGCCGGTCCATCTTGGACAGTGAACTCTTCAAGCAGGGGCTTACATCCGGTCATAGTCCGGCCAGCTGTGTTGTCCAGATACCAGGTGTTCTTTTTACGATTGCCCTGCACACCCACAAAAATCATCAGTTATTTTTGTGAACCCATCTTTTCTTGATGGGTTCACTGGACTTCACTACAGAAGTCTCAGTTGATTGTTGTGGTGTTAAACTGAAGACTGCATCTGGATCTTTTTCACTAGCTCCAGGTGCAGGAGTAAAAACGACTGGTATTTGATATTTACTTCCCTTTTTCTTTTCAGATTTTGTTCCAGATGGAACATTCTTTTGTTTTGGTTTTGAAGGGGTTTTAATATTCTGTTTTTCAACTGGAGGAGATGAACCTCCTTCCAGATTTTTAATCCTGGCAGTACAACTCTGAACCTGTCTAGACAAAAGTTGGAGTTGACTTTCTAGTTTGGACAAAATATTATTTTCATCAGGCTGCTGAAACTTGGACCTAGGTTCAGCTGGAGTTTTGGTCTTTTGAGTCTTGGGCTCCTTAGACTTTTGAGGTAAAGGCTTGTTACCAGATGCCTTTTTAACTGGAGCTCTAGCCTGATTGGCTCCAGGTTTAACCTCAACGGGGGTGGTCTCAATGGGTTCAGTTTTGACAATCTCAGGTTGATCATATGGAGTTTCAACCCTGAGAGCTGGAGGCAATGCATGAAGATCTTGTATGAGAGCTGCCATTTCAAGATCTCCAGATTTCCATGCATTTTTCTGGGCATCAATTGTTCTAGAAAATGCATCATAATTCTTTCCAGATGCTTTTACCCACGACTTGATAATCATTTGTTCTTTTTCAAGATCAGATTTTAATTTTTGATTTTCAAGTTCAAGAGCCTCAATTTTCAAAACTGACTCCTTGAAAGCCAACTGGACACTTTGTAAATCATTTAATTGTGGTTTAACATTGTTCAGTTCAGTTAAGATAGTATCCAGATATCTTTCACTCTTTACTCTAACAGTTTCCACAAACGCCAAATCACCACTTAAAGATTCAGCAAGGTCCAGTTTTAGTTCTGGATCAACCTGGTTATCATAATCACATACCTTTTTCAAGATGATGTCCACCCATCTTCCAGTGATGACATCTTTTTTTGCCACATGTTGCTGTTGATCTTCCAAGGCCATGAAACACATGTCCCTTTCCTCTTCATCATCAGCTGATGAGTCATCAGAGTATTCCCATTTTCCTTCAGTATTTGCCATCATGCATTTGTTCTTTTCATTTTCTCTTTCAAATGACAAGAGGGTAATCTGAGCCTTAAGCATTTTGTATTTTGCTTTGTAGCTATCATCAGGCCTACTAAAATTAGGGACAGAGGGACCAGTTTGGTTGTTCATCTGACTTGATCTGCATTCCTTCATAAAGTGACCTTTCTTACCGCACTTATAGCAGGTAAGATTGGCTTTATCCAGAGAGTTGGAGCTAGAAGCATTGTTTGGGCCATTAAATCTTTTAGATTTATGCTTAAACCTATTAAAGGTTTTAGCAATCATGACTACCAGATCATCATCGTCAGTTTCATCACAACCATCACTGATTTCAGTGGTCAGGCTAGAGTTCAAGAAACTGTTTAACATCTCCTTCATTGAGTGTGACTGGACACTCTCTGCAGACATTAAAGCAGCACAAGGTCGCTCAGCTATGCTAGCAACCTTGGGACTCTGGGCATGATTCATGGCATCTTGCTCAGCCACCAGTCTTGCTGCATTATTATCTTCAGTGAATCTGAAGGCTCCATAGAGCGATGCAAGAGTGTGACTGTGCAGGGTTTTACCTTGTCTTAAGACAAGAACCATATTTTCCCATTTGGAAGGAAGAATATCACAAAACTTCTCAAGAAGAATATCCTTATCCTTCTCAACACCCAAGCCTCTCAACTGATTAACGAGGCTAGAAAACCTGGTGTAAGTACGAGTCAGACTTTCATTGGGAAGAGCAAAGAAGGATTCATACTTCTTGTTCAGGGCAACCTTTCTGGTGACAATGGTGTCATCACCTCCTTCAAACTGAATGACTAATTCATCCCACATTGCCTTGGCACTGGGAACAACACAAGTGTTGGAATTAAGTCTTCAGGGACAGCTCCAAGGATCATGTTCTTGAGTCTGGTGTCCAGATCTACAAGTCTACGATCCTCATCAGACCAATGGTCTTCGAGCTTTTCTCTGGAACCTCTTCTTCCAGTAGGATCTAGAAGAGGACTTACCCCAAGAGACATGGGTATATAAGGTCCATCCTTAAGGATTTTCAGCATATACCTCTCTGTCCCACCAAAATGCAAGAGCATTCTGGCCTTTCATGTACCAAAGGTCTCACTATTTCCATCAAATTTGGGAACAGGAGTGTTTGAGTAATGTACATGGACATGGTTAGGGGAATTAGGAGGAGGAGGGTTTATATTAACGTTTTGAACAGGTGGTGTATTAAGAGGGTTTTCACCTTGACCAGAACCATCCCCACCTTCAGTAGTAGTCATCTAAGCAGATCTAGGCAAGTATATTAGCCTTCTGCTCTGATATAACTTATTAGTCCCAACTCACTAGATGGTACTACCTGAAGACACTTCTATGTCGATGGTGGGGTTACTTTGCAATATAAACACTGAACTGGAGACGACCAGTTACAGTGAGTGTATACCAAGTTCTTGGATAGATTACTTATTAGGGTGACAAGTTGAAGACATACGACATAGAGACCAGGGAATACCCACTGCGCCGCAGTGGGGAAACAACCAGCCCACTGCGCCGCAGTGGGGTAACGGGCTGATAGGGTTTGGAGACTTTTTGCACCAGATTTTACATGGGGTATAAATAGAAAACATGACCTAATTTCCCAACAAATCAAGTTTTCTTTCTAGGAGCTGCACTACAAGGAAACCCTTCAAGGATCAAATCAAGATTTCATCATCTTCCGATTCATTGAAGATTCACGTGCACCCATCTAGATCGTATCTATTTTATTGTTTTGCAATTTCTATTTCTCAAACGATTGGTACATCATGTTCTTCCTTTATTTTGATTGTTATTACAATTCGATCATGAGTGGCTAATCATTTAATCATCCACCTTGATGAAACTAGACAAATGATGTGATTGCTATATGTTTTAATTCAAAGAGTTGATTTTAATTATCGTTGTGTCGAGATCTTGATGATTTAATTCCTTTATTTATATTATTATGATATTGGTGGCATGTGTGTTCTTCGTTAGTGGTACTGGTTGAATACATATGTGATTTTCAAACGGTTGCTTGTCTATGAGCAATTATCACTAGTTCATGGTATGATAGTGAATGTCATTTTAATAAAAGGAATCATTTTGTCAACGTGTTTTGTAACGGTTGGTGGTACCACGTTATTTTCACATAGGCACAATTGGTAATTTGATAGTCAAGCAAACTAATTGTTGGTAAGGTTGTCTAGGCATTGGTGGTACCGGCTTGGGTAATTAAACTAGCAACTTAGGTGTTTGGGTGTTTTGTGAGCGGTTGGTGGTACCACGCGAGCATTTTATCCTTTCACGATTATCTTGTCAACTCTAAATGAATTTGGTCTTAATTGAATGCAATCATGTTTGAAGTCTAGCGAAGTCAAGGTGGATGATCTTTACTATTATTGTTTGAAGCTTTTCTTTACTTTCAAGTGTTTTGTGTTTTAAATTTACTTTAATTTAATTGTCAAAGTGTGATTCAAAGCGTTCCACCCTGTTTTCCAAACTACTTTATTAGACAATTGATTCAAACCAATCCCCGTGAACGAACCTGGACTTACTTTTTAACTATATTGCATACGATCGGGTCCACTGCCCGATAGTATGTAGTAGTGAGTTTCAAGGTATTTCTAGTTTTAATTTTTAAACTCGATTTAGCACATCAAGTTTTTGGCGCCGCTGCCGGGGATTGTGTGCCGTTTTAGTTGTTAATTTAGTGGTTTGGTCCTTCCTCACGCGTGAGGAAGTTATTTGCTTTAATAGTTTAGCTTTTCTTTTCTTGTCTTATCCCAGGTGTAGTTGACGTGTTTGGTTAGTTGTGTTTTGCAGGTCTACTTCTTAGTTGATGAACTTGCGGTCTTCGGGTTTACCTCTAAATAGTCCTTTGAGAACACCAACAAGACGTAGATTTAACTTCACAACACCTACACCATTCTCACCTATTGCTAGACCCACTCCTGATTCGGACGAAGAAGGGTTCTATTTGGACGAGTTTTTCAATTTAGAAGTTAAGTTAGAACAGGAAATGGGAGACGAAGAAAGGGATCCGAATGATATACGTTATGGTGAGAGGGTCCGTACTATTCCTGCCAACCGTGGTAGTCCTATAAGACCTCCGACCATTGCTCATGATTTTAATCTGAAAGGTAATCATCTTAAAAGTATTGAGGAGCAACAGTTTGATGGCAAAAGGAAATGGGATCCATACCAACACTTGGAAAGGTTTGAAAAGTTGGCACGGTTATACCAATATGGGCAAAACCAAATGGATGCCGTTAAGCTTGAAACATTTTCCATGTCCATTACCGGGGATGCTCTAGATTGGTTTAATGATCTTCCGGAAAATTCGATCACAACTTGGAACCAACTCAAGCAAGCTTTCATTGGTGAGTTTTATTCACTTAGAACTCAAAGGAAGTTGGAGAATTTGATTAGGTCCTTTGACCAAGATGAAGATGAAGATGTGGTAGATGCATGGATTCGGTTTAAGGAAATGTTGAGGAATTGTCCGGGCCATAACATGACTAAGGAGCAATATGTTGAGCTTTTCTTTGATGGCCTAGATAAGAAGTCTAAGCGGGAGTTAGGATATGCTTTTGGGGGTGGTTTCAACAAGATCACACCAAATGAAGGTTTTGAAATTTTGGAGTCCATGGCAAAGGACAACGCGAATATGGATGATGATAGATTCTTGAAGAATGAGAGAAGGTTAAAGAAAGGTACTAGCCAAGGTAGGGTTGCAAAGGTTGAAGCTAGTCATGAGTCTGGGATGATTGGAGAGATTAGAGCGCTATCTGAGCGCATGGAAAAGGGATTTGCTATGCAAGAGAATCGGTTTGGAGCAATTGAGAGGGATGTTAAGGTAGTAGCCAATGGATGTGATCATTGTGGTGATATGCATTATTCTGATGAGTATCCCAATCGGGGACCAGAAGATGTTCCAGAACCGTTCTTCAGGTAATCCTTCTTATAACTCTTCTTTTCCTACTAATAATTCTCGTTTTTCAAGAAATAGGTGGCAAAGGGATAACTTTCAGAGTCAGCCACAACAACAAACTCAACAAGGAAAAGGATCAGGTTCTTCTTCTAATGCCGATCCAAATGCCGAGTTGAGGGAGATGATGAAACAGTTGGTGACTAATCAGGCTGAGACAAACACTAGCATTCAGATGATTCGGGATGATACTAAGGCATTGAATGAGAGGTTGGATAGGATAGATGGCAAGGTAGAGATAAATATAAAGAATCAATGTGTTAACTTTAAGGATCTTGAGAGTAGGATGGCTGCCCTTTCTAGGCCTCCAGGTACTTTACCTAGCAATACTCAACAGAATCCTAAGCCTCGGTTTAGCATGGGGCCAATTCAGGGGCAGAAGTACACTCCACCTCAAGCCCGTAATGAGGAAGCCAAGGCCATCACCACTCGTACAGGTAAATCCTATGACCTCCTACTATACCTGATGTTGTTGTTTCAGATGTGCAGGAAAAAGGGAGTGATGATGATGAAGTTGATGAAGAGATTGAGATGGAGGAGAATCCGACCGTGAAGACTCCGGTCACTCCACCAAAACCGGATGTGGTTCCAGAGGTTAAGCCATATAAGCCAAAGGTTCCATTTCCACAACGGTTCAGGAAGGCAAAGTTAAAGGAACAATATAACAAGTTTGTTCAAATGATTTCAAATGTTCATATTAATGTGCCTTTAGTTGATTTGATACAGGGGATGCCTCATTATGCCAAGTTCATTAAGGAGCTTGTGACGGATAAAGGAAAGATGAAGGAGGCAAAAGCTACTTTTCTCAATGCCGAGTGTTCTGCTATCTTGCAGAACCGCATTCCCCCTAAGCTTGAAGACCCAGGGAGTTTCCTTATTACTTGCTCTATTAGAACCATAATTTGTAAGGCTTTGGCTGATTTAGGTGCTAGCATTAATTTGATGCCTTACTCGGTTTGGAGTAAGTTGGCTTTAGGAATCCTTCGCCCGACTCGCATGAGTATTAGACTAGCTGACCATTCATTTCAGTATCCCATGGGGATTGCTGAAAACATTAGAGTCAACGTGGGCCATATTGTTTTTCTTGTTGAATTCGTTATCCTCGAGATGGAGGAGGATGCACAGGTACCCCTTATTCTTGGACGCTCATTCCTTAATACCGCGGATGCTATCATCCGTGTGAAGGATAAGGAAATTTCTTTGGGTGTGGGTACGGATAGAATTGTTTTTAATGTTGAGAAGTCTATCAAGCATTCATATTCTAATGATGAGTCTTGTTTCAGGATTGACGTCATTGATGATGTTTTAGACCGAGAGTTTCAGGAATTGATGGAGACCGATATTGGAGATGAGGAGACTGCTGATTTAGGGTCGGGAGATATATCTGATGATGATTTGTTTGCAGAGGTTATGGCGCTTAGCTTAGATGAGACACCTCCCGAGGTTGAGAGTTTTGAGGAGGTTGTTGCTGATGGAAGTTCGAGGGTACCGAATTCGGTTGATGTACCACCAACTGATTTGGAGCTTAAGCCATTACCTTCCCACTTGGAGTATGCTTATTTGTCAGGTGAATCTTCTTTACCCGTGGTTATCTCGTCCTCACTCTCGAGTGACGAGAAAGATTGTATTTTATCTGTGCTTCGAGCCCATAAGCGGGCTTTTGCTTGGAAGACCACCGATATTCCAGGTATTAGTCCTAACTTCTGCCAGCATAAGATTGATTTTCTTGATGACGTTAAGCCCGTTGTCCAGAGACAAAGGAGGCTTAATCCGAACATGAAAGAAGTTGTTAAGAAAGAGGTTATTAAGTTGTTAGATGCAGGGATCATTTTTCCTATTGCTGATAGTCCATGGGTAAGTCCTGTCCACTGTGTGCCCAAAAAGGGGGGCATGACAGTCATTGAAAATGATAATAAAGAGCTTTTGGCCACTAGGACTATAACGGGTTGGCGGGTTTGTATTGATTACCGTAAGCTTAATGATGCCACCCGTAAGGATCACTTTCCCTTGCCTTTCATTGATCAGATGTTAGAAAGACTTGCAGGTAATGAGTATTTTTGTTTCTTAGATGGGTTCTCCGGGTACTTCCAAATACCCATTGATCCCAAGGATCAAGAAAAGACCACCTTCACATGCCCATTTGGTACTTTTGCTTACCGGCGAATGCCGTTTGGTTTGTGTAATGCCCCAGGCACCTTTCAAAGGTGCATGATAGCTATTTTCCAGGACATGCTTGAAACCTCCATGGAGGTCTTCATGGATGATTTCTCGGTTTTTGGGGACTCTTTCCAGACTTGCTTGCATAACTTAGAAAGGATGTTGGAACGGTGTGAGAGGGCACACCTTGTTTTGAATTGGGAAAAGTGTCATTTCATGGTGACCGAGGGTATTGTGTTAGGGCATACAGTGTCTAAGGCCGGGATTGAAGTTGATAGGGCTAAGATAGATGTTATAGCCAAATTACCCCCGCCTTCCAATGTGAAAGGGGTAAGGAGTTTTCTTGGACATGCCGGTTTTTACCGCCGTTTTATTAAAGATTTTTCTAAAATTACTCGTCCTATGACCCACTTGTTGGAGAAGGACGTCCCTTTTGTGTTTGATGATGCTTGTTTAAGTGCTTTTCAGGTTCTTAAGGAGAAGTTGACTAATTCTCCTATCATGGTCGGGCCGGATTGGGAATTGCCCTTTGAATTGATGTGTGATGCAAGTGATTTTGCTGTGGGAGCCGTGCTTGGGCAAAGGGTTGATAAGCATTTCAAGCCCATTTATTTTGCTAGTAAGACATTGAACCCCGCCCAGCAAAATTATACAACTACAGAGAAGGAGTTGCTTGCAGTGGTCTTTGCATTTGATAAGTTTAGATCATATCTAGTTTTGAGTAAGACCATAGTTTTTACTGACCATTCAGCCCTGAAGTACCTGTTCTCGAAACAGGATGCTAAACCCAGGCTTATCCGTTGGATTCTTTTGTTGCAAGAATTTGATATAGAAATCAAGGATAAGAAAGGGGCTGAAAATTTGGCTGCCGACCATTTGAGTCGTTTGGAAGATCCTCACCGGGAGGAACTTCGTGAAGGGGAGATCAATGATCACTTCCCTGATGAATCTTTAATGTTTATATCTAATTCTGATGATGCTCCTTGGTTTGCAGATATTGCTAATTATTTGGTTGCAGGTGAGATACCGAATGATTTCACGTCCCAGCAAAAGAAGAAGCTCATATCGGATGCTAAGTACTATTTTTGGGATAGCCCATACCTGTTTCGTGTTTGTGCAGATGGTATGGTAAGGAGATGTGTAGCTGGGGCTGAGATGAGGGAGATTCTTGATGCTTGTCATTATGGTCCAACTGGAGGTCATTACGGTCCTTCGGTTACAGGTAAAAAAGTGTTTGATGCAGGTTTCTATTGGCCTACCATTTTCAAAGAGGCTCAAACTTTGGTAGAGACTTGTGACATTTGTCAAAGACAAGGGAGCATTACCAAGCGGGATGAGATGCCTCCACAAAGCATTCAGGTATGTGAGGTATTTGATATTTGGGGCATAGACTTCATGGGACCATTCCCACCGTTTAACAAGTTTCAATATATTCTTGTTGCCGTTGACTACGTGTCTAAATGGGATGAAGCCAAGGCTTTGCCCACGAATGACGCGAGGGTAGTCATTGATTTCCTTAAACAGTTATTTTGTCGATTTGGTTGCCCTAGAGCTTTGATTAGTGACCGAGGAACCCATTTTGCAAATCATCAATTAGCCAAGGTCATGAAAAGATATGGTGTTGTGCATTACTTTTCTACTTCCTGTCATCCACAAACTAGTGGACAAGTAGAAAACACCAATATGGCCCTGAAAAGAATCTTAGAGAAGACTGTTGGTGATAATCCCAAGGTTTGGTCAAAGAAGTTAGATGACGCCTTGTGGGCGTTTAGGACGGCTTTTAAGACGCCGATTGGCACCACGCCATACCGGTTGCTCTATGGTAAGACTTGTCATCTCCCTATTGAGATAGAGCATAAGGCATATTGGGCATTGAGGAACTTGAACTTGGATATGATGGAAGCTAGTGAACTTAGAATGTTGCAACTTCATGAGCTCGATGAGCTTAGGTTGGGTGCATATGAGAATTCTAGGCTTTATAAGGAGCGAACCAAGGTATGGCATGACAAAAGGATCCGTAGAAAGGAATTTAAGGTTGGAGCTAAGGTTTTGTTGTTTTTGTTCAAGTTTAAGATCAAGCAACCTAAGCTAACTTCTAGGTGGATTGGCCCTTTTGTTATCAAGCATGTTTATCCGTCGGGATATGTTGAATTGTTTAAGAGAAATGGAGACGGTTCTTTCATTGTAAATGGTCATAGACTTAAGTTGTACTTGGAAGAAGAACAAGTGGAGGGGATAATCGAGGAGATCCCCATTTTTGAATTTGAAGCTTGAAAGGTAGTCGAGTCTAGCTAATGACTCGTAAATAAATTAAGCGCTTCTCGGGAGGCAACCCGTGTTATTTTATTGCATTGTGTTAGTTAGATTTGATGTTGTATTGTCAAGAAAGTGCAGGTGCAAATTTGGTGTGAAGTGGATTGAGATATGTTGTATTTGATTTGTCATGCAAAAATTTTTCTAAGGAAAAAATGGGAAATTCGGACAGAGAATCTTGTTTTGGCCACTGCGCCGCAGTTGAATTGTTCTGTCCTTGGGTGCGAAATCGCCCCACTGCGCCGTAGTGGGTGAGGCTGATGCCCACTGCGCCGCAGTGGGACTTGTGACCAGTCAATGGGAGTTACTTTTTACCAATCAAATAATTTTATCAGTTTTGTTTCCTCCCTTTTCTCTCAAAACCGAACTCAAGCTTCCAAACACCTCCCAAAGCTCCCAAATTCACCCACTAATTCACCATCTTGCATTTTCTTCTTCTTTTCTCTTAGATCATCACTTATCTTTCACCATCATGGGAAGAGGAGTAAGTTTTCTTGACTCTTTTCTTTATTTATTTCTTTATTTTTGGTTTTTTTAATTTTTAGGGTTTTAATTTTCAAATTAATTAGTGGGTTATGTTAGTTATGGGCTATTGATGCTAATGTGGTGTTTAATTTTTCGATTCTAACACTTGTTCATCCGATTTTGAGATAAAATAAAAGCTAGGGTTTTGAAATTTTGGGGTTTTTGATGAACAAGTGTGGGGGGAGGTTAATGATGGCCTAGGTGTTGTTAAATTGTTGAAATAAAGTTGATTGATGGTATGAATCTACCCCTTTGGCTGGAAATTGTGATGAACACCATACTTCTTGCCCAGAATTTTTAGGACACTGCGCCGCAGTGGTATTGTGTGTTAGCCACTGCGCCGCAGTGGCTGGCTTCTGTCTCGCACATGATAATTGCCTCACTGCGCCGCAGTGAGGACCACCCAGTCCCACTGCGCCGCAGTGGGAATATTCTGTCCAGCAATTGTGTTTGAAGTTTAATGAGGTTTCCGTTGTGCATTCTTTATAGCTCATGTTTGCTTGCTTTAATGTCTGTGAATGCAGTCCGCTACTGATAAGAGGAAGCAAGGAGAGGTGGGACAATCTAGCGGGACTGCCGAAGTCCCAGCTAAGTCGGCTAGGAAAGAACCGGAGGTACCTCCTCTAAATCATTGGCGGGTGCAATGAACGAGAGGCATGCATGGCTAGAGTTTGACGGGGTTAGGCAACCCCACAAGAACAATTATCTGAACAAGCTTCACACGCTTCACAAGCATGTTGTGTGCCCACCCAGGTATCTCGCTCATTCTGATGCTCAGTTTTTTGGGGTTCAGGGTGATATTGGCAGATGGTTCAGTATAGAAGCAAGGGTTGGTGATAGGGTAGTTCGCAGTGATATGTGGCAACAAATTTTTCTGAACAGGGAACCCGTTTACCGTGAGTTGTGCCTTGAATTTTATTCTACTTTGAAACTGACTAAGGAATTGAATAAAATCAAGGATATTTTTGGAGAAAGAGTTGTTTGGTTTTTGTGTGGGGGACAGCAGAGAAAGCTGTCTATAGCTGAGTTTGGGTTTTATACCGGTATGTATTCTAGGCAGGAGTTGGATAACCAGGAATTCAGGCAACTTTTAAAGCAGGGTTTTTATGTCAAGGGTGATTTGGGGGATGGTGAGTCCGTTTCACAATATTGGACTCGGATTTCTGGAGGAGAAGCTTGGCCGACTGGTGGGTCAGTTAGTGTGTCAAAAATCCAGAGTGTTAGGTTGAGGTTGTTGCATAGGATGATCGTTACGTTCTTGGTTCAGAGATCCACACATTGGGACAAGGCGTACCAGCTAGATTTATGGTTGATTAAGTTGTTTTCTGAAGGGGCTCCTAGGAAGTTTGCATTGGCCCCGATGGTTGTACTTGATAAGATGTGTAATCATTCTGATGCAGAGTTGGTTTTGGGGCACTTTATCACCCGTATTTACAAGAGGATGGGTGTTTTCGATTCAGAGGAGTGCCAGACCCATTTGTCTCCACAAGTCAATCAAGAGGATTTCAATGTTAAAGAATTAATTCAGGGTAAGATTGTCAAGAAGAAGCAGGGGAGCCAGCCGGCTAGATTACTGGATGATACCGGTGTTATTGAGGGACCACCTCCAGACCTGGAAGATGCTGATGTTAAGATGGGTGATGTTCCCCAGGAGCAAACCAGGCCGCGTGCTCGCACCATTCCTGTCCCGAGTTCTTTTGATCTTACACTTCTGGGACAGACGGTGCAAAATATTTATGATGATCAGCAAGCTAGCCACCGAGCATTCGATGAGTACCAGAGGAGGATGGATCAGGATATGACTTGGATTGGATTGCAGCAGGCCCACACTAACTATACTCTGGATTATTATCAACCGATGTGGGATGCACAGTATCATAATCGGGAGTTTGTAAGACCTAATCCGGTTCCTGAGTTTAGCCCACCGCCTATTCATGTTCCAGCTTACCGCCAGGGTGGTCAGTCATTCTTTCCTATGACTTCCCCGGGGGACATGTCACCACGGCCCCATGACTTGGGAGGATCTCCTCGTGGGCCAGTGCAGTTTGGTACTTTTCAGGGTGGACATGATGCTAGTGGATCCGGAGGTTTTCAGGGTGGTTATGATGCAGGTGGTTCATCTTCTTTTGTTCCTGGTTTTTTTGCAGGTTCTGGTTCAGGCTTTGGTGGTGGACCGTCTGGAGGAGATGTTGGCGCCTCTGGTTCAGGTCAAGAAGGGAGCGAAATTGGATCACCGATCTTTTTGATACATCTGGTCTTCCCTATGGTTATCATGGACAGTCGCAGTGATGATGATTATGATTCCCATCCGTTTTCGTGGGATGGAATCATTTGGTGATTGATATGATTGGTATTTGGATGACTGTACTTTATACATTATTTCTTATTTTCTGTCTTTATTTTCTGGTATCCACCCTACGGGGTGATGAGACATTGTACTTTCTTTTCTTTTCTTTTGTTTTCGTTTCATATTTTTCTGCATAAAAACAGTAGTACTTTGATATGTTTGGATATGTGGTTTATTTGTGGTGCAAGTGAAGCAGGATTTCTCAATTTGATGGCTATTGTACAACACAAGTGTGGGGGGATAACCCATTGGATTCTCTTCTCATCTTTGCTCTGTCTCATCTTTACTCTCGCACTTTCTGTTTTGGTACAACTTGTTTCCCCCGCCAAGCAAAGTGTTCTTCCTTTTTCGGAAGCGCCATTTGTGACACGGGGTCGACTGACTTGTTTCAAAACGGGATGTGTCCTTACTCCGGTATGTGTTCTGATTATTCTATGTTGCTTACCCCTATTTACCGTTGTTTGACCGAATATGGACATTGAGGGCATTGTCCATCTTAAGTGTGGGGGGTGGCAAATAGGTTTAAGCTATCGGGTCTATCTCTTTTGTTGTTTTGCCATTGTGATTTTAGCCGTTCTTGTGGATGTGTCCCTCTCGTAGGCTTTTGGGTTTTTATCCAAGAGTAAGGGTTCTATTTTGAACTTTGAACTATGATGTGCATGTTTGAGAATTGGTTGTTTCAATTTGGCGGGATGATAGAAGTTGATATGGTTTTGAAACTTGTGTTGAGCTTGTCCTTGTGGTAAATTGCTTTTGTCACTTAATTCATAACAAGTTAATGAGCAATTTTACTACAAAGTTTTTCCTTGGCAAAATTTTAATCGGCAAAATGTGTTCTGAACGGTTATTGGGCTTATCCTTGTAGATTAATAACATCACTTGCATACTCAAAATTTCCCAAACACCTAAAGTTGTGAGATTCATTGTTCATTTATAGATGTGCTAGGTGTTTACGGTTTTGGTTTGATTGCCTTGTAATTTGTCCCTCTCTTAGGCTTTTGGGTTTTTATCCAAGAGTAAGGGTTCCATTTCGAACTTTGCACTAAGATGTGCGAATTTAAGGTTAATTTATTCCATTTCCGGGTTCTTTTCTTTGATTTGAGTGTGCCGGTGATGTGTTGAGCTAGAACTTGGCCTTGTGATCGTGACGAGACCGCAGTGAGATCACTTTTGTGATAAAAGTACATCGGATGACGAATTGGCATATAGGTTTGACCCATACTTTTCTTTCTTTCTTTATTTTCACTTTTCCTTTTGTATATTCATACCCTTACTATACTTATACTCACTTACATATACATCCTTCCTTTCTTTGTAAACCTTTCTTATACATCATTTTAACTTAGCCTTTTCCATTGTATATATCCACTCATTTATGTAAACTTTACCTAATTATACCTTACTATACCGATAGTCTAATCTGGGGGGCCATTGATTGTCATTGGTTTGTTTGGACGGTTTGGGAGAGCTTCAATGGGGTGTCGGTGGAATATTTTTGGTCTATGGGAATGTGTTGGATTGTTCAAAAGGAAGTAAGTGTTTTAGACATGATCATCATTGTAAGAGGGTGCCTACTAGTAGAGTAAAAGTGATTTCAATTAAAAAAAAAAAAAAAAAAAAGAAAAAAAAGAAAGAAAGAAAGAAGAAAAGTGAAAAAAAAAAGAAAAGAAAAAAGAACTTGGGCTACTAGTGGGTACTTCTCATTTTTATATGTCTAGAGTTGTGTTGTATCGTTAAGAATGGAGGGCTTGGTTGATTTTAAGTTGTTTGAAGTTGATACACCACAATGGTGTCGAGTTTGCTTGGTATTTTTGAGGTGTCTTAGCGGAATAGCAATTTATGGGTTGTTGGCAATCAATGGTACGGGTTTTGATTAGACTATTTTGTACATATTTCATACATACCTTATACTTTTGATTGTTTCCTTTCATTTCTAACCTACACTCCCATACTCCATTGTAAATATCCATTATATATAACCTTAGCCTAACTTTACCGACCTATATGCCATATTTTGATGATGTACTTGGTGCTTACGCCATGTCGGTGGAGCTATGATCCTTGTTCAAGCCTATGGTAAGATATGCATCACGACCGAGCAATGAGTGATTATTCATATATATTCAACCCCAAAAGTAAGTTTGTTGGAGTAGAATGATATTGATAGGTTCATTTGTTTCACTTGTGCTTAGTCGTGTTATTGAGGCTTGTGGATTGTTCAGATATTGTCAAACATTTCGAGTTTTCATTTAAGATTAAAACTGCTTCACCCAACTTTTTGTCATTGACATACTTGTGTTGCTTCTTTTTGATACTCGTAATTGTTTATTTAGCTTCATTGCCAAGGATTACTTTTGCTTTAATTCCGGATTTGCTTGAGGACAAGCAATGCTCAAGTGTGGGGGGATTTGATGTGACCAATTTAGACCTATCGCCCACATCATTATTGGCCTTTTTATTAAGCGTTTTAAGTCGATTTTGTGTGCATTTGGCGCGTTTATGTTGTTTGTTAGTGTTTCAGGCTCTAAACAGGTTACGTGTCCATTTGGTGAAAGTTCGGATGATTTCAGAAGCCAAGATGTTGATTTGTGAGTTTGAGAGTTGTTCATGTGGAAAGATAGAAAAAAGTTCAGCAAGTTCATAGTGAAAAAGTGTTATTTGGACCAGCAGATTCAGACTGCGCCGCAGTGGGGGTGCCCAAGGCCCACTGCGCCGCAGTCAGCCTTGTTGAAATCGAAGACCAAATCCAGTGGAATACGACTGCGCCGCAGTGGGGAGTGCATGTGCCCACTGCGCCGCAGTCAAATTGAAGACATACGACATAGAGACTAGGGAATACCCACTGCGCCGCAGTGGGGAAACAACCAGCCCACTGCGCCGCAGTGGGGTAACGGGCTGATAGGGTTTGGAGACTTTTTGCACCAGATTTTACATGGGGTATAAATAGAAAACATGACCTAATTTCCCAACAAATCAAGTTTTCTTTCTAGGAGTTGCACTACAAGGAAACCCTTCAAGGATCAAATCAAGATTTCATCATCTTCCGATTCATTGAAGATTCACGTGCACCCATCTAGATCGTATCTATTTTATTGTTTTGCAATTTCTATTTCTCAAACGATTGGTACATCATGTTCTTCCTTTATTTTGATTGTTATTACAATTCGATCATGAGTGGCTAATCATTTAATCATCCACCTTGATGAAACTAGACAAATGATGTGATTGCTATATGTTTTAATTCAAAGAGTTGATTTTAATTATCGTTGTGTCGAGATCTTGATGATTTAATTCCTTTATTTATATTATTATGATATTGGTGGCATGTGTGTTCTTCGTTAGTGGTACTGGTTGAATACATATGTGATTTTTAAACGGTTGCTTGTCTATGAGCAATTATCACTAGTTCATGGTATGATAGTGAATGTCATTTTAATAAAAGGAATCATTTTGTCAACGTGTTTTGTAACGGTTGGTGGTACCACGTTATTTTCACATAGGCACAATTGGTAATTTGATAGTCAAGCAAACTAATTGTTGGTAAGGTTGTCTAGGCATTGGTGGTACCGGCTTGGGTAATTAAACTAGCAACTTAGGTGTTTGGGTGTTTTGTGAGCGGTTGGTGGTACCACGCGAGCATTTTATCCTTTCACGATTATCTTGTCAACTCTAAATGAATTTGGTCTTAATTGAATGCAATCATGTTTGAAGTCTAGCGAAGTCAAGGTGGATGATCTTTACTATTATTGTTTGAAGCTTTTCTTTACTTTCAAGTGTTTTGTGTTTTAAATTTACTTTAATTTAATTGTCAAAGTGTGATTCAAAGCGTTCCACCCTGTTTTCCAAACTACTTTATTAGACAATTGATTCAAACCAATCCCCATGAACGAACCTGGACTTACTTTTTAACTATATTGCATACGATCGGGTCCACTGCCCGATAGTGTGTAGTAGTGAGTTTCAAGGTATTTCTAGTTTTAATTTTTAAACTCGATTAAGCACATCATGTACCTTTTGTACTTTATACATAGATAAATCCTTTTATCCGTGTAATAGCACATAAAGCATAAAGGTCTTTTCCTCATAATCAGTGTAAAGCTTTGTAAGTACTTTACACTGATGTTCTCCAGTTTGTATCTGAGTAGAATGTCAACTGGGCTTCGCTGCCATTGTCATTCTTTATCTTCCACTTGTTGTCTTCGACTTCAACTGGAATGATTCTTCATCTGGTCAGATTTCAACTGGAGGAAGTCTTCAGTTGCGTTAACTGTACGTTGCAAGTGGACTTCAATATATTTCTGGACAAATCTTCTTAGTCTCCAGATGCAACTGGAGACTGGACAGTTTCAGCAAAACTGGTCCTAACAAATTCCCCCTATTTGTCCTGAAATATTGCCAAATCTTTTTCAGTTCTTGTATCTATACAAGTATGAACTGGAAAGACTTGTTCGATTTAAATCTATCTAAATTTTCCAAGGCATTTTTATAGATCAATAAATGCCTTGGGTTTTTCTTTTGAGTTTGTTAGATTTAATCTGTTATCTACCTTGTGATTACAAACTGGTAACTTCATTTATACAAGGAAATGAAATTTACACAAGTTACAGAATGTAAATAAAAATACAAGTAGATAAACTGGAAGGAGAACTTAAACAGATGGCCCTTCGCCAGTTCTCCTTTTCTTTGACACTGAAGAGATAGGACGAGAGTCTTAAGGATCCATATTCAACCTCAGCTCCAGATTCTCTTTATGTTGAATCTTGCCCTTTAAGAAGTTGACCCATGCCTTCTCAACCCTATTCTTTTGTGCCTTGGCTTCCAAAAAGTTCATCATCTCAACCCATTCAGAGAACCCATATTGCATTACACCAGGATTATCAGTTTTAACTAGTGGCCCTCTAGTATAACTGACTTCAACATGAAAGAACTTGGTGCCTGGCTTGATTGTTACAAAGACACCATTTATTGCCCCACTGTGCTTTCTGGTTGCCATGATCTGGGAATAATAGTTTCTGGCTTCAGATTCATTTGAAATTTTAATAGTCCCAGCTCCAGCAGCCTGCACAGCAACTTTGATGTCATCATTTGAGACTTCGCCAGTTGGTTCAATGAAGGTTCTTAGATCAGCATCTCTGGGCAGTGGTTTTCTTGGTTGAGGGTTCCTTCTTGGTGGATTCAAAACCCTTTTCACAACCTTCTTGACATTTTCAATTCTTTTAAGAATCCCACTGGCCCAATTCTCTTTAGCCTTCTCCACTGATATGTTCAGATTTCTAGCATCATGTTCAGCTTCATCATCAGGATAGTGTCTGTCAAGTTCAATATCAAGCATTTCTTTTAACATGCCCACTATCCTTGCATCATTTTTTACTTTGGCATATTCCTCCTTTGTGATTCCCAAAAGAAGAGCATCACTTACATCAAGCAATTTTATCTTTGCAAGATGTTATCTGGCTTCAGCTTGGTTTGCTTGTTTCAACTTCTTTCTTTCTTTGATTTCATTTCCAAGTCTAGCCAATCTTTTGCTATCACTTTCTGAAACTGGAAGAAGCCTATCAACATCAATTACCTACACCATTTGACGATGCCACCACCATCACCATCCGTCGTCGCCATCACACCACCGTCATCGCCGCCGCATTGCGCGGGTACCATGCTCGTCTATATCATTTTATTTATAATATATATATATATATATATATTTCATTTTATTTGATGCATACATGTAATTGAATTGAAATATTCATAAACGATAAATGCATTAATTTTTACATATCATAATTATAGAATTATTTTTATAATAAAATATAAAAGACCATCACTATAAATTAACATGTATTTGAGGTAATTCAATATAAAGCAATGTGCACAATCAAATAATTAATTACTGTAGTAAATTAAGGTGCAGAATGCTTAAAACCAATAATAAGTAATTATAATCGATAGCATCTAAATTGATATCAAAGATCACAACTTTACATCTTTCGGTTCGCTACAGGCAATATTTCTACAAAAGCTACTATCACAAAGGAAATTTCCACCTTAAAAAGCTTCTAAACAATAAAGGACATTGACATACTTCTTCGGTCCACCGCTAGAATTCTCCTTAATCTTATGAGTTCCATGCCGAGTTAACAAACTATCCCATGACACTTCCCAACAGGCCAATTGACATCCGAAGTTTTCGCAAGTCTATCTAACATTCTAACCCACCATACAAACTCATAATATCTCATCAAACTTTTCACATCATAAGGCATCAAATAAACCCTTAACAAATCAAGAAAAAAGCTCAACACATCAGGCAAAATTTGACCTCTTGACATCTTAACTAAGTATCCAAAATCATAAGCACCTATGAAAAATCATTCAGCTTACTCTATCATTACACACTAAACCTGATGACATCATCAACTGTGAGAAATTGTCAGAGTCATGGGTTTTTAACATCACGGCAAACATTTACTGACTAAAATCTATATGACCCAAATTAATGGGTAAACATCAGTGTTGTCAAAGGTGAGCGCCTCTTGCGCCTAGGCGCAAAAGGCAGGCGAGGCGCACCTCCAGCGCCTGAAACCCTAGGCCTAAGTCGACCATGAAAAAGGCGGTCAACGACGGTCAATTGTGGTGGTCAACGACGGTCAAAATGGTCAAATGGGTCAAGATTCGACCAAATCATTCAAGATCCGGCCAAATCGTGGCTAAATCTAATGTTTTCCGGCCAAATCGTGGTTAGATTTAATGTTTTCCGACCAAAATGAGTGACTATAGTTGTTTAAGAAGATAAAAGAAGAGAGAGAAAATATAAAATGGGGGGAAGAAGACAATGAGAATACAGTGGGATGGGGGAAGAAAAACAGGTTAGAGAGAAAAAGAATATCATGATTTATTTATATTCATTAGAAGATAAAAAAAAAAGTACTCCGTTATATTATAGATATAATATGTATATATATATATATATTATTGTTATGTAATATATATATATATAGACTTTCCTTATTTTGAGAACCATTTTTTTTGTAAGAACCATGAGAACTCTCAAATTATGTATTGGATCACATGTTTTTTTTGTTCATTCACATGTGAAATGATATAAAAAAGTATGTTGTAGAAGAAACTTTTTAAAAAAACCTTCAAAATAGCCTTTTGTGAACTTGTGAATGAATATGTTCACGTTTTCGTTCACATGTGCACAAACGGCTATATATAAGGTTTTGAAAAAAATTTTCTTCTGCAACATATATTTTTATAACGTTTCACATGTGAATGAACAAAAAAAAACATGTGATCCAATACATAATTTGAGAGTTCTCATGGTTCTTACAAAAAAAATGGTTCTCAAAATAAGGGACTATATATATATATATATATATATATAAAATTTATATATATTGTTATATATATATATTATATGTTTTTTTTTTATATATGTTTATAATAGTCTAATAATTTGAAGTTTTTGGTTGAAAAGTTTATATTTTTTGAATGATATTTGGTTTTATAAATGACATTTGATTTTTTTTACTATTATTTTTCACTATATATAAATATTTTATATTTATTTACTTACTGTGTTTTTTTTCCCGGGTGTGCGCTTTTTTTGCGCCTCTCGCCTTCGCCCTATTGGGGTCTTTGCGCTTTGAGGTCGCTTTCGCTTTTGACAGCTATGGTAAACATCATAACAGACATTGAAATGAAATTTAACCATAAAATATAGAATTGTAGATTTAATAAAAATATAGTTCAAATTAGAATCAAAAGTAAGATTGCATACTAATAATAATACTATTCAAAATAACCGAAAGAAGTCTTCAGCCTCTTCGTTTTAGCAATTAATTCTTCTCGATCTTTACTTTAACACGCCTAGGAACGGATGATGGCAATTTATCATCCCCTGATGCCTCAACATCAATAAACTAAAAATGTATAAAAATATGTCAATCGAACAGAAGTTATTTAAAAAATAAGCTATATGAAGAAATAATCATTTAGTCAAATACACTTTTTAAGTGTTTGAATTTTTAAATTTAAGATGAAATATTTGATTCGACCGTACAAACGGAGCAAAAGAAAAACAAAACTATAATTCCATCAAGTTAACTTAATATACTATACTATACTAATACTACGAGTTACTTATCATCGAAAAGAAGATAGCATAAACCTATAATTCCATCAACTTAACCTATTATTATACTATACTAATAATAATAAGCAATAAAATATTACGATTATCTTCCAATATATGTACGATTATTTACCTTCGAAATCCTTAAAAGCAGTGATTTCGAAATTGATCGAGAATTATAGCTCATTATATGTCTTTTGTGAAACCCTAGAAAGCAGTAATATTTGAAATTGATTGAAAAGTTGTACATTTTGAAAGTATATATACAGGTTTGTTAATCAAAAAAAAAAAAGAGTTGGAGAATGATAAGGAATGAAGAAAAGTAGGTGAAAGAATTGAAGAAAAACACACACACTCGTATAGAAGTGCTAGTGGGGGTTATTGGGAATGAAGAATGGGAGGAATTCTGTTTGCTTTTGGCTTATGTTAAACTTTCAAATAGGAGTGATAGATGGATTTGGTTGGGTGGTAAAAGTAACGTCTTTTCTGTCAAAGAGGCAAAAACAATGACGGAACTTGACCATCTTTCTAAGGGGCTGCTTATACTAACATAAAGATACAGTTATCCAGTCTTCTATGAGAAATGAGTAATATAATACCGTTTGAGAAAAATCCTTATTTAAAGATAAAGATAATGTTTTTAAAAAATCATATGTCATTTTGTAGTCAATGGGGATTGAACCCTAAGTTCTTTTGTAGTCAATGGGGATTGAACCCTAAGTTCTTCAAACTAATAAAAGGGAGAAATTTTTAAATTGTTTATCATATGATTACGTATAAAATAACATACACTTAAAAACTTAAGATTGTTAATATTATAAACATTAAACAATTTGAGGTTACTTTTTCCTTTATAAACAAATTTGGTTGTCTACGTGTATTGAATGCGCACCACTATCACTGAATACTTTGATTAAGTTATTATATATTGACTTTCTAAAACTTTCTTATGTAAATATTGTAGTTACAACCGAGATTCTTGGAGGGGCTACAACCCCCTCCCGCCCCTTATAAGTTCCGTCCATGGGCAAAAGTGTTTCTCAAAGAAGGTCGTGATTATATTAGTAGATTTGTATTTAAATGGTCTAATTGGGTACCGAGGAAATGTAACATACTGGGCGGTTATGGATCGTGTTCCTACCCTCCTCGCCCTTAAGAGTCGTAATTGTTTCTATGGGAATAATTTATGTAGGTTGTGCAACGAGGCTCCTGAATCCATTGATCACTTATTCGGAGAGTGCAAGATAAAGGTTTGGAGTCTTATTAGTACATGGTGCAAGGTTCGACTAATTTTTATTTTCTCTATCAAAGATTTAGTAGAGATTTATAAAACTGTTGGAATTAGTAAGAGGGCGACAAAGATTTTTAAAGGCATTGTGTGGGTGACGTGTTGGAGCCTTTGGAAGGCAAGGAACTGATCGAGGTCGTTGAACCGATAAAAAATAAAACTAATTACCAATAACTAGTACGGGCAACTAGAGTATCGTATCCTCAAAGAATCATGGGAAAGTGTTAAACTAATGAACAAATTAATTAAACTAGACATAAATGTAAATTCAATTGATTGATTGATTGGATTAAACTGAACTTAATGATAAACTTAATAAAATAAAGTAGACCATTCTCATGCTCCCAATTATGATTTCAATTATGTAACCTAAATTATATTCGTTGGAAATCACATAGACATGATTCGTTATAGTGTTTGGATTGAATGAACTTAAGAACTAAATTATTCGGTTGTGATGATTCACGATAAAGAAAACCGGGGAATTGACACAACTAAACTTTCAATTCATTAAATTAAAATTACAAGTTCATGAGAGATTCTTTCAATAATCACTGATTAATAACAAACTGAAATCAATTGATAGATTAATTTCATTCAAGTCATAAACATGTAATCATCCAAACAATCCAAACAACATTAGATGAAAAATACTAATGAGGAATTAAACATCTAATCCAACATGAATATGAGAAAGGTTGAACATAAATGTCTTACATAATTGTTCACATGAGAATGATCAAAAGAAACCTAGCCTAGCATCTTCATCAATGATTCTTCAATTAAGGCTTTGATCTCCATGAAAATATGATTTGATGATGAAATCGGGGTGTTGTGTATGTTAGGAACTGCTCCAAGTATGTGAAAATATGTCAGATAACTTCCCAAAGTCGTGAATGAATGTCATATAAACTGAAAGTTGGATTAAAACCATAAAATTCGAATCCATGTACTGAACCCAGCGTCTGGTACGGTCAATCTGGCGTAAGAGACGCCACTCCGAATTTGTAACTTTGGAATTTGTCCCTGATTTACGCTGGATGCATGAACTAAACGCTGAAATCATCAATTCTGGGCCACCGTAAGCTACGGTGGCCATCAGCGTACTTTACGCTGCTTCATAAATGGAGATTTTCCAGAAATGGACTTTTCCAGTTTTTATCTCCTTGACTCGTTTCTCGATCCATTTAGCTCCAACTTATAACGTGTGGCCTGAAATCACTAACAACCATAAACGTACCCCTAATCTTTTATTAACAAGCACAACTCATGTCATTTTCGCATATTAGGATCATGCAAATTAAGCGTTTATCAGGAACGACTTCAAGTTTTCAAGTCTTGCAATCAAAGGCGGGGAGATTATTCTTAATATTAAGTCTTTGAGCTTTATGTGGTACAAATGTAGAACGAAAGATGATAAGATTAGTTGGGAGGATTGATGTAAATTCAATGTAACATAAGTGATGTATAGTTCTTGACGGTGTTTGTTTTTACGGGGTACTGTAAATAAAATTTACCTTTCAAAAAAACCACCAATTTCAACTGGATATTTAACGTCCCTTATGTCTTTCAGCCAAATGTTGGTCACGGGTTTGAAACCTTTCAAAAAAACCCAATTTCAACTGGATATTTAACGTCCCTTATGTCTTTCAGCCAAATGTTGGTCACGGGTTTGAAACCTTTCAAAAATGCATATTGGGAAGTCTTGCCAATGAGGTGAGGCATGGGGGTTTTCTCTAGTTCCTCCAGAACGGTAGTGAGACTTCTACCGCCAGTCATGCCCTCGGATTGACTGTGCTGGTGACGTGGTCGATTTCTACCGGACGATAAAGATGGTCACGGGTTTAAACCTTTCAAAAAAACCACCAATTTCAACTGGATATTTAACGTCCCTTATGTCTTTCAGCCAAATGTTGGTCACGGGTTTGAAACCTTTCAAAAATGCATATTGGGAAGTCTTGCCAATGAGGTGAGGCATGGGGGTTTTCTCTAGTTCCTCCAGAACGGTAGTGAGACTTCTACCGCCAGTCATGCCCTCGGATTGACTGTGCTGGTGACGTGATCGATTTCTACCGGACGATAAAGAAGCAATGCGCTGCTAAGTTTAAAAAAAAATTGTGTTATAATTGTAGTGGATGAAGACAAAGTTTCAGGAAATAGATGACTGCTTGACTTCCTCTTCCATCCATCTATCTATCCCTTTGACCAAATAGAAAACACGCAGGTGAAGTGAAGACAGACAGACAGACAGACGGGCGGACAGCAAAGCAAAGCAAAGGGGGATATGATTGATCAGTTTATCAATTTTGTGATTCGACCCCCCAGGTAGGTACAGTACCAATACAATAGTAGAGATCTACTATTTCTCAAATCTTTGTTTGAATCTGGATTTTGAATTTGTCAGGGCGGAATACAATCCTGAAGAAAACTTATGGGAAAAAGAGTTCAGTATTGGTGGAAGGGAATTCATAAGACAAGACCTTGAAATCATCAATAAGAGAGGGCATTCCTTGAAGTGTACCCATTACATGCCTTTTTGCCGTCAACAACAAGAAGAGGAGGATCTTCCTTGCGTCATTTACTGCCACGGTAACAGTGGTTGTCGTGCCGATGCTAATGACGCCGCTCTTATTCTTCTGCCATCCAACATCACTCTCTTCACTCTTGATTTTTCTGGTTCTGGTTTATCCGACGGCAACTACGTGTCCCTTGGTGCCCATGAGAGTCATGACGACCTCAGCGTTGTTGTCTCGTATCTCCGAACTAATCAGCGCATTTCTCGCATCGCTCTTTGGGGACGCTCTATGGGTGCAGTTACTAGCTTGCTCTATGCTTCCCAAGACCCTTCTATTGCAGGGATGGTCCTGGATAGTCCCTTTTCTAATTTATTTAACCTTATGTTGGAACTCGTTCATCTTTACAATATCCGCCGCCTTCCCAAGTTTACGGTAAAATTCATCCCATCCTTATTCTTCTTGTTTATTTTTATCATGTCTTCTCCTTCACTTTTTTGATATAACACAGGCCTTAAAAACATGGACTAACTTTAAAAAACAAGTATACATATTCCTTCATTGTTTTTTTGTTACAATTAGAACAATGCTCTGCGATCTTTTCTTAGAAACAAGCAGTTATTGCTCATATTAGTGAAAAGGAAAAAACCTAATCATCTAAAAGATCAAAGACAATATGGTTTATGTGTGTCTAATAACATGGTCTACAAATATCCACTTGCTGCCTTTAATCTGCTTTAACAAAAGAGTTCAACTTTTGAAGGTGCTTTAGTAGTTTTGTTGAAAGGATGAAGTTTTAAAGCTTCTTAGTTACCAATGAAGTTAGATGATTAATGTAAGTTTGACTAATTTTACTATGAAAGTTCCAAAAAGTGGAGGCCCTATGTGGTTGCAACACTTGCACGCTTTCAAGGACGGATTCTTTCTTTTTAAATTATTTCAGGTCTAACTCAACGTACCCAAACTAAAATTTGTTAATAGTTGAAAATGTGGAAGAAGCCCCCCCCCCCCCCCCCCCCCCCCCCCCCAACCCCCAGTTTTAAACGAATGATAATCTGTTCCTTAAAGTTAAATTTAGAATCAAATGCTATGTGCTTGGTAGTTTAATGCTATGTCAGGAAGGATATGGAGTGATTCTGTGTTACATCTATGCTGTAAAGACTGTCTGTATTTTGAAGGTTTTTGAGAAAAATAATGAGATTTTTCCTTATAATCAGGTCAAGGTAGCTCTGCAGTACATGCGTCGAGTGATTCAAAAGAAGGCAAAGTTTGATATCATGGGTATAAATCCCTTGAAGGTCTGTCTGAATGATACTTATTGAGCTGGATAAATGACATTACTATTCAACGTAAATACTTTTCACTGCAGGTTGCACCGAAAACGTTTATTCCTGCTTTATTTGGACATGCCAAAGGTGACAAGTTTATACAACCCCACCATTCAGACCTCATCTTTAATTCCTATGCGGTATAAAATTTAAACATCTGTCAATACTTTGTGGTTCAGTTGCAGGTGATATGTTATGAAATATACTGATTATCTACAGGGAGATAAAAATATGATTAAGTTCGACGGTGATCACAACTCATCTCGGCCACAGTTTTATTATGACTCGGTATCCATATTCTTTTACAATGTACTTCACCCTCCCCGAGTTTCACCATCATGTTCAAGCAAATATGAAAAATATTACGATCTGGGAGATCTTCAGGTTGATGCTGGTTTAGAAGAGGTAATTTTCTAGTTTCTCCACTGTATTATAGTATTGATGTTTCATTCTCAAGTTGGAGTGCGAGCCTGCGAGGTCACTAAGGAAGTATAAGTTATCTTAAGTTTTATTAGCAGTAGGTGTGCATGTGTTCTGGTTGAATTATACGCGTCATCTTCTGTGCTTCTTCGGTATGTATCTTCCATTTCCATCTTATGTGTTGTGTCTTCGCGGTGAGAATAGGACAGACAAGTAGGTTTGCTTTCTTTAACGTAATGTTCAACTGTCAATAAGCCCAATGCCTATTGGCCGTTGGGTTCTACACGGTTAAGCTTGATGTATATATAGGTTGTATACTTGTATAATAGATACCAGAACAACATAATTATGTATATCAATCAGAATTATATTTGAACGACCTGTTTGTCTCTGATTTCATGGTATCAGAGCTTAGTTTGTCGCAAATTTGTTTTGTTTCAATTAAACATCGGGTTAGGCTTATCACCTTGGAAATAAAGCACCCAGATAGAATCCGTTTAACAGTCACGCGGCAGCGCATCTTGATCCGTGCTGGAACCAGTTTTTCATCTTGAGTGTCATCTCTTTTATCCTGACACTTTCATTACAATCCCGATGTGATTGTTTTGGGAATTGTTTTAGATCAGATAGCTTTGTAATCGAAACCAAACATGATTCTTTTTTCTTTTCAATCCAGGGGAGATTATTCTAGTTCATATTTCTGATGTTTATGCGATTATGGCTTTTTACTTGGTTCAGATTTGATTTTTTGGCAGTGGACTCATAACTTGGCTTCTAATTTTGTTTTCATTTTGGCTTTGGTTACAAGTGTGATCCTTGTGTGATCACTTGCTAAGCCACTGTTGGTTATAGTTGTAATAACTTTGGTTGGCTTGGCTTTGACTGATTTTTGGTTATAATGACTACTTTCACGAACACTGGTGACAAATCTACCGGATGTGGAGCATTACTGAAACATTTGCACTACTGCTTTTGTTGAGATACAAAGATTATTTTTTTCTGAACGGCAAAAGTGAAGTATTATTAATAACTCAAACTAGCAAGAAGCTAAGCATAAAGATAGTTACATAAACAAACAAGAGAATAAACGTAAAAACCTATCAAGAAATACATGGCTTACTACACAAACTATCCCAATCTAACTCTACTTTTTTAGTTCTATTTGGAATCCATAAAAACGCCATGGATCTAATCTCTTCAAAGATCATAGGATCTGTAGAAAAAATCATATTTGACCAACTGTTTTGTATTGTTCCATTTGACCGTCATCCCAAGTCACAATTGCCGACGGATTTACCTTTCGAGTTCTCGGTTCTGGTGCTATTGATCTTAATCATTCTATCTCATTGTCTTCCGTTTTGAGTTTATCTAAATTTTCATTTAACTTGCTATTTGTGAGTAATTTTAGTCACAATGTGAATTGTAGTGTCAAATTAATCCATTTTTTTTTTTAAGGATCGTAAGACACAGTCGGTCTTCGGTACAGGACTGGAATCTCATTGTTGTTTAGGTCACCCATGTCTTCAAAGTTTGAAAAAGTTATACCTCTAATTTTCTAGTTTCTCATCTTTATACTGTGAGTGAGGTGTGTCAGTTTGCTAAACATCATTATGTTCATCTAGCTTCAAGAGTCAATAAGCGGGCCGTGTCTACATCTGAGTTGTTCTATCATGATGTATGGGGCTCGTGCTCAGTTACCTCTAATGTTGATTTTAGGCACTTTGTTACCTTTGTTGACGATAACTCTCGTGTTTCCTGGCTCTATCTAATGAAAAACTAGTATTGCTTTTTCTTTGGAATAGATACAGAGTTTGGCAACTTTGTATCTATTCCAAAGATCGTTGGTGAAGCCTTAGTCCATTCGGGATAGCTTGTTGCTATGATTAAGGAGATGAATGCCCTTGATCATAATAGTTCTTAGACATTAGTAGACTTACCTGCTCATAAGTAGGCAATTGAATGCAAGTGGGTGTTAATTATTCAGATTAATTTTAATCTGAAGGATCTGTTGCTTGGTTAAAGGCATGTTTGGTTGTTAAAGGTTATTCTCAGACTTGGGACTTGGATTATTCTGAGGCCTTTCTCAAGGTTGGGGAGCTCGCAACTCGGACCCTCCTCCGCCAGGAACCGAGGTAAGAGTACTCGGCAACTCGGATTTTGCCTAACTCCCCCAGCGGACCTCCGAGGTAAGAGTACTTAAGGAGGAATAAGCCCAGTTTTACAATCATGCTTTTTTTCTCTAGTCTCCAAACTGTCTTCTGTTTTTTTATTCATTTCGTTGGATGTTACTTCTTGATGGCAGCTCTACCAACTTAATGTGAAAAATGCAATTTTGCATGGTGATTTGCGTGAAGAGGTTTACATGGAGCAACCACTTGGGTTTGTTGCTTAGGGGGAGTATAGGATAGTATATATACATATATAGGTTTTTTTGGGGACTAGATATTAGAACAACATGATCATGCATATCAATCAGAATTATATTTGAATGACCCGTTTGACCTGTTTGCCGCTGATTTCTCATAGAGCAAAATTCTCATGGACACATTTTTAGTTAGTTGATAGCATCATCCGATTTAATAACTTCTAAAAGTTCATCAATTCAAGATGATATTGGCTGGGAATCTAAATCTGAGTTAAACTTTTGTAAGTTGTCTTGATGATATTGGGGTGTGCCTCTGTGAGATTTTTGAAGTTGCACTCACACTTACAATATTAGAGATTTTAGAGCATCTCCAAGGTATTGCACCACACAGTTATCTGAACTTTTTATTCATTAAAATTATGACTTTTTTAATTAAATTATCTAGTTTATTTGTATCAATTTTTAATGTTTTTAGAACCTTTAAAGATCTCAAGGAGTTTGTTTAATTGATATATTATTATCAATCAGTTTTAAGTTTTTTATGTTAGTTATTTGATAAATAAGTATATTATATAAATTTGGCGTGTTGAATAGTGTTGCACCAATTTGGGGTTTTAGTGCTTATATTGGAGATACTTTAATGTTTTGAGTGCAACGCTGCAACTCTAAAATCTTGCCATTAGGTGATACTTCCTCTGTCCCAAAGTAAGTATGGACAATGAAGATAGCACATAATTATAGAAATGTATAATCAATGTATGGATAGTTGCTAGACGACAATTTACTCTTACTTTTTGCATAGATTTTTAGGAATTATGCTATGTGAAAAAGGTATTAGGGGTAATATAGTAAATTTAATTTGTTACTTTTAGAAGTAGACACTTATATATATTGTTTGACGAAGGGAGTATCTGTCTGGGATTATAACATGCTCAAAGGTTTTATACGTAATAAAATGAGCACCAATCATGTTTAATGACATAGTCTTGGCTAACTTAGAAAGTTCTTTTCGTTAATAATATAAACATGTCTTGATTTGGCGCCAAAGACCATTCTATAAGATAATTGCAAGCACTTCATCTGCCCCAGCTCGGATATAAATAACCACTTCAGTCTTGGAGTATCTTCAATTCCTAAAATTGGCTGGTTCTGTGTAGTTTGATGAATTTCCCATCATAATTATAGCTAAGTTTCACGTGATTTGAAGATCGTTTTCAATAGTTCTGTTTCTGATTGGTGCAGAAGTATCTGGTAAATGATTTAATTATGGGTAGTCTTCAAGAACCATCACTATTTCAGGTGATTCAAGTTATAGCCATTGATGATCATGAACCATCTTTAAATAATTAGATGTATGCTGTTTTACACATTAAGTTATGGCTGTCATTCTTTAATGTTTTCTTCAAAATCATGTTTGCCATTTTCTGTTTGAATATTTTTAAGTAGTGTTAAACTTAATTTTGTGCTAATTTTATCAGGACAAGCCAAGTGTTCAAACCGAGGAGTGTTGTTCCTATACGAGCTCAAATAGAGGGAGCTGGGGAAGATGTTCATCTCTCGGCAGTGTTGGTGAACTTAATGATGATCTGGTCTCTTCCTCTCTCTCTGACACACACACACATACACATATTTATGAATGCATATAGGATGAATGCTCTTTATTTTCCAAAAGATTGGTCTCGGAGATTGGGTAGATGGGGTGGATCTTCAGACCAATAACCAAACGGGACATTGCTCTTTATCAATGTGTTCAATGAGCCACATTGCTGGCTCAGCTGCCAGATATTTTTATTTAATTTTATGTATTATTATGAGAAATTTCGGATTCCTTTTTCCTGTTTTTTTAAAACACTTCTCTGTGTTTTAGTTAAATACGATGATATAACTACACATATAACATATATCAAAGGGTGTGACGCTGTTCAGAATCTATATGTATACTTCTATATAACCAAATATGGTTTTGATATTAAAGTTAAATCTTATAGCTCGGTTATTAAGGGTGTTGCCACTAATTACTCAAAATTTTGGTTTTGTAGTTTAGATTTCAAACTTTTTGTACACACAACAAATCCATCTTACCACTATGTTATAGATGACATCAACATATAAATGTCATGACCCTGTTATTTTTAATGCATACAAGATATATTACGATTCGACTATCATACATTGTTGAGATAAAAAAGATTTTTTGCATTTCTTTATTTAGTTTCTAGTGGTGTTATGAGTGTGCTCGTCAGTTTTGTCATATTCTGTTAGATAAAGTGTCCATTGATTTTTAGGTAACATTCAAGGTGCTTGCCACACCTCTTCGGACCACTCAACATGCACCTACAGATTTATTTAAGGAGAAGAAGAAAGTTCCAATGGCTACAAAGAGATCTGGAAGAGAGAAGTTTGAAAGACTAGAGGCTCTTAGTCAGCGCCTGCGTCTTTGCATTCTGGGACGTGTCTCACATAGGAGGAATCATTCTTCCTGATGAACTTTGTAAAATAGAGAATAAGATGAACATTGTATTTCTTTGTATCGTAATTCTAACCATATATGTAGATCCCAAGTTCTATGATGATTTCCATCATGTAAAAAAAGAGAATGAAACTAGAAGTGAAACACGATGAGCCAGATTTGGGATGTATTACAATTGTATTTCTCAAAGCTTAATTTAATCAAGTGTTTTGGATGTCTTTCTCAAAAAGAATAACTTACAGAATTTTCTGTGTTACAATTTCATGCCTTCTCATGAATATGTGTGTGCGCGTGCGTGAGTGTCTTTTTAACACTACTAAGACAAATAAACAAGTCATAGAAACTTTAGCTACTAGTTCCCCATAAGTCCTTCACTTTCACTTAATATTTAACTATTCTGGACATGAAAGTAGAGCTGCTCAGCACTAGGGACCGGGAGATGATGTTTGTTTGGAATAATCTAAATACAGCCCTTGGCGCCGTAGTTAACGTGTATATAAAAATTATATCTTCCATGTCAAAGCTCACCCCAAGTTATCTAGCTTACCTAACCTGATACTGTAGTTAACTTTTATGGTGGGGTTAATACAACTATAACAGCTTTGGTGTTTGTTTGGTTAGTAAGCTTAAATGAATTTAACTAGGAATGAAATCTGTATAATTAAATTTTTTAACCATAATGGAAATGAAATACTGTTTGAAGAGGAAGGAATAATGCATGAATTACAGGGGTGAGCACGATTTTTTTTTTATAGATAACCATTTTTTATAGATAATTATCAAACCGTCATGTACTATGTGTTAACCATAACTCTTGTTACCGTTAGCAGAATGATATCCAAACAGACTCAATGTCAGGTTTCCTAAACCCGTCTACTAACAACATTAAAATGGAGAAGCCGCTTTTAGCAAACCCGTATTTCCGGTGAAATGGAGAAGTTAGTCTTAGCAAACCTATAGTGACTAGATTTAAGAATTAAACCAACAAAATTAGGATGAATCCAAGTCCTTATCTAGTCTTGGTTACAGCTGAAGACTCATCCAAGATAAACACAATCCCATAACCACCCCATTCTTATTACAAGAAGAAAAATACCATCCTGGTGCATTCTGAAACAAAATGAAAGATCCAGCATATGTTAACATTCTGTAGCTCTACATGTTGCCAAAGTGTCCTAAACAAGATGAGAAAAGCCAAAGTGACACAACAGGACTTAATACAAACAAGCATACGAGGTAACATCTGGAAATCGGATTTAGAGGATTCATTGGGCTTGGAAACAAGCACTATGGTAAATTATTAGACTTAGGTACTTCCCCATGACATTTTGGATGCCATTAACTTAGTTCATTAATCCGTAAGTGCCACTAAACAATATCAGAAGAACGTATTACGTTAAAGCATATTCTTCGGATGAAAGTAGTAAATTCCCATACAACATGTGGGACCCTCTGGAGACTAATGAGCCGCATATATCAATAACAATATCGTTACGGCTGATCAACCGAGTATTTTCCCTTTCAAAAACTTAGCTACTTCATGCTTTCCATAATTCCAAGTAGAAGAGAAATATACAAAGTGCATCACAAACATTAAGTAACAGTAGGCTACTGTAAAATCACGTGCCGTATCACAACGCTTAACCGAATTTTATGATAGCAATTAAGCTCACAGATTCCTTTATTAACTTTGTTCTACATCCAGTTAAATTATTTATTAAGGGTGACGCTTTCAACCTGAGAGTCGATTTTGGTTAAATGGGTCAAATGAAGAATACATGGCTTAATAGAAAATAGGTCAAATGTCGCCTGATGTGTATGGAATCTTGTTAGGCGATTTAATATCAAGTTTTGTAATCTTCATTATAATATTAATTATGAATATCTAAATTAAAACAAGGACATAAAGTTGTTTATGGGTCGGCCAATCCAACCAGACTCATTTTGACACAATACCTGACCCGAACTCAATTTGAGCACCACATCCGCAATATATTCATCAAAGTTTTAAATAGGCAAATATGATTCAGGGCCCAACACTCTACTAATTTTGTGGTTTCAACCAAACATCTAGAGTTTAGAGATTAAAGGGTATTAAAGTACAGATTATGCAGATGTTTACAGAACAATTGACTAGACTGTAAACATGAGAAGCATGGGATTGATAGTATAAGTAATGATAGTAGGGGCATCAAACAGTTGTTGTCCATTTTCTCTGAGTAAGACTAATTCAAAGCCACCCACATCCACGGGTATCAATCAAGTTGAAGGTCCATATAGCAAAAAATACATAATAGAACCTAAAATGCCAATTCACAATAGCACAAAGTACCTGTCTAAGCTAGCCGAACAAATCATCATCACTATCATCGATATTACTGTTTGATCTTACAGGAATAGCTTCCCTTCCTCCAGAAGGATTAGAAGAATATGCCCAGGAAGAACCCGCTTTGGTAGACAATGAATCTCCATAAAGATCATCGTACATTCCAGCTTTAGGAGGAGCTTTAACTCTGTTTAGGACTTGTTGTAGTTTATCGGTCACACCATTTGGGGAAACACTAACTTCCTTTGATTCCTTTCCTCTTGGTATTACTGTCGTCTGTACAAGAGATTCATATTTCCCAACAAGACTACTACCTTCTTTAACGCCAACAGGGCCAGGCTCGGTATCAACATCAGCACCGTCAGACACCCCAACAACTTCAACAAGGTCTCCCCCAACTTGATCTCGGAATGCCACTCTTGACTTCTTACTTCTCTTGGAAGGTCTTTGTGTGTGGTCATCCAAAGAGTTAGAGAGACTATGACGATTAAGGAAGGTGTTATAAGCTAAGACGGCTTGTTCATCAGAGGGGGGAGGGGGAGGGGGGAGATTAGGCAAGGGGGGAGGAGGAGGAGGGAAAAGGAGAGCATTGTCTTTTTTCAAGATATAAACCCGAGTGGAAGCAGCAAAGCGTAAAGATTGTCCGACCTCAAGCTCAACGGGAGAATGTTTGGTCAGCCTCTCATTAGCAACAAAAGTGCCATGAGCGGAACCCAGATCAATAACATAAAGACTACCATTTTTATGAGGAACAAGAGCAGCATGTTGGCGGGAGACAGATTGATGATCAAGGACGAAATGGCAAGAGTGAAGTTGCCTGCCAAAGATGTGGGTACGCTTATCCAGAGGGATGCGGTCAAGGAGTTGACCATCTTTAAAGACATCAAGAAAGAAAAGACCAGGACGGGGTTCAATGGCCCAATCAGGAGCCTGCCAACCGGAATCTTTGTTGTTTGCGGAGGCAGAAGAATCATCATCTTTCAAGTGTTGAGAATCAGAAACAGTTTGTTGGAAGGGTTGTAAAGTTTGTGCCTTTTTGAAGCGTTCAAGACCACCACCTGTTCTACCGTACATTATGGCTCTGCCTGCCTGCCTGGATTGATTAAAATTATATATATATATATATATATATATATATATATATAAAAGTGAATGCTGCAAACGAAACTAATAATCCCTGATTAAAATGGAATACAATAATACATCTCAACCAAAATTAATCAATAGCTTAAAAACCTAAACTATTTATCCGAAAGAAAGAAAGAAGAAAACCAACCTTAATACATAAATAACAATTTAGAAGATTAAATAATGGAGGGAGGAGCGATGGAGGAAGGATTAATTATTTAATCCTACTAGTAATTGTTAGTTAATCACTGATTGGCATCAATTTCTATTCCAGTTTAAATAAGGGTTTCGAAACAACTGTGAACGGAGGGGATGTACCAGACCACCTTCTTCTCATTATTACCAAAATAACCCTCTGCTCATTACACGGTGTAATAAAACAACAAATAGTTTCTATGGGGTATTTGAGTATTTGAGTTATCATATCTAGAGTTAATTTCAAAAATCGTCCTTGTGGTTTTACCAAAAAATCACGTTTCATCCTTTAAACTTCAAAATGACACTGGTAGTCCTTTATACGGGATAATGGTCACGTTTCGTCCTTTAGTCGACCGTATAAAGGACGAAACGTGTCCATCATCCGTTAGATTAAAGGACGAAACGTGACCATCATCCGTTAGATTAAAGGACGAAACGTGACCATCATCCGTTAGATTAAAGGACGAAACATGACCATTTTCCGCGTATAAAGGACTACCAGTGTCATTTTGAAGTTTAAAGGATGAAACGTGATTTTTTGGTAAAACCACAAGGACGATTTGTGAAATTAACTCTCATATCTATAATCTAAGGGTTGGCTGGTGTAAAACAAGTATTAAAGTAAAACAAATAAAACAAGATCTTTTTTTTAACAACAGTGGTGATTGGACTCAGTAACATTGTCTCTTCATCGTCTGGTAGAGATCGACCACGTCACCAGCACAGTCAATCCGAGGGCATGACTGGTGGTGGAAGTCTCACTACCGTTCTGAAGGAAACCAGCTAAATGCTAGAGAAAACCCCCATGACCCACCTCATTGGCAAGGATTTCCCAATATGCATTTCAAAGGTTTCGAACCCGTGACCAACATTTGACTGAAAGACCAACACTAACACCTTTAACATCAATTACTTAACATTCACCATCATTGCCGCCCTCATCGCCGACCCCATCTCCTGTCACCGCCACCGCTTCCGACACCACCGTCGTCGCCACCACACTGCCGCCATTACAATCATCGTTGCCGCATTATGCGGGCATACATCTTGTACCTTATAAAAGGGGAACCCACCCTCAAAATTATCAAATAAGGAATTGAACTACCTAATATACCTATCTCATTTATTCATTAATTTAAACATCTCCACCTAATATACCTATAATACCCTTAATGAAATAATTACAACATAAATTTCTCACCGCCGCCTCGCGCCACTACCACCATCGCCGCTGCATTGCGCATGCATATGACTCGTGTTTACGAAACAAACATTATGTATTTTTCCTAGTTAAGCTTAACCTATGCTAGTTCCTCGGAGCTAGTGTGTACGTGGTCACGTGGTTCGGGAATCTAGATACCTCCTATGGCATAGTTACGTTTGAGTATTCCGGGTGGAGTAACTAACGACGACGATGGACCACCGTAAGGTCTACCCATCAAGTTGGGTGTGAGGACTCCATGTAAGGTCTTATGGCCGCTTACACACAACCCTACATCCCTAAGTATGTGTGGCTTATGTCACAAAGCCTACGTCTAGGCAAAAGAAAAGTAAAGAAAGAAAGTAAAGTAAATAAAGAAAGTAAAGTATGAAAGGATAGGCACAATTAGGATATGATGAATCCTAATGTGTTATGTTTAATGTTGTGTAAGTGATAACTCTAATGTAATATGACATGTGTTATGACAGATATGTGATATTAACGATTATGAAATGCTTTTGTTAATATATAATGAATTGGCAAATGTTTTCTTAAACACATGTTATCTTACTTAGCTTTTAAAGCTACCACTTGCTCTTTTGAAAAACGTTGTAACCTTAGGTTAAGCGGTATCGAGCTAGTGCAAGACTTGGCTTGGGGAGACGGGTAGATGCTTTAAGGAAGACATTTAGTTTTCCCATGTTTAGATATTCATGATTAGCCACTTATGATGTTTGGCTACATCTATTATGATTTATGTTGCATGTAATAATGTTGGCATTTATGTTGGTGCCATAACTTAGATTTTGCTTTTACAGTAACACCATTTTTAAGTAAGGTACCATCTGTTAAGGATGGAGCAATTTTTAAATGTTTGTTTCCGCAAAGTTTAAACTTCGTTAGGCAAAGTTTTGAAAAATCCAGGTTCTTAAATGACGGTTGTTACATGACTGCAAGAATAGGAAAAGAATAGAGGAAGAATATGGGGCTTATAAGGAGAGACGTTATTTTTCTTATATAGAGAATTCAAACGATACATGTTGGCACTGTAAAATTAATAATAAGAATCTACTTAAAAAATTGAAAAGTTAACATCCAACAGATAGTTACGCCTAATACTCCGTACGAAATGACCCATTGGTGAAAGGTCATCGCTTAATTGTCCAATAAAACCCAATAATCACCCGCCAATAAACATGATAACAAATTATTGGTAAAACCCGCTTACTTCAAGAATCAAACATTGGCTCCAAGACAGAGTCTCATTCCTCATAGTAATTGAGTTAATCCCAATTAATAGTTACTTTTACAATTATTTTAATTCCAACATTTTAAGGATAATAATCATGTCTTTTAGATAGTTTAAGGTTTAGGGGTTAGTGGCAAGTCTTTGTAAAATAACTTATACGATAAGAAAAAAAAGACTTTTGATAGTACATGTGAGATTCTTATATTTAATTAGCCCCATCTAACGGCCAAATTATTAACGGTTCAACAATTAAAAAAAAAAGGTTAAAAAGGCAAATTTGTCACTCAAAATGCATGTAAAGAGCAAATTAACCACTCACTTTTTTATAAGGGCAAATTTGCCACTAAAAGTTCATGTAAAGAGCAAATTTTCCGCTTAAATTGATACTAAGGTGCAATTTTGTCATTTTTCTCATCAAGTTGATGATTGTGTTGCTGACTAAGAATTTAGGGTCCGACATGACATATTATTAAGAATGGCAACAGATCAAGTGTCGGTCGGCTTTAGGTGATCCCGGACATAGACTTGATAAAAAATCCTCGCACCAAACGTGAACGTGACAGACCACCTTTATTTACTAGCTTTCGGGTAAAACATTTCCTTATGGAGTAATGAGCGATCAATTAGTTTATCTTTTTTTGAACTCTACGCATACAAATATTAATATGATTTCCTTTAAGCTGTAACGATTGAGCCCAATTAAAGTTCATACTTTTCTAATACCCATTGGAAATAGTGACACTATTAAATAACATAATATATATGGGTTGTGTTCGGGTATGTTGGAATTCGTCTGCCCAAGACACATATTAAATTGACGTGGCTAGTACGTGATGATCCAAGTCGGGTCATACCCAATAACAAGCTAGACAAACACTTGTGATATTTATTTATATGATTTGATCTTTAAATAAATATCAATACTTGAAACATTTAGAAAGTGGTTTTCTAAATACTTGCACTTGAGCTATGTAAATAAATTATATGGATGATTTATTTTGAGAGAAATGTGAATATGTTTATTTGGTAAAATAAACATTTATGTGTGTTGTATATAATATGTAATATGTTACATAAGATATGTAACAAGTTATGTTACATTTTATATACAAAATGTACAAATAAATGGTTTATAAAATTTGGACACAAATTGGTTTGTGACCACCCATGTGGCCGCCCCCCCCCCATGTGGTGATACATGCAATTCAACACTTGTAGTCTTGCATGTTTTACAAGACATAAGACACACAACACTCAACATAGAGTGTATCATTGCTTGACATTTTATTTTTGCAAGAACTCTCTCAATACTCAAGAAGATTTTTCTCTTCCTTTTCCTCTATTGATTTCGGCCAAAAGGGGAGCAAAGGGAAGGCATTCTCAAGTTTAAATCCTAGCACAATTTGGGTGTTTGTTGATAGTTTGGGGTATACAAGCTTGAGGTTCTTCTAGGTTGAAGACTTGCCACTTCAAGATCATCATCTCCTTCATATCAACCATCTCATAAGCTTGGAAGAAGGTAGTCTTCTAAACACCCTATGGTTGTTACTTTTGTATGTATGTTATTCATATACATGGATCCTTATTGTTTGGGTTTTCTTTTAAAAGGTTAAACTTTGGTTTTAACCACATATAAACATATTGAAAGGTTCAATTTTCCGCTGCGTTTTAATATTATAAGGATAATATTACTTTGATAAAAACCCAAAAATACCAACAATGGCATCTAGAGCCGGTTATATGGATACATACATCAAAAGTTGATATTTTGTTTGGACAAAATCCAATGTTTTGGCCATTTTGATTATGGCCGAAATTAATACACAAAAAAGGAGGTTCCTTTTTTTCTTGTGTATTTTAGTGTCACAACTTAGCCAAGAGACCTTGTGAATGTTTGTGATGTGTGGATGTGTTTGTATTTATTTAATTATTCAATGGTTGTAATAGTTAAATAGGATTTTATTCATTCATTTGGTTATGTAATCTATTTATTTCATTTGGTATGTAATAAGTAGATTAGTTGCATTTTTTCTTATAAATGTAATCTCCAAGAAAGCATCAAAAGGTTTGGGGCTAAAGTTGGAGGCCAAATGAAGAGACCAGTGGGTTCCCACTGCGGCGCAGTGGGAGTATGTCAAACCCACTGCGGCGCAGTGGGAATATGTCAAACCCACTGCGGCGCAGTGGGGGTTATGCAGCCGAAGACAGTGAGTTCCCACTGCGGCGCAGTGGGAGTATGTCAAACCCACTGCGGCGCAGTGGGAGTATGTCAAACCCACTGCGGCGCAGTGGGGGTTTTGCAACCGAAGACCAGTGAGTTTCCACTGCGGCGCAGTGGGAGTGTATTAGACCCACTGCGGCGCAGTGGGTTATCAAAAAGAAGAAAGACATTCAAATTACATCACAAAAGGTTACTTGAAGCATTTGGATGCAAGATCAAGTGGGAGCTCTACTAACACAAAAATTTTGTGTTACTTTGTCCCTTAGGTTGAGACCTTTTGACCCACTTGTTTCGGCTAACAAGTGTGGTCAAAATAGTTGGCTAATGTTGTGCACTTATTATTATGTTTGTCATGTTTGTATGGTTGTTTATTATTTTGTCATGTGGATGCTTAAAAACCAACAAACTGAAAGACACACATAAAGATTAAAATTGGTTTTAATATTGACATTAACTTGGTAAATTAAAATGGGTTTTATTAAAAGTTAATGGTCACAATTATAAAAATGGATTTTATAAAAGAACCTTGAAATTTGGATTTCAAGATTCATTATGGTACATAGTTTTAACTAGAATATAAAAACTCAAACGACCCTTTAAAAACAAGTTAAACGCCATCCTTTTATACAACACTTAATTATTTGGGAACTCTTTGTAGGATAAAGGTCACCTAACTACTTTGAGGGAACTTATAAGTTAAGGTAAATTTATTGTACTTATGGGATAAAGGTCACCTAACCACTAGTATGAGATAAATTTACATGTGTGTATAAGTAGGACAACTTGATTTGGAAGCCATGTGATTAGGGTCACCGAAGCATGGTAACCAAAGGCGTTGATGGGATTAAACATGCCAACTTAATATAAGATATTAAACCGGTCCCATACCACTAGAAATTGCAAAGTGTTGCAATTGTCAAACGTTGACTACCTTGTTAATTTAGATCATGGGATAAAGGTCACCTAACCATCATTTAAATATAACGTTGGATTCTAGATTTTAATTATTAATTGTCCATGAGACATAAAAAGGGTATTAACAATTAAAATTTAAATTTGATATCGAAAATACTAATAAAAGGACTTTGTTAATTTTGTAGATGGCCGCTAACAATGCAATTAACCCCAACCCAAACGTCCATAATTTTTCACTAAGATCCATCCTTGAAAAGGATCGTCTAAACCAAAATAACTTTGTGGATTGGTTTCGTAACTTGAGAATTGTTCTCAGGCACGAAAAGAAATCCTATATTTTAGACGATCCTATTCCTGATGAGCCCGAGGAAACTGAAGTTGAAGCCTATAATGATTGGGTTAAGTATGTCGAGGACTCCGTGCAAGTTAGTTGCATAATGTTAGCGAGTATGACTCCCGAACTCCAAAAGGAGTTCGAAAACCATGGAGCCTACGACATGATTACCCAACTCAAGGAAATGTTCCAACAAAAGGCAAGGGTTGAGCGCTTCGAAACGGTTCGAGCACTTCATGCATGTCGCATGGATGATTCACAATCCGTCTCAACTTATGTTCTTAAAATGAAAAGCTATATTGATCGCCTCGAAAGGCTAAATTGTCCCGTTTCAAATGAGCTAGCTACGGATATGATCCTTAACTCATTATCTAAGAGATTTGAAACCTTTGTGTTAAATTATAACATGAACGGATGGGACAAGACCGTTTCCGAGCTCCATGGGATGCTCAAAACGGCCGAGGCTAGTATGGGAAGAAAAGTTCAACCCGTTCTCATGATCAATGAAGGCGGAAACAAAAGGGCTAACTCCGGACCCAAGGCAAATGTTGCTAAGGGAAAGGGTAACATCAAAAGGAATTTCAAAGGCAAAGGAAAGGGAAGAATGGATACCCCAAAAGCGAAGAAGCAAAAGGTTGCTGTCAATGACCCATGCTTTGAGTGTGGGGAGGTAGGACATTGGAAACGTAATTGTCCAACCTATCTCAAAGAGTTAAAAGCTAAGAGGGATGCAGGGCAAACCTCAGGTACAATATTTATGATATATATTGAGCTTAATACTGTTTTTTCTTACATATGGGTATTGGATACCGGATGTGGAACTCATATTTGTAATATGTTACAGGGGTTCAGAAGAAAGAAGCACATCAAGAAGGGAGACATTAGTCTCTTTATGGGCAATGGTGCATTGGTGCATGTTGAAGCCCAAGGAGACTATCTTTTGAAACTTCCAAATGGTTTGGAAATTGTATTGAACAATGTTTTGTATGCACCTAGTTGACTAGGAGTATTATTTCTGTTTCCCGTTTAAGACATGTTGGATATGATTTTAATTTTGTTAACAATGATATCCATGTTTCTATGAATGATGTATTTTATTTTAAAGCTATGCCTTTAAATGGTATTTATGAATTAGTTCATGAAAACCAAACATATGATAACTCAATGTACCAAGCTACCACCAAGAAACTTAAATTAGATTTAAGTGAAACCTATATTTGGCATTGTCGTCTTGGCCATATAAATAAGAATCGCATACTAACACTTCAAAAGAATGGTCTTTTGAAAACAAAATCAAATGATTCATTTAATGTATGTGAATCTTGTTTACAAGGCAAGATGACTAAAGCACCTTTCAAAGGCACTAATGAAAGGGCAAAAGATTTATTAGGAATCATACATTCGGATGTATGTGGTCCTTTTAAGCCAATGACTAGGAATGGTGAAAGATACTTCATTACATTCACCGATGACTATAGTCGTTACGGTTATGTATACTTATTAAAACATAAGAGTGAAGCTTTTGAAATGTTCAAAATTTTCAAGAATGAAGTAGAAAACCAACTCAGTAAGACAATAAAAATTCTTCGTTCTGATAGAGGAGGTGAATACCTAAGTGATGCTTTTCAAGATCATCTTAGAAGTTGTGGAATTATCTCACAACTAACTCCACCTGGAACACCACAACATAATGGTGTGTCTGAAAGGAGGAATCGAACTCTATTAGATATGGTTCGTTCCATGATGAGTAAAAGCTCACTACCTCTATCATTTTGGGGTTATGCCATAATCTCTGCTGCCCGAATTTTAAATATGGCTCCCACCAAGAAAGTGGAGAAAACACCTTTTGAAATATGGCATGGAAGAGTTCCATCTTTGTCATATTTAAAGGTATGGGGTTGTGAGGCTTATGTAAGACATGATGCCTCAAACAAATTAGAGCCCCGATCCACTAAGTGTATCTTTGTAGGATATCCCAAAGATGATTTGGGATATTATTTCTACAATCCTAATGAGCAAAATGTATTTGTTGCTCGAAAGGCTGAGTTCTTGGAAACTAAATTCCTTATGGAAGGAACTAGTTCCAGAACAGTGGAACTTGAAGAAGATCAAGAGCCACTGTCAGATACATACTTGGGTGACACTAGCATTCAACAAAAGGATGTTGAAGATGATCAAAGGGTTGATCAAGACACACAAACCGTTCGTAGATCTGGTAGAGCTACTTATCCACCTGAGAGATATGGATTTCTCGTGGATGAATGCTACATGGTAGTTTCTGATGAACCTACCACCTACCATGATGCTATGTCCAAATCAGATTCGGACAAATGGCTAGAGGCCATGAACGCTGAGATGCAATCCATGTATGACAACCAAGTTTGGGAATTGGTTGTTGAACCTCCTAATTCCAAAGTAGTTGGAAGTAAGTGGGTGTTCAAATTGAAACACGATATGCATGGAAACTTGAGTACTTATAAAGCTAGACTTGTAGCAAAAGGTTTCACTCAAACTCGAGGGGTCGATTATGATGAAACTTTTTCGCCTGTGGCAATGCTAAAGTCTATTAGGATATTATTTGCCATAGCCGCACATTATGACTATGAGATATGGCAAATGGATGTCAAAACCGCTTTTCTAAATGGATATCTTGAGGAAGATGTCTATATGGATCAACCTGAAGGTTTTGTCGATCCAAAACATCCTAATAAAGTATGCAAGTTAAAGAAATCAATCTATGGATTGAAACAAGCATCAAGAAGCTGGAATCGTCGTTTTGATGAAGAAGTCAAGAAATTTGGCTTCATCAAAAATGCCGATGAAGCTTGTGTGTATAAGAAGGCTAGTGGGAGCATCGTTACTTTTCTAGTATTATATGTCGATGACATTCTACTATTTGGAAATGACATTCCAACCTTGGAAGGTGTAAAAGCCTGGCTTGGAAGTTGCTTTTCCATTAAGGATCTTGGTGAAGCCGCCTATATTTTGGGAATAAGGATCTATAGGGATAGATCAAGGCGCTTAATAGGTTTGAATCAAAGTGCATACATAGACAAAATCTTGAAAAGGTTCAAGATGGAAAACTCTAAGAAAGGTTTGGTACCTATTCAAAGAGGTACTATATTGAGTACTTCTCAATCTCCTAGCTCAAAAGTTGAGCAAGAGAGAATGAATGGAATCCCATATGCATCTGCTATAGGATCCATCATGTATGCTATGATATGCACGAGACCGGACGTGTCATGCGCTTTAAGCATGACAAGTAGATACCAGCAAAATCCAGGAGATAGTCATTGGATGGCTGTCAAATATATATTGAAATATCTTAGAAACACTAAAGATATGTTCTTAATATATGGATCTGGTGAGGAGGAACTCGTTGTAAAGGGTTACACGGATGCGAGTTTCCAAACTGATCGAGATGATTCTCGATCACAATCGGGGTACATTTTCATTCTAAACGGAGGAGCTGTTTCATGGAAAAGCTCAAAGCAGGATGTGGTTGCATTGTCCACTACAGAGTCTGAATACATCGCCGCTTCTTTAGCAGCTCAAGAAGCTGCATGGTTGAAGAAATTCATTGCCGATCTAGGGGTTGTTCCTTCCATTCAAGAACCCCTAGAAATTCTTTGTGATAACGAGGGTGCGATTGCTCAAATCAAGGAACCTCGTGCACATCAAAAGACTAGGCACATTGAGCGGAGATTCAACTACATAAGGGATGAAGTTGAAAAGGGAAAGATATGTATTCACAAAGTTCACACTGATCAAAATGTTGCGGATCCACTCACGAAGCTCCTTGAAAGGCCCAAGCATGAGAGACATACTTGTGCCATGGGACTTCGATATTCTAGTGATTGGATTTGATCTATTTTATGTATTTGGATATCGGAACACTTGTAGTTATTAACACATTTATATGAATATTGGTATTTTGCATTTAAATTGTGTTATGTTCCATTTTTGCATGTTTAAATCCATGAATAAGTTAATTATTCTAAATGTCCGTAGTCGATCATATTTGTGGGAACAAATATGGATGTAAGATTATTATGAACTTGGATTGGTGGATATTCAAAAGGTTTTGAATATAGAGCAAAGTGTTGCTACCAAGGTTCATAGATATTTGTGGGATACAAATATTGGACTGACCTGCAATCAAGCATTACTACATGGAATCTCTGTGATTGATCATAAGTAATCTTGAGTTAAAAGGCGAATATCATTGTATCCTCAGACCTGAGATACATATTGGGTCTTGATATTCACTGAATATTATACTTTGACTTAGCTCTTCGCTGTTCTGAAACATGGCAGTACATAAGACTAAGCTCAGGTATGGTATAAGGTGATTGTGAAAGACGTATGTAGTCGAAATGGAATTTGTCCCTCTTATTCGTTGAGAGTAAGATGTCTAAGGCCTGCTACAAAGTTAAATCAATAGAGAATGATCACTCTATGTCTCTAGGATTTAACATGACATCTGTGACAAAAGGATAAATGATCGATTCACCTAAATCATTTCAAGTAAGGGACTTGAAGAGGATGATGTTATTGAATGGCACTACGTCATACGTATTAGGGGTAGCAAACCGTTGTTAGGCGGTATTTGCTGCTTGCGTCAATCTTCTATGAATCTTGTGCAAGTGGGAGATTGTTGGAATTCGTCTGCCCAAGACACATATTAAATTGACGTGGCTAGTACGTGATGATCCAAGTCGGGTCATACCCAATAACAAGCTAGACAAACACTTGTGATATTTATTTATATGATTTGATCTTTAAATAAATATCAATACTTGAAACATTTAGAAAGTGGTTTTCTAAATACTTGCACTTGAGCTATGTAAATAAATTATATGGATGATTTATTTTGAGAGAAATGTGAATATGTTTATTTGGTAAAATAAACATTTATGTGTGTTGTATATAATATGTAATATGTTACATAAGATATGTAACAAGTTATGTTACATTTTATATACAAAATGTACAAATAAATGGTTTATAAAATTTGGACACAAATTGGTTTGTGACCACCCATGTGGCCGCCCCCCCCCCATGTGGTGATACATGCAATTCAACACTTGTAGTCTTGCATGTTTTACAAGACATAAGACACACAACACTCAACATAGAGTGTATCATTGCTTGACATTTTATTTTTGCAAGAACTCTCTCAATACTCAAGAAGATTTTTCTCTTCCTTTTCCTCTATTGATTTCGGCCAAAAGGGGAGCAAAGGGAAGGCATTCTCAAGTTTAAATCCTAGCACAATTTGGGTGTTTGTTGATAGTTTGGGGTATACAAGCTTGAGGTTCTTCTAGGTTGAAGACTTGCCACTTCAAGATCATCATCTCCTTCATATCAACCATCTCATAAGCTTGGAAGAAGGTAGTCTTCTAAACACCCTATGGTTGTTACTTTTGTATGTATGTTATTCATATACATGGATCCTTATTGTTTGGGTTTTCTTTTAAAAGGTTAAACTTTGGTTTTAACCACATATAAACATATTGAAAGGTTCAATTTTCCGCTGCGTTTTAATATTATAAGGATAATATTACTTTGATAAAAACCCAAAAATACCAACAGGGTAATGTTTCGAGTATACAGGTTTGCATTTAAAATCGTCTTTAGACCTGCACCCGCAAAGAAAAAAAATCCAAAAACTAATTCCCTACATATTTTCTTAATAACTTTATCGTCATTAACAACTAATATAGAAAATAGATTGTTAGATGAGCAAAAGCAAAAATTTATGAAACAAATCTGATTATTTTAACAAATACAAATTCATTTAAGAACAATATTGCACCTAAGTATCTATTTTAGTGGCAAATAAACCTTTATAATAAAATGTGTGACTAATTTGCTCTTTACATGTATTTTGAGTGACAAATTTGCCCTTATAAAAAAAATGAGTGGCAAACTTGCTCTTTACATGCATTTTGAGTGGCAAAATTTTCCCTTTTAACCAAAAAATTTTTTATAAATGAAACAATCAATACTCAAGTTGCCGGTGGGTATGTTTGAAGAAGACAAGATTTTGGTTCCTTTTTATATTATACTAGGGGGAAAAGCTCGTCCTACGGACGTCTTTGATAATTGTACACTCTATCATGGTGTTGATTCGTTGGGTGTTGCATTACGTGTTTAACTTTGGATATAAAATAGATAGGTATAGACGTATAGTAGTTCCGGTTGAGTAATGAGTTTGGTAATTGGACTTGGGTTTGGTAATTGGACTTTTGTAATGAGTTTGTATTCCATTCATTTTAACATTATGCAAGGACCATTTGTTATATTCGATTTCACTATGTATTTGTGGTTTTTATTGATAAAAGCTTTTTTGTAAATATTTTAATATATGTTAATAAAAGTTTTGACTTTATAAGAGTATCAAAATCTTGATTGGTACATTAATAATTCAAATATTAATTATCCCTAATTTTATTATAGCATCTTTATATAATTATGTATTATTATATATTTTTTATTATATCCTTAAACATGATATATATAAATAAATTAAATAATTAACCATTAATTACCCTTATTAAATTATTTCAAAATTGCTACATGTCACTCAACTTTTAATTATAAATAGATATATGAATTTTTATTTCTAACCCTTGCATCGTTTAAAGTTTTATTTTTAAACTTTTATAAATGTGAAATATTTTTGTTTATATGTATATTAGTTTTATTGTTAATATAAATAACTTTTTAATTAATGTGTTTTTTTTATATAGTTTTTGATTTTATGTATTAAAAATAACTGGGATATGAAAAAGATAATTTGAAATTTGAAGAAGTTTGGTAAAAGTGATATCAATGTTTTGGTGAAGTTTGAAGAAAAATAAGGTGGAAGATTTTATTGTATAGAGTGATGAGATGAAAGGTTTTTTTTTGTATCCTTAAACATGATATATAAAAATAAATTAAATAATTAACCATTAATTACCCTTATTAAATTATTTCAAAATTGCTACATGTCACTCAACTTTTAATTATAAATAGATATATGAATTTTTATTTCTAACCCTTGCATCGTTTAAAGTTTTATTTTTAAACTTTTATAAATGTGAAATATTTTTGTTTATATGTATATTAGTTTTATTGTTAATATAAATAACTTTTTAATTAATGTGTTTTTTTTATATAGTTTTTGATTTTATGTATTAAAAATAACTGGGATATGAAAAAGATAATTTGAAATTTGAAGAAGTTTGGTAAAAGTGATATCAATGTTTTGGTGAAGTTTGAAGAAAAATAAGGTGGAAGATTTTATTGTATAGAGTGATGAGATGAAAGGTTTTTTTTGAACGACATTCTATCATACTCCTAAATTACACGTATGCCTGGAAACCAGGACTCTCAAAAAATCCCCTATTAATCCACCCCCACAAATGTGGGAAGTGAGACTCGAACCCAGGTGGATCCTCCCAAGGTCAAAGACTTTACCAATGGACCACCAACCCATTGCCAGAAATCTTTATTTCATATCAATGGTATTAGCAATTATCAATATTTTCCTAACTATGGGCTTAGCAACGAATTTTTTTTTAAAACGGGCATATTTGGCGGGTGTTTTGTCAAACAAGTTTTGGCCAAATTTTTTTTATGAAACAAGTAAAACCGGTATTGGGAATACCCGTCTGAACCCGGTTTGCAGGTGATGGGACATGTTGCAGACTTGCAGTGACACTTTTTGACTAATAGTGGACGATTGTGACAGGTAGGTGAAACCGGGTTTCCCATCCCCGGTTTCAAGTTATAGGAAAATATATATATATATAATACTAACCACCAAAAGCATCTTCATCTTACACAAAATCCTAACAACCAAAACAATCATCCCTTCTCCCCTCCCTTTGTGCTTCATGACAGCAATCACCTCCACACCCACACCACCAGTAGCCATCAGATACATATTGTTGTTTCTAATCAAACTCAAGAAACCCTTCAAATAAAAAAATTCATAATATATCTAATATCAATATGATAACACGAGAATGAGATCTTCAAGAAGAGAAATACGATATCTGAAACGAGATCTAAGTCAAAAAACGAGAGCTGGAACTAAGTCAAGAACGAGATCTGTAACTACATATGCGCTAAAAGATGGATGGATTGATGATGGTGTTGTATAATTTGATGATAATGCATATACAGTAATATTTTAGGATTTGGAAATATTTATTTTTTGAATGCATGTTTATTTTTCTCTCTCTGTCTTCTTGTACGTATTTGATTGTTCAATTATGGGAATTGACAAGATAGGGGACCATAAGATTGGTTGTGGGGATTTAATTGTGGCCGTCCGATATAAAGAATAATAAACAAAAAAGAGATTAAAAGACTAAAATAACAAACACAAAGTACTGGTCAAATAAGTGTTAGTGGCATGTCACGTCGACTGCGAGACCGGGTTTGGCAACCCCGGTCTCGATATTCGAATTTTGAGATCGGTAGTGGGAATACCGGGTTCAGGTCACTTTTTTGAGACCGGTATTCCCAATACTGGTTTTACTCGTTCCATAAATTTTTTTTTGCCAAAACTTGTTTGACAAAACACCCGCCAAATATCCCCGTTCAAAAAAAAATTCGCTTAGCAACATTTTCTCTTTATATAAAAACCTCTCTATATTACTAATAAATGTCCTAAACCTGGTGATATTATACAACTAAAGAAGGTATATCTTTCATGTTTTGAGTGCGTAAATCAAGAATTTACAGGTTAACTATATTTCAGTTATACTGGACAACAACTGGTGAAAACATAATGATCAACAAAATTTAGCTGTGTTCTTTGGTTTTAAAATGATGTTTGCTTAATTAATGAACATGAACTAACGTCCTTCGGTTTTATTGAGTTCAGTTTCTACTCTCAGCCTTGCTGCATCAGCCTCCTCAGAGGTTTTCTGAGCCTTGGTAATTTCGGATTCTATTTCCTTGTTTTCTTCCATGCTTTTCTCGAGCTTCTCAAGGATTCCTTTCTCCTTCTGTTTTATTGTTTCCAGCTGAGACATAATAGCTTCCACTTTTGTATCAGCTGCAGTTGTTGCTTCCTCAGCTTTTTTGCTCAAAGTTTCAAAATCGTTTGATGTCAAAATGACAGTATTATCATTATTTGAATCTATCATGTGATCTGTTGTGGAAGCTGAAGACCGTTTACGGATTTGATCATCCGCAAGCTCCTTTGACGCTTCTGCTTCTTCAACCTCTCTTTGTGCAATCTCCAACCTCGCCTCTGCTGCTTTAATTGCCAGCTCTGAACGTTGAGCTTCCCTCCAATGTGTTTCCACTTGTCTTTTCACTTCCTCTTCTTGATGTCTTGCCCTTTCAGCTTCCAATGACATTTCACATATCTTCAATTCTAGTTCATGGACATCATTTGTTGCTATAGTTTCTTTTGTTAAAGACTCTTCTACTTGCAGTTTGATTCTGTCTATTTCAGTCTGTAATTGCTCGCTTTGTAAATCATCTTCCTTGGACACAGAAATATCCCTTCTTACATTCTCGATTTCTTGTATGAGTGACTCCACCACACCTCTTAGAGAGGTCTCTTCTTTCTTCATTTCTAAAAGTCTCCTTTTGGCCTTGTCAAGTTCAGAGTTTGACTTCCTTAACAGCTCCATATCTGCAGCACGTACTCCTTTCAGTTGTTCATGTAATAAGTTAACTGCCTCAGTTGTTTCTTCCAACTTTTTTACAAGATTTCCTAGATCCATAGTTTCTTTCCTTCGACAGTTAATTTGCAAGTCAATGTCGTCCTTTGCCTTCTTTTTGCAGGTCAGGAGAGCTTCTTTTTCTTCCATAAGCTTGACATTATCCTCCTCGGCTTTTGCAGATGCAAGTTTCATGCGCTCAAGGGTTTGACTCATGTGGTCAAAATCCTTGGCAAGCTCATTTTTTTTCTTACGGTTGAGTTTTGCAGAATGTTGGGCTTCTGCAGCTTCCTGAAAAGAAGACAATTTTGCTTCCAAGGCAATGTCAAAATCTTGTTTAAGGTTATTTAGTTGTTGTTTGACAGAAATGAGTTCATTAGCCGCAGCTTTATACAGGTTTCTTTGGTTGTCAACACTTTCTTGCCAAGCTTCTTGGCTTTTCGTTGATTTTTGTTGTTCATATCGGGTCTCTGCAGCCTTTGTAGACTCGGTTGATGCTCGTTTTGATTTACTTGTTGCCTCTAGCTTGCTGGTTAGCTCCTGCAATGTCTTATTGGAGTTTTCGAGTTCTTCAAGTGCTTGTCCTTTTGTAGATTCTGCAGTTTTCACATGCTCTTTATACTTGTCAATCTCTTTGAGGATCCAATGAAGTTGCGTCTCTTTCCCCAACACACTCTTTCAAAAGAGAAATTGAAATAAATCATTCATACATAGTACGTACGTAGGAATTAAAATACCCGGCCGGCCATATTACCTCTTCCATAGTTCTGGATTTCTTGAGAACAGGCCTGTCGGCTTTGGGCGATGCTTCAACAAATAAAGTAACAGCAGCCTTAACAGATTCAAAGGGTGCCTTGGTATCAATCTCCCCAACAGCTGCTGTACTTGGAGAAGCTGCTGCCCTTGGGGAAGCAGCGGCATTATTATTAGGGTGGTTTCTAACTTGAAAACCAAACATCACAGCTGGCGGCTATATTTCGAAGATTCACCTTCATTATATATATATCGTCCATGCAGATGTAATATTATAAGGAAGCATCACCGTCATGTCTTGTTCCAAAAAAAGCCATTAAGCCTAAAATAAACAAATATATGTATATATGAAAAATTATTTTAGGAACCCTAAAAATTGCAGGAACTTTTACGAACTTTTTAAATCAAGCTTAATCATAGATTATTCTTTACATGATGATTGTTATGCATGTGCACGAATATTGCTATGATCACATGTATGCAGGTCGATCATATGTATGCAAGTATTTTGTAAATTAATGTTTTCATGAGATTGATGATGATCAAATGTATATAGATAGTTATATGAACATTTGTAAGCAATTATATAGTCATATGAACATGTGTAAGCAATCATATAGTAAATAATTTTAATTTAAAGAAGGTTCCTAAAGTTCCTACAATTTTTGGGGTCTATATATAATATTATATATATATATATGTTTTGACAGAAACCAAAAAGAGATGAAATCATATATACATACCGGCCTCCAAGGATTGGCACGCTGTCTCCCAACTTTTTACCTGCTTGTTGATCGAGATCATGGATCTGACGTATCTGTATCTTTAGCTTTATCTTTTATTATTATATATCTATATGAATTTTAGATAAATGGAACCAAATGTAGCTCCGAAAAACGCCATTACATAGAAAGGAGAAATCAATTAAGGTTATCTATTGGCAGAAGGTGGGAAAGTGGAATTCTGACCATGAAAAGCGTTAAATAAATCTTAGTACTTCGTAGGCCTAATTTTTTGGGATACGTATAACTCATCATAGATAGACAATTTTCCATCTTAGACGGAAACTTCTAAAGCAACTGATGGCCGTTGCGTGTTTCTTACTATATATGGAAATACATATCTAGTCCCCTGTCCTAGTTATCATGCATTTAATGAAATCCGACTTTTTAAAAATATGAAGATATATATCTATGATCCATATAAAAATGGTAATTATTAAATTGAATTAATAAACACCATATCTCTCTCTCTTTCTCAAACAAACAGACACATATCAATCTATACAAACATATATATATATATACACACATCCAATTTCATTTTTATATAATAACGATAATTAGAAATAAAGAGATCATTAAGTGTTTAATAATTAATGCTCCAGGGGCACTAGTTAGCAAATCCTTTTTCGAGCTAACTTGAAAAATTCATAAAAAATATCAATTTTATTTAAAATTCATAATAAGGGAACCTAATTAGATTTCGGTTATTAAAAAATTTTCATTTCTAAAAATATCTCAATAAAGGTAATGTCGGTAATTTTCATCCTTAGTCACTTATTAACTACCATGTCGGCATAACACGTCACTAGAAAAGCCTACGTGAACATCTGATATGGCATTGCATGAGTGTATATTGGTCCTTTTAGCCACATATGTTCTTTCCCCAAATCAATCAATATCTTTGTCCATATGTATCTCTCTATATACATACAAATCTATATCTATATATCTATGTATAAATATTGGGAAAAAAAACCGATGATAAAATCTATCGCCTGGGTTTTCAATCACTAACCCAACACCATCCATCCACTTATTTAGACGATCCACATCTTCAAGTTAAATACGGACAAAAGACTTTTAAACTCAGATCATCTTCTCAGGTTAATTTCCGGTTGTTCAAAATTCCGACCACCACATCTTCAAGATAAATGAACAAAAGTTTAAACTCAGATCATCTTCTCAGGTTAATTTCCGGTTGTTCAAAATTCAGACGATCCACATCTTCAAGTTAAATACGGACAAAAGACTTTTAAACTCAGATCATCTTCTCAGGTTAATTTCCGGTTGTTCAAAATTCCGACCACCACATCTTCAAGATAAATGAACAAAAGTTTAAACTCAGATCATCTTCTCAGGTTAATTTCCGGTTGTTCAAAATTCAGACGATCCACATCTTCAAGTTAAATACGGACAAAAGACTTTTAAACTCAGATCATCTTCTCAGGTTAATTTCCGGTTGTTCAAAATTCCGACCACCACATCTTCAAGTTAAATACGGACAAAAGACTTTTAAACTCAGATCATCTTCTCAGGTTAATTTCCGGTTGTTCAAAATTCCGACCACCACATCTTCAAGTTAAATGAACAAAAGTTTAAACTCAGATCATCTTCTCAGGTTAATTTCCGGTTGTTCAAAATTCAGACGATCCACATCTTCAAGTTAAATACGGACAAAAGACTTTTAAACTCAGATCATCTTCTCAGGTTAATTTCCGGTTGTTCAAAATTCCGACCACCACATCTTCAAGATAAATGAACATAATAAGTACAACGAATCAATCAATTACTCTTACTGATGACGTATATATCCTACATCATATCATATCTCAAAACGCCATTAATGATAAATCACAAATTTCATATTTTTTTTTGTATCTGATAAATATCAAGAAAGAAAGAAAGTAGCAGTCCATATAACAATATGTGACAACTCGTAATTTATTAACAACGGGTTAGTCCTAATCTCGATCATTAATATAATTTCGTCTAATTTAGAGATTATGACGTAGAAATTATTAGTTAATTGAACATTTGATATGGTTCAATTAGACGTATCCTTATGACGTAGACATTATTAGTTAATTGAACATTTGATATGGTTCAATTAGACGTATCCTTATGACGTAGAAATTATTAGTTAATTGAACATTTGATATGGTTCAATTAGACGTATCCTTATGACGTAGAAATTATTAGTTAATTGAACATTTGATATGGTTCAATTAGACGTATCCTTATGACGTAGACTATTAGCTATTTAGACGGAATGCCGAGTCTTAAAATAACTTTAAATGAGATATTTAAAGGTTATGAATTGTTGCACAGTAATTAGACTGTCTAAACTTAATATTTCTAAAGTTAGTTTGATAAAGTTTTATTTACTTGTCTTAACTAAAATAAGACGAAGAAAAATACCTTTACTTTACATTTTAACCTTTTGGTCAAACGGTATTTAATCGTAAGCATTTTACTAAATTTAGGGATACAAGTTATCCCAAATGAGCCACATGGGCTGGAAAATGAATTGAGTGGCTAGGGCCTGTTTGGTCGTGGTTAGCTCACTGCGGCGCAGTGGATAGTGGCTGTAAAATTTTGCGCGTCAATTTTCAAACGTTAATAACTCTTAATCCGTAAGTCCAAATAAGTTGTATGACCTATCGTTGGAATCGTAAGAGAGTCTAGTTTCTAGTAATAACACTCTTCTTGTATGAAACTTCTCTCATTTCAAAAAGGGTCAAGTCGAATGCGTCTGGTTCACACACTTTATAATGACTATGTCATTGATTTTACCAACTAAGGGTGAATAAAATGAAAGTTTGAAAAACGTTCTCGGTTATGGCATTCTAGGGTCTATAGCTAAGTAGTTGTACATAGGATACTTGTCGTGTGAGTTTTGATCCTCACCATTTGGTAATCATATCATAGGTTTTGGATAACCAGGAGAATTGACTGTGGATCTTCTCGAGCTACATTATACCTTTTAGCACTTAGACCGCTAAGGTGAGTTTATGGCGCCCTTTTCCTTTTACTTTGGGCCTGAAAAGCATGTGTTGTTGTATACACGATTTGTTAAATAAATGATTGTTTTGTAAGTATGCCATGTGATTTGGATGCTTAGATCATTTGAAGTAAATTTGCCATGTTAGAGGCTGTGAAAATGTGTATACGTGTCATTTATTAAATGTTGGATAAAATGACGTTGAATTGCCGTGTGATGGCAGATTAAAATGTTTCTTTGTGTTTGACGAACTAAAATGTTGTCCCTGTAGTTATCATTGTTATGGGACCCTAGTGGTCGTGTTGTCAGACTTAGTTCTTGACTGTCTTGTTTAGGGTCCGCACCCACTAGTAGAAGGAAATCCTGTGCGAGGCATGTTGACTGATACTGTCGGATGTTGTCCCGGCTGTCATATGCTAGTAATAACACTCTTCTTGTATGAAACTTCTCTCATTTCAAAAAGGGTCAAGTCGAATGCGTCTGGTTCACACACTTTATAATGACTATGTCATTGATTTTACCAACTAAGGGTGAATAAAATGAAAGTTTGAAAAACGTTCTCGGTTATGGCATTCTAGGGTCTATAGCTAAGTAGTTGTACATAGGATACTTGTCGTGTGAGTTTTGATCCTCACCATTTGGTAATCATATCATAGGTTTTGGATAACCAGGAGAATTGACTGTGGATCTTCTCGAGCTACATTATACCTTTTAGCACTTAGACCGCTAAGGTGAGTTTATGGCGCCCTTTTCCTTTTACTTTGGGCCTGAAAAGCATGTGTTGTTGTATACACGATTTGTTAAATAAATGATTGTTTTGTAAGTATGCCATGTGATTTGGATGCTTAGATCATTTGAAGTAAATTTGCCATGTTAGAGGCTGTGAAAATGTGTATACGTGTCATTTATTAAATGTTGGATAAAATGACGTTGAATTGCCGTGTGATGGCAGATTAAAATGTTTCTTTGTGTTTGACGAACTAAAATGTTGTCCCTGTAGTTATCATTGTTATGGGACCCTAGTGGTCGTGTTGTCAGACTTAGTTCTTGACTGTCTTGTTTAGGGTCCGCACCCACTAGTAGAAGGAAATCCTGTGCGAGGCATGTTGACTGATACTGTCGGATGTTGTTTCCCGGCTGTCATATGCTAGTCATAAACATTGTTGTGGTGCGCACCCCATTTTAGAGGGAAATCCTGTGCGAAGCAATGTAGCATAGTGACTGATACTGTCGGACTTGGCTCCCGGCTGTCATATGCTAGTCATAAACATTGTTGTGGTGCGCACCCCATTTTAGAGGGAAATCCTGTGCGAAGCAATGTAGCATAGTGACTGATACTGTCGGACTTGGCTCCCGGCTGTCATATGCTAGTCATAAACATTGTTGTGGTGCGCACCCCATTTTAGAGGGAAATCCTGTGCGAGGCATGTTGACTGATACTGTCGGACGTTGTTTCCCGGCTGTCATATGCTAGTCATAAACATTGTTGTGGTGCGCACCCCATTTTAGAGGGAAATCCTGTGCGAAGCAATGTAGCATAGTGACTGATACTGTCGGACTTGGCTCCCGGCTGTCATATGCTAGTCATAAACATTGTTGTGGTGCGCACCCCATTTTAGAGGGAAATCCTGTGCGAAGCAATGTAGCATAGTGACTGATACTGTCGGACTTGGCTCCCGGCTGTCATATGCTTTAGTCGGACTTAGACCCCGACTGTCTTGTTATGAAATATTATCAGGTTTTTGGATTCTGATTGTCTTGTTGAAAATAACTACAAGTCATTGTGTTCTCACAATGACGAATAAACTTGGTCAAACATTCTGTAAACTCACCAACTATTTCGATAGTTGATCCTCTCAAATTTCATGTTTTTCAGGGAACCAACAGTAAGTATTGGAAGCGTTTTTGGCATTTTGAAGCCATCTTTTGAACATTGGACGTACAATTAGCGTCAGGCCTCTGAGGACTATCATTTTATTAGTCCTAATTGTACTTAGCTGTCCAGATGTTATTATTGTATTAAGTGGGCCCATTTTCTAATTGAGGATAGTTTGTATCCGTATATTGGGGTCCGCATCTGAACGATTATACTTGTAATAAACTCGTATTTGGATTAATAGATGTAATCTCTATTTACCTTCTGATAAGTACGTAATTTTTTGTTAACCCTATATTTCCGCTATAATGGGGTGTGACAAAAATTGGTATCAGAGACAAGGTTATAGTGAATACGGGGTTATTCCTCGTGAATAACTCAATCTATAGCCATGGTCGCTTCAAATAAGAAATCTAAGTCTTTAAGGTTTAGGATACCTATTTCGAGAATTATACTATTTGTCTATAATTAGACCTAACCCGATCAACTACGTCCCGATTATGTAAAATAGTATAAGGCTCGAAATAAATATCTTAAATTGTGTATATACGTGTTAGTTGAATTATATTCACAACATACCGTAAATGTGGTGGGAAGGCTGCGGGTGACCCTATACATAAGCATTGAAGGTATGTTAGGAATATAAACTCAACTCGTATGTGTATACATAAGGGTTACATACGTGATAGTTTGGATTATATTAACAACATATTGAAAATGTGGTGGGAAGGCTGCGGGTGACCCTATATATAAGCATTTGGAGATATGTTGCTAATAGAGACCCAAATCGAATGTGTATAATCTAGACAAAGATCTCTTTGAAACTCTTGTTGCGTACTGTCTCATTCAATTGATTCGAATTGTCTTATTCATCAGACTTATATGGATTCTTTGACTATCCTTTCAGAACAGTCATGTCGGACGGAGTTAGCTCTAATGCTGTTGTACCTAGTACACCTCCAGTTCAAGTTGTGGCAAACTCCATTCCTTGTGTTCCTGACTCATATGAAGAGGAACCTATGGAGGAATCAGGTAATGAATCTCGCCCTATCAATTTGATATCAACATCCAGCGAATCTGGAGGTGAACATGTGTCTATCCATGTTCAATCATCTGTAACACCGGTATCTCCATATCAGAGGAGGACTACCGAGGTAGCTCGTATACCCTATGCTCCTAGAGACCCTTATGCTCCTGGTCCTTCTGCACCAGTTCAGGGCAACTGTAGACTTGGTCTTTCATTCTTTCAGGGAGATCCGTATGCTGCGGGTCCCTCCAGAGTGCCTGTCTACAATCCAAGTGCCATTATGCCAGTTGCATCTGCAGCTGATAGGTCGGAATATTATCGCCGACAATTGTCAAGGATGAACAATTCCCTCATCTGCACTAGAGAGAAGATAGAGAATCAAGCTCAGGCGTTGACTGAAGCTTATCATCAGGCGGCTGAGGCTATGACTGTTGCTAGGGAAGGGAAGGAAGCTATTGGGAGGATGATCTGGATACTATCAGTCGTGGTAGTCTTGGTGGTGGCGTTGCTTGTTGTAGTTCTTTTCAGGATATAATCAGTAGTGGTAGTAGTAACGTATTGTAAGCCTTAGAACGGATGACAACTCGTACTTCTGTATTTGAGTTGTAATCGTTTTGGTGGATGTATTTCCCACGTATTTCGGATAGTATTGTTCTGACTGTGTAATGTATCATCGTGGATGTTGTTCCCACATGATTTGGATTGTGGATGTAGTTTTCCCACAAGATTTTGGAAATGTACAAGTCAGACTATGTAAAAGTTTTAAGTATAAATGAAATATGATCGTTCTTTGGCTTACCTACTTGTTCAGGCTATATTACTTGCTCATTTCAATTCTAGAAATGTAGTGAACTATATTTCTTGTCTTGTTTAGTTAATGAGTTCAAGTAAGTCGATAATTTATGACGTGTGTTTAATGCCCTCTTATATCTTGAAAAGCTACATTCTGTGTTATTCTTACGAGAAAACCTCTAAATTACATCTTGTTCATATCAAGGATAGATGGCTCCCAAGACAAAAAGTAAGATCCCGAAAAAGGCTCCAGTTAAGAAAGCTGCTCCAAGGAGAGTTACTCGATCAACTCCTTTGAATACTGAAGCTGAACAGGAAGGACCTGTGATTCAGCAAAGACAGGAAGCTGCTACTGTCCAGGTGAATACTGGCCCTGGACCTACCCCAAATACTGGTGGGGAAAATAATATGGCAGCATTTGTGACACAACAACTGTTGGCTGCTATGCCTACTTTAGTCGCACAGATTACGGCAAGCTTGAACGCCAATAATAATCATCATGCTGACAACAGTAACAATGTCGAGCCTACTGCTGAGCAAGTTATTCCTCGAGTGCATCTGCACGGGACTGACTACAAGACCTTCACTTATTGTAAACCAAAAGAATTTAATGGTACCGAGGGTCCGGTAGGTCTAATCAACTGGTTGGAGAGTATAGAAGCGGTGCTTCATATCAGCCGTTGTGCTGAAGAACACAAAGTGGAATATGCTTCCACTCAATTTCAAAAGCACGCTCTGTCATGGTGGAACGAGCAGATTAGGACTCGTGGCCGAGAGCCGGCATATAGCATACCTTGGTTGAACTTTAAAAGGATGCTCATGGAAAAGTACTGTCCGCGGGAGGAAGTACAGAAAATGGAGGGTGAATTCTGGAATCATACTATGATTGGATTGGACAACGAGAAATACACTACTCGTTTTCATGAACTGACAAGGCTAGTTCCTCGTATGGTAGATACGGAGGAGAAGTTAGTTGAAAGATACTGTTATGGATTATCACCTGATATCCGAAGGTTAGTAGCCGCTTTTAATCCCTTGACTCTTCAAGCGGCAGTTAGCGCAACCAATCGAATGGTGATAGATTTGAAAAGAACCACCGGTTCTTCTGTTGGAACCGAGGTGATCAAGAGAAGGACTGACCAAGCCTCCGGTAGTGGATTTGGCAATGGTGGAAATGGAAAAAGGTTTAAGGCTGCCAGAAACTTTGCAGTGGTCCCCCAGAATATAAATAGAAACTCTGGCGCAGACAAAGGATGTAACAGGTGTGGCATGCGTCATATAGGAAATTGTCCTACTTGCCACCGTTGTAAAAGGGCGGGACATTTGGCAAAGAATTGTAGGGAGAAAGTATCAAATCAATGCTACGAGTGTGGGAGTGAAACTCATTTCCGACCAGCGTGTCCAAGACTTAATCAAGCCCCGAACCACAATGCTATAGTTCCCGTGAGGAACAATGCGGGGAACAATCAAGCTAGGAATCAAGGAGGACAAGGCAGAGGTCGAGTGTTTGCTTTGGATGCTGCTGATGCACGACGTGATCCCAACATTGTGATAGGTACATTCATACTCAATAATCATTACGTATTTGTGCTATTCGACTCTGGTGCTGATAAAAGTTTCATATCCTTAGAATTTAAGTCTCGTTTTGGCATAATAGCTATCCCCATGAAAGACACTTATATTGTTGAATATGCAAACGGTCAGAAGTATATTGCTAAAGATCATTTAGTAAATTGCAATTTGATATTGGCCGGTGAAACTTTTAAAATTGACCTAATTCCTATAGAACTAAGTAGTTTTGATGTAATCATTGGTATGGACTGGTTATCTAAAGTTAGAGCTGATATAAGTTGTTATGAGAAGATTGTTAGAATACCCCTACCGAAAGGCGAAACCCTAGTAGTGCAAGGAGACAAATCGGGAAAGAAATTGATCTTAGTATCGGCGATAAAAGCAAATAAGTATTTACAAAAAGAACACCCTGCTTTCTTAGCATTAGTAGTAGAAAGAAAACCAAAGGATAAAGACATGAAAGATATTCCAGTAGTTAGGGATTTTCCAGAGGTGTTTCCTGAAGATTTGATGGGACTTCCACCTCACAGGCCAGTTGAGTTTGGAATAGATTTGGTCCCTGGAGCTGCACCCGTGGCCAAGGCACCCTATCATCTTGCGCCATCAGAAATGCAAGAATTGTCCGAACAACTTCAAGAGTTGTTAGCTAAAGGACTAATTCGTCCAAGCTCATCACCTTGGGGAGCTCCGATCCTATTTTTGAAGAAGAAAGACGGCTCTATGCGTATGTGTATTGATTACAGAGAACTGAACAAGTTGACTGTCAAGAACAGGTACCCTTTACCTCGTATTGACGAATTGTTTGACCAATTGGAAGGTGCATCACACTTTTCCAAGATTGATCTCAGATCTGGGTATCATCAACTCAGAGTCAGAGAGACGGACATTCCTAAAACAGCCTTCAGAACTCGTTACGGACATTATGAGTTTTTGGTTATGCCGTTTGGCTTAACCAATGCACCTGCTGTGTTTATGGACTTAATGAATCGAGTATGTCGACCGTATCTTGACAAGTTTGTCATCGTATTCATTGACGACATACTGATATACTCAAGGAATAAAGACGAACATGAAGGTCATCTGAGAACCATTCTGCAACTGCTCAAGGATCAAAAGTTGTACGCGAAATTCTCAAAATGTGAATTTTGGATTAGGGAAGTACACTTCTTGGGTCATGTAGTGAACAGGGATGGGATCCACGTAGATCCATCTAAGATTGAAGCAATAAAGAAGTGGGAAGCCCCTAAGACTCCAACAGAAATCCGCCAGTTTCTTGGATTGGCTGGATATTATAGGAGATTTATTGAGAACTTCTCAAAGGTTGCTCAACCTTTGACGTTGTTAACTCAAAAGGCCAAGGAATTTATTTGGCAGGATGCCCAGGAAGAAGCATTTCAAAAGTTGAAAGGCAAGCTATGTAATGCTTCTATTTTAGCGTTACCGAATGGAATTGAAAACTTCGTGGTATACTGTGACACATCACATCAGGGAATGGGATGTGTGCTTATGCAGAAGGGTAAGGTCATTGCTTACGCTTCCAGACAACTCAAAACCCACGAAAGGAATTACACAACCCACGATCTTGAACTCGGAGCGGTTGTTTTTGCCTTAAAGATTTGGAGGCACTATTTGTATGGTACAAAGTGTACGGTATTCACAGATCACAAAAGTCTTCAGCATATCTTCGATCAAAAAATGCTGAATATGAGACAAAGGCGATGGGTAGAATTACTCAGTGATTATGATTGTGAACTCAAATATCATCCCGGTAAAGCAAATGTTGTTGCTGACGCGCTAAGTCGAAAAGATAGAATTTCACTATCTGTCATAACAAGAGCAAGTTCTTACCTTGGCTCATCATTAAAGGATAGAGTTTTAGATGATCAGAATGAGGCCTTACAACCAGGGCGTATCGAGAAGGAAGCATTGTGGAATGCCGAACGGTTATTTGAATTGGATGGCGATGGGATCCGCCATGTCAAGGGCAGAGTGTGGATTCCCAAGTATAATGGACTTAGAGAACTCTTGATGAACGAGAGTCATCGATCTAAGTATTCAATCCATCCTGGTGCTGACAAAATGTACCATGGGTTAAAGGATTTTTATTGGTGGCCTGGTATGAAAAGAGATATCGCCACACATGTTTCAAAGTGTTTAAATTGTTCAATGGTTAAGGCAGAGCACCAAAAGCCTTCTGGGCTGCTCCAACAACCCCAAATTCCTGACTGGAAATGGGAACAGATTACTATGGACTTCATTACGAAGTTACCTCGAACCTTGAAGGGTTATGATACTATTTGGGTCATTGTTGACCGATTGACGAAGTCTGCACACTTCATTCCCATACGGGAGAATTGGAAAATAAAGAAATTGTCTCAATTATATATTGAGAAGATCGTGTCACTTCATGGCGTTCCTGTGTCTATTATCTCGGATCGTGATGGTCGTTTTACTTCTCAATCATGGAGATATTTTCAAGACGCTTTGGGCACTCAGTTGAAATTGAGTACGGCTTACCATCCACAGACGGACGGGCAAAGTGAGCGTACCATTCAGACGTTAGAAGACATGCTTCGGGCATGTGTTATCGATTTCAAAGGTAGCTGGGATACCTTTTTGCCGTTAGCTGAATTTTCATATAATAACAGCTATCACACAAGCATAAAGTGTGCGCCTTTTGAAGCTTTGTATAGGCGGAAATGTAGATCGCCTGTTTGTTGGCTTGATGCTGGTGAGCGTCGTTTATACAAGTATGGACTGGTTCAGAAGACTACTGACCAGATTGTTGAAATTAGGGCACGGCTGAAGGCGGCTCAGGATCGCCAGAAGAGCTATGCAGATCGTAGAAGGAAACCCCTTGAGTTTCAAGTGGGTGATAAAGTTATGTTGAAAGTGTCACCTTGGAAGGGCACTGCACGCTTTGGCGTGAGAGGAAAACTTAGTCCCCGTTATATCGGACCATTCGAAATTGTTCGACGGATTGGTTCCGTGGCTTATAAGCTCAATTTACCCCAGGAGCTTGAACATGTTCATCCCACATTTCATATATCGAATCTAAAGAAATGTTTAACTGATGAAACATTGGTTGTACCTGTGAAAGAGTTGCAAGTGAATGACTCTCTTCAATTTGTAGAGGAGCCTGTTGAAATTATAGACCAACAGCTCAAACAGCTTAGACGAAGTCGTATCAAGTTGGTCAAAGTTCGTTGGAACTCGAAACACGGACCAGACTCGACTTGGGAACGTGAGGACTTCATGAGGGATAAGTATCCTCATCTTTTTACTAAGCAAGACTTGATTTCGGGACGAAATCCTTAGAAGTCGGGGATGCTGTGACAACTCGTAATTTATTAACAACGGGTTAGTCCTAATCTCGATCATTAATATAATTTCGTCTAATTTAGAGATTATGACGTAGAAATTATTAGTTAATTGAACATTTGATATGGTTTAATTAGACGTATCCTTATGACGTAGACTATTAGCTATTTAGACGGAATGCCGAGTCTTAAAATAACTTTAAATGAGATATTTAAAGGTTATGAATTGTTGCACAGTAATTAGACTGTCTAAACTTAATATTTCTAAAGTTAGTTTGATAAAGTTTTATTTACTTGTCTTAACTAAAATAAGACGAAGGAAAATACCTTTACTTTACATTTTAACCTTTTGGTCAAACGGTATTTAATCGTAAGCATTTTACTAAATTTAGGGATACAAGTTATCCCAAATGAGCTGGAAAATGAATTGAGTGGCTAGGGCCTGTTTGGTCGTGGTTAGCTCACTGCGGCGCAGTGAGCTTGGCAATGGCTCACTGCGGCGCAGTGAGCTTGGCAATGGCTCACTGCGGCGCAGTGGATAGTGGCTGTAAAATTTTGCGCGTCAATTTTCAAACGTTAATAACTCTTAATCCGTAAGTCCAAATAAGTTGTATGACCTATCGTTGGAATTGTAAGAGAGTCTAGTTTCTAGTAATAACACTCTTCTTGTATGAAACTTCTCTCATTTCAAAAAGGGTCAAGTCGAATGCGTCTGGTTCACACACATTCAAGTCGTAAATGCATTTAGGGACTTATGACTTGACTTAATCGTGCTAAATCAACTTGTTTGAGGTTGTAGGGTTGACATTATGGTATTTTATACTACTTTATAATGACTATGTCATTGATTTTACCAACTAAGGGTGAATAAAATGAAAGTTTGAAAAACGTTCTCGGTTATGGCATTCTAGGGTCTATAGCTAAGTAGTTGTACATAGGATACTTGTCGTGTGAGTTTTGATCCTCACCATTTGGTAATCATATCATAGGTTTTGGATAACCAGGAGAATTGACTGTGGATCTTCTCGAGCTACATTATACCTTTTAGCACTTAGATCGCTAAGGTGAGTTTATGGCGCCCTTTTCCTTTTACTTTGGGCCTGAAAAGCATGTGTTGTTGTATACATGATTTGTTAAATAAATGATTGTTTTGTAAGTATGCCATGTGATTTGGATGCTTAGATCATTTGAAGTAAATTTGCCATGTTAGAGGCTGTGAAAATGTGTATACGTGTCATTTATTAAATGTTGGATAAAATGACGTTGAATTGCCGTGTGATGGCAGATTAAAATGTTTCTTTGTGTTTGACGAACTAAAATGTTGTCCCTGTAGTTATCATTGTTATGGGAACCTAGTGGTCGTGTTGTCAGACTTAGTTCTTGACTGTCTTGTTTAGGGTCCGCACCCACTAGTAGAAGGAAATCCTATGCGAGGCATGTTGACTGATACTGTCGGATGTTGTTTCCCGGCTGTCATATGCTAGTCATAAACATTGTTGTGGTGCGCACCCCATTTTAGAGGGAAATCCTGTGCGAAGCAATATAGCATAGTGACTGATACTGTCGGACTTGGCTTCCGGCTGTCATATGCTAGTCATAAACATTGTTGTGGTGCGCACCCCATTTTAGAGGGAAATCCTGTGCGAAGCAATGTAGCATAGTGACTGATACTGTCGGACTTGGCTCCCGGCTGTCATATGCTTTAGTCGGACTTAGACCCCGACTGTCTTGTTATGAAATATTATCAGGTTTTTGGATTCTGATTGTCTTGTTGAAAATAACTACAAGTCATTGTGTGCTCACAATGACGAATAAACTTGGTCAAACATTCTGTAAACTCACCAACTATTTCGATAGTTGATCCTCTCAAATTTCATGTTTTTCAGGGAACCAACAGTAAGTATTGGAAGCGTTTTTGGCATTTTGAAGCCATCTTTTGAACATTGGACGTACAATTAGCGTCAGGCCTCTGAGGACTATCATTTTATTAGTCCTAATTGTACTTAGCTGTCCAGATGTTATTATTGTATTAAGTGGGCCCATTTTCCAATTGAGGATAGTTTGTATCCGTATATTGGGGTCCGCATCTGAACGATTATACTTGTAATAAACTCGTATTTGGATTAATAGATGTAATCTCTATTTACCTTCTGATAAGTACGCAATTTTTTGTTAACCCTATATTTCCGCTATAATGGGGTGTGACACAATACATTGAACCACATCTTCAAGTTAAATGAAGGTAGTTTGGCCACCTCTGTCTGCTTCATCCACCGCAACTCTGTCTGACTCTGGTACTTCCGCTGTCACCGTCATCCGACAATATCTGCGGTTGTTCCGACTAGATCCAAGATTATGGCGTCCTTTTCCGACCACATCTACATCAAACGTCGCCGGTGGATTTTCTGATCAAATTTTTGTGGTAGTGAAGGTGATTTTCTGCAAAACCTTTCCGACCACATCTTCATATATAATGGCCGGAAAGATGATTGGACGGAGTTGCAGCCCATTAATTGGATCTGATTGGAAAATCAAGAAGTATAGATCGAGCGATATAGAATGAAAGAAAAAAAAAGACATAAATAGAAAAGAGTGAGAGGAAGCTGAAACTGGACGCGCGAGAAATTGAAACCATGATATATTGATATAGTTTTGGATTAAAGATTGATTTTTTGTGCTGGTAATAAAAAATTATAGGTTGTGTCTTCTAGACTATATTAGCACCGAAGATAGTTGGAGATAATGTACTATAGAAAGTGGTGGTGGGGAAGGATGAACAACAATATCAGATTGATGTTATTGGTTAATTTTCTTGTATTAGAATATAGAGTTAATTATAGAAATCGTCTCTATTGTGGTTCTCTCACTTACAACTTTTATTCCTACTATTTAAAAATTGCAGTGTTGGTTCAAATTTTTTTGCTCCGTCAACACTTTTGACCCTGACCATAAACATCCATTAAAAAGGAGGTCACGTGTCTGGCTCGTGATGAGTAATCTTGTAATTTAGCTTAGAGTTAATTACAAAAATCATCCCTGTCGTTGACCGTCACTTGCAGCTTTCGTTCATAGCTTTCAATCATTACACTTTTAGTCCAAAAAATATAAACAAACTGATTGGGATTTCTATATGATCATCTCAAATTTTCAGCTTCTAACAAAAAGATCCAAAGAAAGAAAATTCCCTTCCTTGAACTTGCAAAACACCAAGTCGGCTCCCACCATCGTGCCGCCATCAACAACCACCGTGGGGCCAACTTTTGATCATGGAAGGATGACCTATGATCAACAAGGTTTTATCTATTATCACGTCTCCCCATCTTCAACGAATCTTACCTTGTTTGAATTCGGATCTATAAATTTCCAGTTCTAGAATTTGTGTTTGGATCTATGGGTTAAATCTGCTTGGAAATCAAATTAAATAAAAAAAATACTTATGATAAAAAATTTGTTAATTATTACTATTTTATATAAATTTTTTGGACCATAAGTGTAACTTTTGAAAGCAAGGGAAGAAAGCTGCAAAAGGCGTTCTACGACAAGGACGATTTCTGTAGTTAACTCTAATCCAAATTACGAGATTACTCATCAGGTGCCAGACACGTGACCTCTTTTTAACAGACATTTATTATCAGGACCAAAAGTATCGATGGAGCAAAAACTTTTAGAGCAAAAACTATAAATTTTGAAAGTTATGGGTGAAAGCTGCAAGTAGAGAACCACGACATGGACGATTTCTGTAATTAACTCTAAAATCTAATACGTGGCATCCGACATGGCATTTAACGGTTGACTAACGATGAAAATAATGATATTACCTTTATTGAGAAATTTTTAGAAATGAAATTTTTTTAATACACGAACCTAAATAGGTTCTCCTTATTGGAAATTCTGAGTAAAAATGTTACCTTTTTATGAACCTTTTCCTTGTTGATAAAACCAAAAAAAACCCTTAGTTGATAGGTACCTATCAACTAATAATAAATACACCAAATCTACATCCAGCGACTTATTCATAGGGCTGTAAATGTACCGAACGAACATGAACGGGACCTTGTTCGTGTTCATTTGTTTAACTTAACGAACGGTTCACAAAAGGATAGACGAATTGTGTCCATGTAAGTCCCAACTCAATAGATGGTACTAACTGAAGACACATCTATGTCAATGGTGAGATTACTTTGCAATACACACATTGATCTGGACGTGACCAGTTGCAGTGTGTAGTATACGTAAGTCCCAACTCAATAGATGGTACTAACTGAAGACACCTCTATGTCAATGGTGAGTTAACTTTGCAATACGTTCACTGATCTGGAAACGACCAGTTGCAGTGAACAGTATACCAGGTTCTGGATAGATTACTTATAAAGGTGACAATAACAAATAAGTAATCAACAATGCAATATATAAATACAAGTAAGTAAATCTGGTGAGATCAAGATGTAATTTTTCAAGTGTAATTTATTTATTAAGGTTAAATAAATTACAAGGTTGTTGCGGAACCAAGATAATACAAAGATGTAAATATCCTAACAACCTATGAAATACAATGATCTAATACTTGGAAATTCTCTAAACAATCGAAACACTTAAAGTTGTGAAGTGTTCCTTTTTTGCGATTGAGAGAATATTGCACAAGTTCACCAAGATACTGCAAAGTAGGGTTTTGCAAAAGTTATTTCTTGGTTGTGCAAAGACCTCTATTTATAGATAAAGTTGGTATTGGGATTCCAACTTTATCGTACAAATATGGTTGAGAGCATTTAAGGAAGCAATTTGACTTCCTTTGAAATGCTAGATAAAGTATGACATAAAGTCACTTTATCCAATCTGCTTTATGTACTTTTGTACTTTATACATAGATAAATGCTATTATCTGGATAAAGGTACATAAAGCAAAAAGGTCTTCCTTGTAATCAGTGTAAAACATTGTAAAGGCTTTAAACTGACAATCTCCAGTTTCTATCTGAATAGAATGCCAACTGGGCTTCGCTTCCATTGTCATTCTCTATCTTCCACTTGTTGTCTTCGACTTCAATTGGAATGTTTTCAAGTTTGTTCAGATCTCAACTTGAGGAAGTCTTCAGTTGCATTAACTGTACATTGCAACTGGACTTCATATATTTCTGGACAATTCTTCAGGTCTCTAGATGCAACTGGAGACGCTCCATTTTATTAGTAAAATGGACCTAACAAATTCCCCCTAATTGTCCTGAAATATTGCCAAGTCCTTTCAAGTTCATGTATCTATACAAGTATGAACTTGAAGGACTTGTTTTACTAAATCTATCTAAATTCTCCAAGGCATTTTTATAGATCATTAAATGCCTTGGGTATTTCTTTTGAGTTTGTTAGATTTAATCTGTTATCTATCTTGTGGGTTACAATCTGGCAACTTGTATATACATGAAATTGAAATTTACATAAGTTACAAGAAAGTAAGTTAAAATTACAAGATGATAACTGGAAGAAGAACTTAAACAGATGGCCCTTCGCTAGTTCTTCTTCTCTTGTTCAAGGAACCAATTGGTTGAGAGTCTTCAAGGTCAATTCCCAGCTTCTCTTTCAGATTTTCTTTGTGCTGGATCTTGCCCTTTAACAAATTAATCCATGCTTTCTCAAACCTGTTCTTGGTCTCCTTGGCTTCCAAAAAGTTAACCATCTCCACCCATTCAGTAAACCCATACTGGAGAACTGATGGATCTTCAGTTGTCACTAGTGGCCCTCTAGTGTAACTGACTTGAACTTTAAATACCTTGGTGTCTGGCTTCACAACAACACTTACACCATTGATCTTGCCGTTGTGTTTTCTTAGCCATTATTGATGAATAATAGGCTCTGGCTTCAGCTTCATTGGCAATCTTGATAGACCCAGTTAAAGCAGAGTGCACAACAGCCTTTATGTCATCATTTGACACTTCTCCAGTAGATTCAACAAAGGTTCTAAGGTTAGCATCTCTGGGCAGTGGCTTCAGTGCCCTGGGCCTTGGTGGATTCAACACTCTTTTTACAACCTTTTGGATGTTTTCAATACGCCTTTGAATCCCACCAGCCCTCATTTCTCTAGCCTTCTCCAAAGATACATTTGTGTTCTTGGCATCGAAAGCAGCTTCATCATCTGGATAATCTTTGTCAAGCTGAATGTCCAACATTTCCATTACAGCTCCCACTATCCTTTGATCATGTTTGACTCTTTGATACTGCTCCAGTGTAATGCCCAATAAAGCACCCGTCGTTTAAAAATATGGATTTCCAAAAACTTTCGCCTAACGGCGTAAAAAGAAAGCGGAATTAAACTTTAAAAGTCCAAACTAACAAATTCTATTTGGTTTATTCATTAAATGGTGTTACTAGCCATATCGTCAAAACAAGTTTAAATGGAAATTCGTCGGTTGTCCCAACATTAAACAACCGACAACATAGTAAATGCAAATAATAAATGTCTAATCATAAATCATTATCTAATGCGAGCAGCCACTATGGGTAAACTACAGCCAGCTTCAAGATCATCTACCCATGCCTCACATCTACCTGCTCACTAATGTTGGACCTGAGGGCACAACACGTTTAAAAGAGCAAGTGTTAGCTAACGAATTAGCTAAGTAAGATAACACATCATTCATAAAACATTTGTCCATTTAAAACTTTATAGAAAAGTCATTTGAATCGTTAAGGCACAAATCACATCATACATTACATCTCACATAACATATCATCACATCAAACATCATTGTTATAACACGATTTCTATCACCGAATTCAAGTCATCAATGGCGGTTTTGGTGAGTGTGTGTTCTTGGTGTTTGTGTGTGTTTTGAGAGAGAAAGTGTGTGTGTATGTAAAAGTTGGTGATTTTGTATTAAAAATTATGCAGGGATTAATCAAGGTTCTTCAAAAGTTATGATCTCTAAGGTATGAGAGGGGTATTTATAGGCTAACTATACAATTATGCTAATTTATCACAATTAGCCCCTCAACCTTAGTGATCATTTACCTATGACTTAATAACAAGAAAATCCTCTGATCTAAATTACAATTTATCACTATTTTTGGATTTCTAACATTCTCCCCCTTAGTGATATATTGTAATGAATGAAGTACGTGTTATCTTTTCTTGTAGGAATGAATTTGATGAGCCCGGTGGTGAAGACAATTGATGTGTTGAAACAAGTCTTCAAAGTTTTCTCTTTTGTCTTTGGAGAACTTGATTCGGTCTTGGTTTTGGACTTCTTGAAATTAAATCATGTGTTGATTCTCAATGTTCTTTAAGAACAGAGAATAATGAATGCGTGTGTGTCTTGAATCTTCGAGAATTGGTGAATCATGAATCAGAGTTGTCATTTGAAATGTGGAAGGTATGAATCTTGGTTTTGAGTTTTCAATCTTCGATTCTTGAGTGAAATTCAACTTTTCGATTCTTCAGTTCTGATTCTTGAGTGATTTCATCTTCTTGAAATAAAGTTTCATGAATATGTACTCTCCCCCTTGATATATGCATTGGAGTTTTTTTTTTTTTTTTAATAAAATGTTGTTGTATGAATTGAAGATCTTGACTGAAGTGTGTTTGATGAAGACTCTTTTGAAGCTTTACTTCTTTGACTTGAATCTTCTAACCAATCTTTCAACCTTTTTGAAGCTTTGATCTTTTTCACATCAACTTGAACACTTTGGAGAGTAAGCATTTGAATGAAGTTTGGATGAAATTCTTATGAAGTAATCATGCTCCCCCTCAATCCATGAGTATAAACATTTTTGGAGCGTCTTTGGACTTTTGAAGCATCTTGAGTGACAAACCTTTCATCTTCGGTTTCATTCTTATCTTTGAAGTCAATTCAGATTCCCCCTTTTTAAAACCAAAATCTCAATCAACTGAAATCTAGTGAAAATCTGAACACAAGAGACTATTGACACATCATGAAGAATTTTCTCCCCCTATACACAAACTTTGATAAGCCTAAAACCTATTGAGACAACCAAACACAAACTTTTCTCCTTGTTTCCTTATCAATCAGTAAATCAATCATAATATTTTCTCCCCCTCATAATAACAAAATTGGGAACCAATGTCATTATGTACACATTTGATTGATTAAATGTCAAAAGGAATAACATGATCACATGAAGAAATGTCAACCATCAAAACATCAACCCAAACCATTAGCCCAACCCAAGAAATCCTAGGGGTGACTAAAATGTAGGATCGAAGTTGTTGGTACAAACGTTATATCATGGTGTTTGTGTTTTCTGTGTTTGTGTGATGAGAAATGAAACCGGATAAGAATGATCCGTTAGCATGTTCAAAAATCGAAAGGATTAATGAAATGACCGATTGAAATGTATAACATTTTTCGGATTTCCTATGTATCATTGAGATATGCACAAAACAATTCTCTAACATAGTTCAATCTGCGGCTTTGCAACCATGAGATTGCTTCAAAGAATATAAATCATGGTTAGTACTGCCGAAGCGTTTGATAACCACAATCTTTTATCCTTAAAGACTATTTAGGGAAAAACCGAGGTCACTTAGACTTCTCGTTAACTCAATAATCACATAAATGTAATCACGAGACCTACTTTCAACGTTGGAAAAGATGTTAGCATTGGTAGGATTTCCATTCGATCATCGTGGACTATCAATTAAGATATCACTACGAATGTTCCGGCTATATCACAAAGATAAGCAATAATATCACAAAGATAAGCAATAATATCACAAAGATATGACTCGAATGTGTTCTAAAAAATGAATGATGATCAAATTAATGACCAATCAAGATAGCTCTAGACACAACGTGATCAAATGAAGTTGGGGACTGGAGCAGAATGTCGCCCTTTTTCAATATCAACATCTTCCAAATGAAGAGTCAATAGAAATGTGAAAATCTCCGTGAGAAATAAAACAAGCATTTGTTAAGAAATACTTGAGTGGTTAAGAAAGATGTGCATTGCTTCACTGGGTCCATGAAGACTTCTTCAATATCGAGAAATCAACAAATGAAAACCGATAGGAACGTGTTGACCCGGCTTTTTGAGAATTTGGGGAGGGCTTTTGTTTCTTTTAGCCCTATCTCACATCATTATATCACTGTAACCTCTCACTTTTCGACTTTTACTCCCTCCATCCTATTTGCACGAAAACAACATCACTCAAAATACCCTCACTATCTAATGAAAGAAGTGAATACTCCGGGGTTAGAACTCATCGGCGATGATGAAACTCATGGAGTAAATTTTGAGAAAAACTTATCACTCATGTGCAAACTAATCTCCGAACTCCATTTGATTGAAAATCATTGGAAAAACATCAAATGTGTGTATGAAAAAACATTTGAAACACATTTGAAGTTTTGAAAGTTTTTTTGAAATCACAAACTCCTCCTTAATCTATGCAAGAATTGATCAAAAATTTTCATAGAAAGGTGGAGCAAAAATTGTTTTTGTGAGATCAAAATGAGTAAAATCTTTGTTGTGATATTTTCGGAAAATTTGAGAGTCTATTGTGAACAAGATTTTTATTTGAGAAACACAAAGTTTTGCGTCAACAACAATGTTGAGAGTAAGACAGCTAGGGAGTACACAAAGGCGTTCAATCCGTCGCATCTTACATCAACAAGTTGGAGGCAAATAAAACATTTAAGCAAATGAAAATCCAATCAATTGTTCAAGATGAGACAGCAAGGGAGTACACAAAGGCGTTCGATCCTTCACTTCTCATATCAACAATTGAGAGTTTGAAAGTTTTATTTAAAAAAAAACTTGATTGCTATTACACATACATATTCATATAAGAACACTTGGAAGTACACAAAGGCGTTCGATTCCTTGTTATCTTATATTAATTTATATGTATAATAACAAGATCTTAGAATGTATAAACACTCTAAAAATAAATATATCATTTAAGAACGGGTTGCATACATAGAATATGCAAGCCACCGAAATAAATATCTTTTTGTTTATTTTTGAAAATTTGCAATTTTGTATTTTGTTTTTCTGGAATGTGTCAAGAATTCCTTCAAATGGAAAAAGAGTTAAGGTTTAAGATTTAACATACCAAGCTTGGAGATAAGAAAGTTAAACCTCTTCTCATCCAATGGTTTTGTGAACAAATCTGCAAGTTGAAAGTCAGTACCCACAAAGTAGAGCTCGATGTCACCTTTCTCAATATGATCTTTGAGAAAATGATATCTAACATCAATATGCTTTGATCGAGAGTGGTTTACTGAGTTGACTGCAATAGCAATGGCACTCTGAGAATCACAATAGATAGGGATATGATCATATTTCAGACCATAATCAGTTAGTTGTGTCTTCATCCATAAAATTTGAGCACAACAACTAGCCGCAGCCACATATTCAGCTTCAGCCGTTGATAGTGACACACAATTCTGTTTCTTGGAAGACCAACTCACAATTTTATCGCCTAAAAATTGTAAAGTACCGAAAGTGCTCTTGCGATCAAGTTTACAACCAGCATGATCTGCATCTGAATATGCAGTTAGATTGAATCCAGTATCCCTTGGATACCAGAGACCTAAATTGGGTGTACCCTTCAGATAACGAAAGATTCGTTTCACATCTTGATAATGTAAATTAGTTGGAGCAGCTTGATATCTAGCACACAAACATGTTGCAAACATTATATCTGGGCGAGAGGCTGTTAGGTACAACAACGAACCAATCATACTTCGATATCTCTTTTGGTCAAATGGTTTCCCATTTGTATCAGCATTTATGTTTGTTCGAGCAGCCATTGGGGTAGAAATTGAAGACCATGAAGTCATATCAAACTTTTTCAACATGTCATTTATGTATTTACCTTGTGATATAAAAATACCAGTTGGTAATTGTCTGATTTGAAGACCCAAAAAGTAATTCATTTCCCCAATCATGCTCATTTCAAAATGATTAACCATTAGAGATGAAAAGTTTCGGCAAAATGTTTGACTGGTCGACCCAAAGATAATGTCATCAACATATATTTGAACAAGTAGAACATGCTTACCTTGTTTGCGAATGAACAAGGTAGGGTCAATTGTGCCTTTGGTAAAGCCACCTCTTAGTAAGAAAGTAGTTAGAGAATCATACCATGCTCGGGGTGCTTGCTTAAGACCGTAGAGAGCCTTATCTAACCTGTAGACATGGTTTGGCCTTTGAGGATCAACAAAACCTTCTGGTTGATCAACGTAAACTTCTTCTTTGAGGTCACCATTCAAGAAAGCAATCTTCACATCCATTTGAAACACAGTAAAGTTTCGGAATGCAGCATAAGCTAAGAATATTCGAATGGCCTCCATCCTTGCAACTGGAGCAAAAGTTTCGTCGAAGTCAACACCAGGTTGTTGGCAATAACCCTTTGCAACAAGTCGAGCTTTATTCCTTACTACCATTCCATTCTCATCCTTTTTGTTTTTGAATATCCACTTTGTACCGATTGGATCATCTTTCCTAGGATTTGGAACTAATCTCCATACCTTCAGTCTTTCAAATTGTGCGAGTTCATCTTGCATTGCCTTAACCCACTCCGGATCACGAAGAGCTTCAGATACTGTTTTGGGTTCGATATTGCTAAGAGAAAGTGCAACAAGACACTCATTTACTGAAGTATGAGTAGTTACTCCTGTTTGTGGATCTCCAATTATTTGACCAGTAGGATGGTATTTCTGCATACGTGTCCACTTGTGAGCATGAGGAAGAGGATCTTGTTGTTGAAGATCAACATCACCATCATTAAAACTTAAGTTTTGTTGAGAGATGGAATCATAACTTGGTATTACTCTTTCCTCATAATCTGGATGATCAAAGTCAAGTGGTACATACACATTTGGAGTGTTCAATGGATTTGTTGTCTGAGTTAATTGAGAAGGTTGTTCTTGAACATTCACCTGAGAAGAATTATTAGGAGAGGATTCTTGCTCTGAAGAACTTGATGAAGATTCATGAATGATGTTAGGAATTGGAACATTGTTATGAAGAGGTTCATTGTTTTGATTTGGTTCAATGATGACCTGAGGTTCTTGATCATGAATCGGTTTTGAATTATAGAATTCTTCAAAAATAATATCTAATTCATCACTTGTTGGAGTTGGAAACTTCTTGAAATTAGAAGCTAAGGTAGAATTCCTTGTAGAAGTACTTGAAGCACTTGGATCATTACTTGTTGGTAGCAAACTTTCTTGCTCAAAAATCATGCCTGACATCTCATCAAACCAAACATTCATTGTTTCTTGAATTGTGTTTGTTCGACGATTATAGATTCGGTAGGCAATTGATGTTTTGGAATAACCAACAAAATATCCTTGATCACCTTTCTTCTCGAACTTTCCAAGATTCTCCCGATCATTCAAAGTGTAACAAACACACCCAAATATATGAAAGTAGTTGATGTTGGGTTTGCGTTTGTTAACAACCTCATAAGGAGTCTTTTCGAAACGCTGATTGATAATGGACCGATTCTGAGTGTGACAAGCAGTGTCAACAGCTTCAGCCCACATATTGGATGGCAATTTGGAATAAGCAAGCATTGTCCTTGCTGCTTCCACCAGCGATCGATTTCTCCTTTCAATAACACCATTTTGTTGTGGGGTGTGAACTGCTGAGAATTGATGAGTAATACCTTTGGATTTGCAGAATTCATCAAAAACATCATTCTTGAATTCAGTACCGTTATCCGAACGGATGTAACGAACTGGAAGTTGAAGATTTACTTGAGTATTAGTGATGAAATCTATCAACATCTGAGTTGTTTCATCTTTGGATGCAAGGAACTTGACCCAAGTATATCTTGAATAATCATCAACAATAACCAAGATGTATTTCTTCCCATTTCGGCTTTGTACTTTCATCTGCCCACAAAGATCCATGTGAAGCAAATGAAGAGGTGCTAAAGAATTTGGAGATTTCTTCGGTTTATGAGAAGCTCTCTTAATCTTCCAACAGCACAAGAAGGACAAACATGCTCACTTTCATACTTATAGTCAGGTAAGCCTTCAACAAGATGCTTGTTGACCAAAGTATTGATGGTTTGGAAATTCAGATGAGAAAGCCTTCTATGCCATAACCAAGAATTCTTTGAAGTAGCCTTTGAAATGAGACAAATATTATCGGTTGGTTGGTTATCATCGAGATTGACGGTAAAAAGATTATCATCACGATCACCACAAAGAATATCAACTCCATCTAGAGTTTGAACTTTGCAAAGAGATTTTCGAAAAAAAACTTGAAGATTGTTATCACAGAATTGTCCAACACTGAACAAGTTATGACTTAATCCTTCAACATAGTGAACTTTTTTGATGATAATTCCATTTCGTTCAATGTCTCCATAACCTAAGATAGGAGCAAAGTTGTTGTTTCCAAAGCGAACTGTTCCCATGAATCGTTCAACAAAATTCTTGAGCAAAGATTTATTTCCAGTCATGTGCTTCGAACACCCGGAATCGAGTATCCAAACAGATGGTTATTTCCTGCAATCAAAGAAATTTAACTGTTTTTAGGTACCCACTTGAAGACGGGTCCTTTATGGTTAGTTAAAACAGGCAGGGTATATAACTTAGGAATCGCATTCAAACATGTTTTCGAATCAACATAAGCATTAACAAGCACATTATCAACAAACACATTTGAATAAAAAGTACGAACATTCACATGAGAATTAAAAGTAACATGTCTACAAGCATCAACATCAGCCACACATGTACGGGAATTAAGATTGTTTACAAGCTCACAAGGTCTTGCTTTGGCATTTTCAACATTATTTAACAAAGAAAAATTGTTTTGATTAACAGGAACACCCTTCCTCCTATTAACAGCCTTTCTCCTCCTTCTTTTCTTCTTTTTCTCAACATCCTTTTGATTACTAGTGATCTTAGGTACTAATGTATTAGCAACCCATTTAGCACTACTAGTTATGCTCTTTCCACCTGTTGAATTGAAACTAAGAAGATTAGAACTAGGAGTTTTAAACACTTTCATCTTTTTGGAATCTTTTGGAGGTGAGGAAACTTCTTGCTTCTTTGGTTTATCATGAGAAAACCATCCATATCTATCCCTATATCTACCATTTGATGCATCCTTAGTTAGCGAAACTGAGCTAGATTTAGACACCTTAGGTATAAAGTTAGATTGAGAGCTAGATTTAGAAGCATTAGAATAGTCTTTCGGAAGTTTCACTTTGGTGTACTTTATCTTGTGTGGGGTCTCAGCTTGTTCCTCTTTGATATGTTTCACTGGGGTAACAATAAAGGTTTCTAACTTAATGGTTTTTGGTTCAGTCTTGACGAGTTTGGTCTTAACTCGTTTCTTTGAGTAATATGAAGTTGGAGCTTTGGACAATGGTTTTTGAGATTCCACTTTTGTTTCAACTTTGATTTTGGTAGATTCAATCTTTTTCTCAGTTTCTGAATTAAAAACATATTCTCCCTCCATGAATTTATCAAAATCATCCTTTGTGAAATCTTTTGAAAAAGAAAATTTCAATGGAGATTGATTAGTTTCAAATTCATTTGAAAGTTTTGAAAAATCAGGAATCTTGGTGTCCAACTTCACATCATGGTTAGTCTCGGAAATTAGGTCAACTTGAACTGACACATCTTTGGTCTCACAAGAAAATTGAGTAGACATATCAACACCTATACTAGCACTAGGCTTAGGGTGAACAACTAACTCATCAACAGTGTTGCATGTGAAAAACCTATAGAAGTACCATATCAAAACTAAACTATGTGCAAGTTCTTCATCAGATAAATCAGATTGCACATAAGCATCAGCTATAAATGTAGCAGTATTTTGACAAGTACATTCAAGAGAATCAGTCAAGGTCTGAATAGAGGTATTGGTAGATGAATCACAAGTAGTTTGGGTAGAATTGTCTACTAAAGCACTTTGGTTAGTTTGAGTAGAAACATTCTCACAAACTTTCTTAGTATCAACAACAATACATTTATCCTCTGAATTCGGACTTTGAGACTTGAGGTGATTAATAACTTTTTGTTGAGATTTCACCTTTTGTTGTAAACCTTCTATTTGTTTTTCCAAAAATGTGGTTGGAAAATACATTTTAGTTGGTTTAGGTGGAGTACCGACAGATTCTTGGTTTTGAAAATTTAATTCAATTTCTTCCAATTTGAAAATTGAAGATTCTTTAGTTTTGTATGAATCATTTATTGCATCATAATTAACCAAAAATTCTTGTTTTGGTATTCTCTCAACTTCATCAGTCTCAAATTCGTCATCCAATGGACGAATAAATTGTTGTATCATACCAAGTCGTAGAAATTTTTCATCATACAGGGGTTCAATTTCCTCTTTGGCTTTCTGTAATGGTGTGATATTCTCAAATCCCAACCCGAGAAGAAGATCCGTTCTATCAATTTTTGACTTGTTGAAATAGGCAGTGAAATCCAAGAGAGGATTTTGTTCAACTTTATATAACTTTTCTTGATAGAAAAGTATATTCTTTTTAAATTCCTCAACTTGTTTTTCAAGATTCTCAATCTCAATGCCTTTTAGAAAACAGTTATGATTTAAATCAGAAATCTTCCTTTCGAATTCAACATTGTTTGGTTTAGCTTCTTGAAGCTTTTTATTAAGAATATCAACATCCATTTGTCTTGCATTTGCCCGAAGCCATTCATTGGTCTTTTGAATTTCAAGATCTTGATTGGCCTTTTCAAGATCATGAATGGTCTTTTCAAGATTTTGACATTTTTGTAATAACTTAGAATCAGGAGAGACATTCAACTCACATTCTTTAACCAACATCTTATCTTTGTATGCTTGAAATTCTTGTTTAATAGCATCATGTTCAAAAAGTAATTTTGAATGTTCTTCAAGAATTTTTGAAAATTCACTTTTAGAAAATGAAATACTATTTTTCAACTTTTTGTTTTTGTTGGCTAAAGATTTGATATGAGTTGTTAAATTTGATAAAGCTAATCTACATGACTCTTTGTCCTTAATCAAAGAAAAAGTAGAGTCGAGATTTACCTCATCATCTGGGTATTCATCATCAGTGCTTTCTGCTTCAAAGACTTTGTTCTTGGCCAACCTTGCCATATAGCAAACATTAGCAGAGAGATCTTGATCTTCATCATCTGTGAGTAACAGCCATTTGTCATCTTCAGCAAGCAATGCATGTCCTGCTTCAACTTGTTTGGCTAACAACATCTTCTGCTTGTAATACTCATAATCCCGCTTTCGAGGTTGTTTGCAATCAACAGCAAAATGTCCAGGAATACCACAATTGTAGCACTTTTTGTCTGATGTCTTACCCTTCTCAACAACTTGTTTCTCATAATCTTCCTTCTTTTCACCATACTTTGATCCATTAGTTTCACCTTGCTCATTACTCTTAGGATGATAATGTTCCTTCTTGGGAAATGCACTTGTAGAAGAAGTGCGGAGAGTGTTGTTTGTTGGCCTCGCTTTGTAAAATTTTCTCTTGAAATGCTTTGTTACCGCGGCAAGAGCTTGATATAGTTCATCTGAAACACCATCTCTTGTAGCCATCAGATCATCTCCTTCCTCATCAGATGAAGAAACAACTACCATTTGCCTCTTAAGAGCTTCAGAAATCTTCTTCTCAACTATCAATGCCAAAGGATCAGTAGATACAACTTCTGGCATTTTGCTTGATGAAGCTTTGTTTAGGACTTGGTTTTTCATTGAGTTTGAAAGATTCATAAAGAGTATGAATGGTGAACTTGGTCAGATTTTGATGTTGCTTGATCTGTGTTCCAAAATCTTCCCATTCTGGACCAAGAGCTTTGATGAATTTGATGTTTAACTCAATCTCTGTTTTCTTGACATTGTTCTTCCTCAGTTCATTTATGACATTGTAGAATCTGTAGTAGACAGCTTCAAGAGATTCATTTGGCATTTTTGTGAAGTTGTCAAACTCAGTCAAAACATTGGTCAATCTTATCGTCGAAGTCACGTCAGCTCCTTCCATCTGTCTAGCCACCTCATCCCATATCTCCTTGGCTGTATCATAAGAATCAACAGAGCCATAGATTTCATCTGGTAGAGCTTTGTATAAGCATGACCTAGCTCTATTATCTGCAGCTGTTCGATCTTTTTGTTCAGCATTCAAAAGATCATGAGTTAGAATTGCATCAGTAGTGGGATGGCGATGAACGGCAAGTCCATTAAGGATGGAATCTTTCATCATATGACCATTTGTTTGACTTTCCACATAGTCCATAAATCTTTTCTTCCATAGTCCATAGGAACCACGGTAGAGAACTGGAGGTCTTGTATCTGAACCTAATGCCAATGCTTCACGAGAAGCCATTTGAATTTGATTTGATTTGAAAATTGAATTGAATTAAGAGTTGAAGAAAAACAGAAAATGAAACGATCTTGAGAAGATCGTCCTGGGTGAGATCGTCCTGGGTGAGATCGTCTTGGGATTTTTGGTGAAATTTAGTTAAGTATGAAAATGAAACGATCTTGAAATGAAACGGTCTTGAAATGAAATGATCTTGAAGTGAAATGATCTTGAACTAAATGATTTTGGATAAAACGATCTTGAATTAAAATGATTTTGGAATGAAACGATTCAAAGAACTGGGACGATCTTGGTTGAAGATCGTCTTAAGTTCAGAAGAAATGGGACGATCTTGGAGAAGATCGTCTTAGGTTTCTGTATGCTAAGACGATCTTGGTGAAGATCGTCTTGGTCTTCTTTCTCAAAAGTTTTCAAGTATAAAACTTTCCAAGTATTTGAATTGACCCAACCAATCCTTCCGGATTAGTTAGCCACAATCAAACACTTCCCAACACACAACCACTTGTCAAGACGATCTTGAGGAGATCATCCTACAAGCCACAAAGTACTAAGTATGAAAAATGAACTTTCAACGACTAAGACGATCTTGGGAAGATCGTCCTAGTGAAGATCGTCTTAGAGTCATCTTCTTCATCTCATCAGTTTTCCATAAAAACTCCATTAACAACTTCAAAAAGCTTCAATATCTTTTGAATTACTGGGAGTTAGATCACGAAATCACTTGCAAACTGATTGTATTCACGTCCGCAACAAATTTATGAACAACATTCAACACAAAACACAACAGATTCAAATCCCTCAAATTCGCGCCAAAACTGCAAAATTCAATCTCGAGAATTAGATTGAATTGGAACTTGAGACTTGACAGGATTATGTTTTCAATAACCACGAATCTGTTGGTGAACAAATAACTGTGATTTTATGTGATTTGGAATGTGAATTTTGATGAACCAGTAGGTGAAAAAGACGAACAAAAATTGTAGATAATTTTGATTTTTGATGAATTTGTGACTGAATTCAGTTATGGATCGTCATCTGATCGATGTTTCGCTTTGATACCACTTGTTATAACACGATTTCTATCACCGAATTCAAGTCATCAATGGCGGTTTTGGTGAGTGTGTGTTCTTGGTGTTTGTGTGTGTTTTGAGAGAGAAAGTGTGTGTGTATGTAAAAGTTGGTGATTTTGTATTAAAAATTATGCAGGGATTAATCAAGGTTCTTCAAAAGTTATGATCTCTAAGGTATGAGAGGGGTATTTATAGGCTAACTATACAATTATGCTAATTTATCACAATTAGCCCCTCAACCTTAGTGATCATTTACCTATGACTTAATAACAAGAAAATCCTCTGATCTAAATTACAATTTATCACTATTTTTGGATTTCTAACAATCATCATAATAGGATGGGTCATCCTAAATATGCCTAGTCATATTTCATATCTTTTTCACATATCATCTTTGCAAGTGTGACATAAGTCACGCACATCATATAACATATACATCTCATTAAGTATGACATAAGTCACACACATCATATAACATATACATATCATTAAGTGTGACATAAGTCACACCCGACTAGATGGACAAACCTTACGGCTGTACATCAATGTCGTTAAGGAATGGCAAGCCAATCCCGGAGTAGTCCGTATGTTCAAAGACATTGGTGGGTAATCACGCCACCCGGAGATACTCAAACCACGTAATTATGTTGCAAGGAGCCACCCAAGCAACCACATATACGCACCCGCCGGGCAAGGGCAAGTACGAGTTAAGCTTAACACTTCTCACATCATTTACGAGCTCGGTTTGCATCACATATAGTTTAGGTGTCCACATTACCTAAACATCATCACATATTCATCTTTTACGTTTGGGCCCTTAAACGTGCACGTGTCATGGCAACTTAATAAGTCTAGTGAACTAGATGAACAAGCCATGTAATCATGCACACTTCACATATCATCAACATATATCACATTTCAATTCATCTCAAGGCACTACATAGCATTTCATAGCATATCATTACATCTCATATCATTGCATAACATTTCGTAGCATATCGTTATATCTCATATCATTACATGACATTTCATAGCATATAATTACATCTCATATCATTGCATAACATTTCATATCATAGGGATTGCATTTCAGGTCTCAATGGTCAATTACATAGCCCATATCACCTCCCGTGTAACCCCGAATACCCATAAGCAATCAAGATAACATTTGGGAAGTTATTATATGAAAACCATGTTTTTGTTGAACCCTCAGCGTGTCAAAGTAGTGTATCTTACCTCGTAGAAGCACACAACAAGTGATAACGTAAGTTACCGAACTTTGCAAGTATTCCCGACTACCTATAATCATTAAACAACCTAATGAGCTATCAATTACCCGCTACTTATGGTCATGACTCAAGCTTAGATACCTATAAACATGACCCATGACAAGACTTGATGCATCGAAGGTTCGTTTAATACTTTAGAGCTTACATAACTCGACGGAACTCGGCATTCACTCACTAAATCAACCTTTCTGGAAACTTGACATCATAATCATCTTTTAAAAGCATTACCATTAGAAAATAGACTCTCACGATTTCGTGGATAGCTTATTTGTCAAAAACGGAGTTACGGTTCAAAAGTTATGGCCATTTGAAAATTCTGTCGCTATTGCGCCGCAATTGGATAATTGCGTCACAACTTAAGTCACTGCTTTTGAGTTGCGCCGTACTAAGGAGTTGCGCCGCAACTAGCCCCGATTCTGCACAAAACTCATTGTTTAACCTCCAAAACTTAACCAAACACACCCCAAACGACCCCAAACGACCCCAAACCTTATGAACGACTTTTGTACCTCAAAATTCATCATTTTAAGACCATAATGATGGAATGAAATCATTGATTAACCCCTACTTAATTTGCATCACAATAACAAACGTTTTAAGTTACCGAATCAACCAAAACACTCGTTTAAGACATCAATTGATCCTCTAATGACCTAGATCAGTTATGGATCTGATTATATGATTGAAATGATATAAAATCAATGTTGTTATACCTTTACTACCTGTAGATTGCAAGGAGGATGCAAAAGGCTTGATTAAACAACACTTGAATCACACGTTTTGGAGGATTTTGCAAAGGGAATCGATAGGGAGAGGAGGGGGACGGTTTTGGAGAGGCAAATAGGGATTAGGAACTGAAATTATGTCAATTAGGTTAGCCTAATTGACCCCTAAACCTGGACACCACTTTCAGAAACTCTTAGTTAGGTCCCTCCACTTCACAACTTGACATTTAAGGCTCAAATTAGCTAACGGGAATACTTACCGACATATTTATCACCTTTAATCATCCTAACACATTAACACATGAATCATTAAGTTTTTAAAACCTTACACATAAAGCACATTAATCACACATAAACATTAAATCTCCTAGAGACTTAACGGACACGTTGTGTTGACTTAATGACTCAAGTCAACCGTTTATTAAAAAGTTTGGGATGTTACAATTACCTCCCCCTTAAGAGGATTCTGTCCTCGGAATCACTTCAACATCAAATAGGTGAGGATAGTTCTCCCGCATCACGGACTCGTTTTCCCAAGTTAAGCTTTCTCCACGAGTATGCTTCCATTTCAGAAGCATAAGGTCAATGTTCTTCTTACGAAGTTTCTTTGCTTCCGGCCAAGAATTTCAACCGGTTCATTTACAATCTTTTATTAGCATCAATGCTCACATATTCCAATGGAGTCACATCGGTTTCATCATCACGACATATGTTCAATAACACTCACGAAAGTACTATGGATGTCATCTAAAAGCAATACACAAGCACATATCATATATCTTCTAGAGTTTACCCTTTTATGAAGGTCATACACATTAAATAACGGAACTCCATGCTTACTTCACCTATATAGAAAGTGGTAAGCTTCACCACGTGCACATACTCATGAGTAACGAGAAGAAAAAGCATTTTTTATCAACTAGTCTACAACGACTCATATCACATCATTGTCCTTAGGGGTTATAAACAACTTCGTCACATAATCCATAGTCATCATATAAGTACATTTCTGCTTCGGAATAACCGATTGTTGCATCTTTCCATATTGCGTTCGGTGTCAGGTTTGACTTGAGTACAAGTCACATATTTTTGTACACACACTATCACATCACTCTTGATATTTGGCCATCAAAAAATGGGTTTCAAATCAGAATACACCTTTGTACTACCTGGATGAATATAATATCAGGACCTATGGGTCTCTTCAACTTAGCATAGCCAAACTTATTGAACTTCTTACATAGTCTTTTCTACTTTCACTTTACATTTCATCCGTTCCGTCATTTCTTTGGTTAAATCTTTAAATCAAAACAAGTAATCACCTCATTTCTTCAACCTTCATAAGTAGTACACACATTACATTCAACGAAGACTATTCATTTGGCGGATAAGACTTTCCGACACATATCCTTATTAACTTGCTACCATGACTCACATGATTCATTGAACCAAGGGTCGACTTGCCATAACTCTTGATGCATAACATATCTTACTAATAGCTCGCCTTTTCGACTCAAAGCATCCACCACGACATTAGCTTTACCCGTATGGTGCTTGATTTCACATTCATAATCTCTAGGTAATTCCATCCATCCTCTTTTATCTCACATTAATATACGTCTAAGAAAACACATATTGTAAGCTCTTATGATTCGTGAATAGTGTGCACTTAGTGCCATATAAGTAGTGTCCCCACAATTTTAATGCAAAGACCACTTCAGTAAGCTCTATATCATGAGTGGGGTAATTCTTCTCATAAGGTTTCATGTGACGTAATGCGTAAGCAACGACTTTGTCTCAATGCATATGATCACAACCCAAAAACATCTATGCCCTCGGGTAAGAATAAAACAGGAGCTTCACATAACTTCTTTTTCATACATCTTTTCCTTCATGTCCAATGTAACGGTGCGGTTGTTCACCAAGAATAAGCATTCATGGACAACCTGCCTACTAAGGCTCATATCATATCAATACCTTTAGCTTCCCACGCAGCTTTGTCTCTTGGTCCATAATACCGTGACTCTTCACTTCCGTTTAAGGATCATTATATAATTACATTGTAATAAAACTTTCGGTGTCTAATCTTGGCTTTTAACCCTATCACACGTCAACGTATAAAATTTACTACACCTCGTATCATAATAGGTCGTATCACATTTCAGGCGGCATCCAAATAAGCATGTTACCACGGTTCATAAGCCTCCTCAAGTACAACTTTTGGTCATTTTGTTTTACTTTTAAACATATTGCTTCATGATGGTATATCTCGACTCTTCTGACTATGCTCCAGTTCTACTACATTCTTGGTCTCAAAGAACATTACCTTGAGCTGATTTGCCGTAGTCAAGCACTCACCATAACCTCACAACCACGGACTTAGCTGATAGATAGAACTTTATTCCTTTCAACATTAAGTGTCAGCTTCTCCCTTAGCTTTTACTCACTTTTGACGAATTTAAAACTAAGCCTCTTCGAGTTGAAAATTGTAAAGTCCCTCACACGATGGTTTAACCCACGAGTGTAAAATAACAAGTCAAGTATGAACTAGATTGAACTAGTATTACTTTAAATACAAATGCAAGAATATAAATAAAGTAATAAAGACTTAAAGCAATATTTAAGCAAGTAAATAAATGGTGGAACACAAATGTAATTTTCAAGTGTATTTTCTTTATTGATGTTTAAACAAAATACAAGATTGTTGCGGAACCTAGATATTACAAGTATGTAACTATCTAAACAATCTTTGAATTACAAGTGATCTATACTTGCTAAATAATTTCCTTGGATCGATATACTTAAAGTTGTGAAGTATAACTATTTTGATCGAGAGTATTTTAGCAAGTTCACCAAATTGCAAAAAGTAATTTGTACGAGGTATGTGACTTGGTATTTATAGGCAAATAAATTCAACAGTGAATTTATTATGCCGTACAAATATGGTTGCATGCATTTAAGGCAACTACTTTAATTCCTTAAATGCATTGGTTAAAGTACAAGGATAAAGTCATATTGATGTGACTTGTCATCCTTTTAACCAACCACCTTTACACACGTATTGTACTTTTATCAATAAACAAATGGGTTGTCCGTGTAAAAGTGTGTAAAGGCAAAAGTCAATTCCTCGTAATCAGTGTTCAGACTTGTAAGGTCTAGAACACTGATAAAGCTCCAGCCAGGAGATCTGGTAAGACTGTCAGTGGGCTCCACTGCTTGTCAGTCTTCTTTCTTCAAACTTGAGTCTTTGACTTCAGTGAGAATGTCTTCAGTAGAAACGATCTTGACTGGAGTGAAGTCCAGTGAGCTAATCTGGTGGAATCCAGATTCCTGTACAAGTAAACAGCTCACTGGTCTTCTATTATTTCTAGACAAATCTTCAGTCACGCTCCAGTCTTCAAGTCTGGAGTGGGTCCAGTAAATCTAGACCTAACAAATTCCCCCTATTTGTTTAGAAATAATGCAAGGTTTTTCAAGCTTCTATCTATACAATTGTATGCTTGAAAAACACCTGAATTTGACTAAGTCTAAAAATTTTAGTTGCTGGAAAACACTTTATAGATCATCAATGTTCCAGTATTTAATCTTTTAGTTATAACTTAGACTTAATCTGATCACTTACTTGTGAATTAAAATATGTAACTATATTTACAGCCATCAACAGAAAATAAGTTACAATTTTGGGAAATAAATACAATACAAGTAAGTAGATAAAAAGTCAGGCCCTTCTCTTTGAAGTTTGTCCTTGTGCATCTTCAGTGGCCTTTCTTTTTGGTGAAGGTGAAGCTTCTGGAGAGCGCATACCCAAAACAGTTTCCATTTGTTGCTTCCTCTTCCAGACCTTCTCAATCCTTTTCAAAAATGCTTTGACATCTTGGGATATATCAGATTTCCCCCTGAATGTCAAGCCAATCTCCTTCAGTTCAGTCCATCCAAAAGCTTGAACTGAAGTGTTCTTCCTTTCATCCACGAAGTTACCTTCCCTGGTCAACTTCACTTGAAACTTAGACATGCCCTCATTATTTTCAGCAAGCCTGATCTCAGCATCAATGATCTTTCTGACATCAGCCCTGAACTTCATCATTTCTTCATACTTGGCTTTTTGCCTTGCTATCTGGATCATGTATTCAGTTTCCCTTGACACCTTTTCTTGTTCCATGGCTTTCTGAACTTGAGCCCTATCAATTTTTCTGGTTGTGTCAAGTGGAATGAAAGTACTAATATCTGCATCCCTGGCTGCCTTGATCTGTCTGGCAGTGAGTTTGGGTAAACCTTTTATTTTCTTTCGATATTCAATCTCCAGGGCTGCAACATTTCTTCTGACCTTTTTCTGGAGATCTACCAGAGCACCCCTTCTCTTGGCAATCAAATCTAGAACACTTTCCCAATAGGTTTCAGAATCAAACTTCTGTTCTTCCACCGAGTATCTGGCACGAACATGTACATCGTCCATAGCTTCAAGGCATTGATGGACTCTAGGATCATCCTTCATTCTTTTGTAAACATCAACATGGATGCCCAGTCTTCCAGCATTATAAGCATCTAGTGTGCCCATCATTGCCATTTGATTTTTGTGTTCCAGGAGTTCATTAATTTGGCTTCTTTTGTAAATATCAATCATAATGCCCTCCTGTTCCAGTGTCTTGGATCTTTCTTCATCAGCACTTGGGAATTCAACATCCTCTACAATCTCACTTCCAGATACCAAGTATTCTTTTCTTTTCAGACTTTTCAATTCTGTTGGCATATCTGGAAATGCTTCAAACTGTGGCTCACTGGCATCAGTACCAGCAGCTTGTTCTTCTTGCACATTGGCTTCAGTACCAACTACTTCTTGTGCACTGGCATTAGTACCAGTCACTTTTTCTTGTTGCACGATGGCTTCAGTGCCAAAGGCCTTTTCAATTGCACTGGCCACCACTTCTTTCTTTTTCATCACCAACCCTTCTGGAATGGACTCAGTGGCAGCAGACTTTTCCCCCTTGGAATGTCCACGAGTTTGAGACTTGTGGGCATTCCATAACTGTTCAAGCATGTGTCTGTCTGAAGCACCAAATGTTCTTCCTGCCACTGAAGTTGTGATATTCACAGTCTTCCTTAGCTCAGTCACTTCCTTCTTGATAATTTGAATTTCTGAAGTCAAGTGCTTTGGCATTTCATTTTCAATCATATGTACCACCTGAGGCAACAACCCATCTTGAATGGTTCTAAGAACTGACCCAGAAATTTCCGAAGTGACTTCTTTCAGCATATCAGCTCTAAATTTTCTAGCAATTTCATCAATAATACTGCTGACAACAGAATTCTGGTCTAGGGTTGGCCTGCCAGAGGTTGAGTAATTTCAGTGGTCACTGCAGTCTTAACAGAAGTTACCAGCTTCTCCTCCAATCCCTGGACTGCCACTTTAATATTTTCTGAATTTTTGTTTGTGGCCAGTACCAGCTCATTCAACTTCTCGAAGACCAACGTCTCATTCCCAGCAAATAGGTTCATTTCTGATGCAAGATTATTTGACAAAATTGATTTAAAATCAGAAACTACCTGAGAAGAAGACTGTAGTGAGATCTCCAGGTCCGCCACCTTATTTAAAAGGTCTTGGACCTCGGTTGAAGAAGAAGTGGAGAGACCACTGGGAGGAGCAAGTTCAGAAGTCATTCTGGTGGACTTCTTCAGTTGATGCTTCAGTTGTAATAACAGTTGAGTCCAGCACACGAGATAATTCCAGTGGTGCTTCAAGAGGTGGAGGTTGATTAGGTGAAATCTGGATTAAACTTGGGTTGAAATAAGAAGTGTTTTGCGGAATTGAAGATGGTGGAGGTGGTGGTGCATTCAAGGATTCTGGTGGTGGTGGCATATTAGTTTCTGGTGGCGGTGGTGGAAAATTTAGTGATTCTGGAGGTGGTGGCATTTATGATGTCTGCTCCACTTCCATAGTATCATCACCCAAGAAACTCATATCAACATCAAAATTATGTCACCAGCCGAAGAATGTGAGACTGGAATTACCAGAGGTGAGGCTCCAGTAACCCCAGTCTGTGCAAGAGTTGTGTCAGAAATTTGGCTATGTTCAATTGATTGTGCTGACACGGACTCTACTGAGGGTTGGGCAGACCCCCTATTTTCTTCACCACTATCCCCTAAAAGAATATTGGAAGTGATTGCTTGTGGGTTTTTCCTTATGACATCTCCAGAATCCTGTTGGGAGGATTCTGGATGGCTAGATTGGGTACTACGAGAAGCGACCGGAACTCATCCTCTCGTAAGACGTCTGGTTGTAGTTCTTGGTCTAGTGGGAGGGTTTGGTGGAACAATATCAACATTTTGCTGAGGGTCAGGAACCACCTGGGTAATAGGTGGAACCATTTCAGCAATGAGGTCTCCAGTAGGTCCCTCATTATTTTGAGGCCTGCCTGGAGCCTCTTCTGACTCATCTGGTGATGATGCATCAGTTTCTTCCCTTTGAAAACTAGTGATCATGACCTGAGGAATATTTACCTCATTTGCAGAAGATTTAAGATTGGTCAGATCACGCATATATTCACATACTGAAAAATGAGTGGTTTCAAAATCGTACTGGTTACCCAGAGCTCTTTTAAAAATAAGTGAAAGAAAGCGAATATAAGGTACAAATGCTTTTCTACCTTTCACTTTAAGACGCTCTACCAGATCATCAAAGAAAATCTGGGCGAAATCCACTCTGTATCCGAACCAGAGACAGTAAGCAATCTGGAGATGTGTCTGATTTATCTGGTCAAGTCCTCCAGAGCTTCCTCCCAAACACTCAACTATGTGAGTGAAAAAGAATCTCCATGAGTCTGTCAGCTTACTCATGTAGATTGTTCCCTTCCTGGATAGCTGGCCATGCTCATCCAGGATATATGTGTGTCCCATCAGTCTACACACTTCCCTTGTATTAATGCCATAAGGTATTTCAATGGGCATCTCATTCTGTGAAAAATAATTCAATTCGAGAGCAATTCGAAGAGAATCAACAGTTATAGCCAATGGTCTGGTGCCTTGCTTCAGTGTGTAAGTGATGGATTTTTCTGCATCCACATACACAGCTGTGTACCAAAATTCACATAAATAGTCGTGGTACATCTTTTCGGGATTTAAGGTTAATGCACCATAAAGAGGACATGAAAGAAAGAAAGTATTCAATCTCCCAATGATGGATTGGGCCTCATGAACACTGGAAAGAGAGAGTTTGGCCATCCAGTTGTTCATGTTAATACGAATGGCATCTGCTGCAAGAGAAATATGCTCCGCCCTTCTTACGGCGGCGACATGAGCATATGTAGCAGAAAGAAGATTTTTTGGTGAGTTTGATTGTCTTGGAGCCATTGTATTTAGTATAAAGAGATGAAAATGAAACTGTTTTTAGGGTTTTGATGAAGATTTTTATGAATTGAATATGAGAGAGATTAATGATTGGAAATTTAATGAAGAAGAAAGTAAATGAAGGAATTTTGAAGATTTGGGAGTAAATGATTTTTCGAGATGAAGTAAAAATGAAAGTAAATAAGGATATTTATAAAGGAGAGAGAAAATGGAATTCAAAACGGTTAATTTGAATTTATTCAAAAACAATTTTGATCGGTTTTGACATCCGCATTTAATTCATCCCATCACACATAAATGTATGACAGTTTGACAGCCCACAAAAATAACCAACTTGTACTTTTTATTTTTCCAAGGTAAAATATCCATCATTAAGTTTGAAAAAAAAATGACATGCCACGTAGGATAAACAGTAACTGTCCATTCAAAGGTTTGCTTACGTGGCACGCACAAGGACCAAGTATCAAATATTATGACTGATACACCATGACTCATTTCAGTGCATCTGGAGGTTGACTGGACACTCCAGTAACACTGGTGGATTAGACCAGTGAAGCATGCACTGATGGTACACTGGAGGGACACTCTAGTAATGTACCAGGTGACCTCAAACATGCACATCAACTAATACAAAGACAAGTGAGAGGGACACATTTACAAGGAGACCGCAGTTACCTCAAACATGCACATCATGCTATCCAGTACCAGTGAGAGGGACACATTTACAAGGTGCTAGAGATATTTTCCAGAAAAATCTTCCAGTGAGAATAAATTCCCCCTGAGATTAAAAACATTTTAAGGACAAAAATATATGGTCTGAGTCTTCCCCCTTGAATGGTGACCAGTAAATCTATAGTGCAAAGATAGTATCACAGAGGTGTTCGATAGACAAGCAAGCATAGATTTAAAGATCTGGAAATCAAAGAACCCTGCCAGTGTCACAAAGGCGTTCATAACAAGGTTCCAGATTAAGGGTTCAACATTCCCAACTCACCGACAAGATATTCAAATGTTTTTACATCCAACGGTTTTGTAAAAATGTCAGCGAGTTGTTTGTCAGTGGGAATAAAATGGAGTTCAATATTATTTTTCATAATATGATCACGAATGAAATGATACCTGAGATCGATGTGCTTTGTCTTTGAGTGCATGACTAGATTGTTTGAGATAGCAATGGCACTGCTATTATCACAAAATATGGGAGTTTTTGAATATTTAATACCATAATCAAGCAACTGGTTCTTCATCCAGAGTATCTGAGCACAACAACTGGCTGCAGACACGTATTCAGCTTCAGCAGTGGATAATGAAACTAAAGTTTGCTTCTTACTGGTCCAGCTAACAAGTTTGCCACCAAGGAAATGACATCCACCAGTAGTGGATTTCCTGTCTATCTTACAACCTGCATGATCTGAATCTGAATAACCCATTAAATCCATGCCTGAGCCTTTGGGATACCAAAGGCCCAAACTGGGGACACCCTTAAGGTATTTCAGTATGCGCTTTACAGCAAACATATGAGATTCTTTTGGATTAGACTGATATCTGGCACATAAACATGTTGAAAACATAATATCTGGTTTACTGGCTGTTAAATACATCAGTGAACCAACCATGCCTCTGTAGACAGTGGTGTTCACTGGTTTTCCATCTGGATCAGAGTCCAGTGTCAGTGGTGCAGAAATTGGAGTGGGTTTAGATGGTGAAGAGTTCATATCATATTTCTTTAATAAATCTCTAACATATTTTTCTTGATTAATAAAAATACCATCACTGGTTTGTTTAATCTGAAGATCTAGAAAAAATGTTAATTCACCCATTAAACTCATTTCATATTCTGAAGACATGATTTTAGAAAATTTCTTGCACATGTTTTCATCAATAGACCCAGAAATTATATCATCAACATAAATTTGTACCAACAGAAGATTACCTTTTTCACGAAGAATAAATAAGGTATTGTCAATTGCACCTCTTTTAAAACCATTTTTCAACAAGTGTTTAGTCAGAGTATCATACCAGGCACGTGGAGCTTGTCTGAGACCATAAAGTGCTTTGTCCAGACGATATACCCAGTGAGGATGTTTTTCATCAATGAAGCCTGGTGGTTGTCTGACATAAACCTCTTCTTCTAATTTTCCATTCAAAAATGCACTCTTAACGTCCATCTGATAGACCTTGAATTAATGATGAGCAGCGAATGCTAAGAAAATTCTGATCGCTTCAAGTCTAGCCACTGGAGCAAATGATTCATCAAAATCAACATCTGATTGGCAATACCCCTGGGCAACCAATCTGGCCTTGCTTCTGATAACATGACCATCTTCATCTACCTTATTTTTGAAGATCCATCTAGTTCCAATTGGTTCTTTCTTACCAACTGGAGGAGGAACCAGATACCATACCTTGTTCCTCTCAAACTGGTGTAACTCTTCTTGCATAGCTAACACCCAGCTTGGATCTTCCATAGCCTCGTCAATCTTCTTCGGTTATACCAGTGATAAGAAGCTGACATATAAACATTGTTCACTAGAGGCTCTTCTGGTCTGAACCCCTCTACTGGAGTCACCTATGATCTGATCAATAGGATGAGCTTTTGTCCACCTAGAGTATTGACCAGGATTATTGCTTACAACAATATCAGTGCAAGAATTCAGTTGAGTCTCCTCTGGTGTTGTTTCAGGAGGAGGATCTTGCCAGACTATTTCCACATCTTCATCTGAATCAGTAAGATCACGATTTGCATCATGAAATTCTTCATTTAAAGGCATTTCTTGAATTACTGGCGCAGTTTCAACTGAGACTGATACTGGGGGAGTAGTACGAACATCTGATCCAATAACAAGTTCAGAGGGTAATTTGAAACTTATTGAAGGATAGAAAGGCGTACTACTGGGGGTTTTCTTCTTTTGAACTGGTTCCAAGTCAGGATGACTGGAAACTTCTTTTGAATTGGTTCCAAAACATCTATGCCCTCGGGTAAGAATAAAACAGGAGCTTCACATAACTTCTTTTTCATACATCTTTTCCTTCATGTCCAATGTAACGGTGCGGTTGTTCACCAAGAATAAGCATTCATGGACAACCTGCCTACTAAGGCTCATATCATATCAATACCTTTAGCTTCCCACGCAGCTTTGTCTCTTGGTCCATGATACCGTGACTCTTCACTTTCGTTTAAGGATCATTATATAATTACATTGTAATAAAACTTTCGGTGTCTAATCTTGGCTTTTAACCCTATCACACGTCAACGTATAAAATTTACTACACCTCGTATCATAATAGGTCGTATCACATTTCAGGCGGCATCCAAATAAGCATGTTACCATGGTTCATAAGCCTCCTCAAGTACAACTTTTGGTCATTTCGTTTTACTTTTAAACGTATTGCTTCATGATGGTATATCTCGACTCTTCTGACTATGCTCCAGTTCTACTACATTCTTGGTCTCAAAGAACATTACCTTGAGCTGATTTGCCGTAGTCAAGCACTCACCATAACCTCACAACCACAGACTTAGCTGATAGATAGAACTTTATTCCTTTCAACATTAAGTGTCAGCTTCTCCCTTAGCTTTTACTCACTTTTGACGAATTTAAAACTAAGCCTCTTCGAGTTGAAAATTGTAAAGTCCCTCACACAATGGTTTAACCCACGAGTGTAAAATAACAAGTCAAGTATGAACTAGATTGAACTAATATTACTTTAAATACAAATGCAAGAATATAAATAAAGTAATAAAGACTTAAAGCAATATTTAAGCAAGTAAATAAATGGTGGAACACAAATGTAATTTTCAAGTGTATTTTCTTTATTGATGTTTAAACAAAATACAAGATTGTTGCGGAACCTAGATATTACAAGTATGTAACTATCTAAACAATCTTTGAATTACAAGTGATCTATACTTGCTAAATAATCTCCTTGGATCGATATACTTAAAGTTGTGAAATATAACTATTTTGATCGAGAGTATTTTAGCAAGTTCACCAAATTGCAAAAAGTCATTTGTACGAGGTATGTGACTTGGTATTTATAGGAAAATAAATTCAACAGTGAATTTATTATGCCGTACAAATATGGTTGCATGCATTTAAGGCAACTACTTTAATTCCTTAAATGCATTGGTTAAAGTACATGGATAAAGTCATATTGATGTGACTTGTCATCCTTTTAACCAACCACCTTTACACACGTATTGTACTTTTATCAATAAACAAATGGGTTGTCCGTGTAAAATTGTGTAAAGGCAAAAGTCAATTCCTCGTAATCAGTGTTCAGACTTGTAAGGTCTAGAACACTGATAAAGCTCCAGTCAGGAGATCTGGTAAGACTGTCAGTGGGCTCCACTGCTTGTCAGTCTTCTTTCTTCAAACTTGAGTCTTTGACTTCAGTGAGAATGTCTTCAGTAGAAACGATCTTGACTGGAGTGAAGTCCAGTGAGCTAATCTGGTGGAATCCAGATTCATGTACAAGTAAACAGCTCACTGGTCTTCTATTATTTCTGGACAAATCTTCAGTCACGCTCCAGTCTTCAAGTCTGGAGTAGGTCCAGTAAATCTGGACCTAACAAAAATCATAATAACGCTCTTTACGCAAACATAATGTTCTTCGTCATACTTAGAATAGGCAAGATTTTCCTTGTTAGAAGTATTGACTAAACGATCTAGAGAAAACTCTAGGCTTGATTCCTTAAATTCATACATATCAAAGACTTTCATCATCCACAAATGGTAGCAACATCATAAATCTATCTTATAAAAGAAATACATCCCACAATCTAAAACATTAACTTC